>VZRO01001081.1:0-82611 GCA_013397915.1 Daphoenositta chrysoptera | reverse complement strand
GTGCAGAATGTCGTTCAAGGTGAGCCGGGCGCCGGGGAGAGGGGCGGGGGGATGCGCGTTTGGGTTCCCGCTTTGCGCTTGTCATGCCGGCAGCCCGTGGAGTGCGCTGTCGTATCCGTGGATTTGGGGATTGATTAGTTTTATTTTTTTAGGAAAAACGAGGGTGGTGTAGGGCGGAAGGAAAGAAAACAGCAGCGTCCTTCCCGGGCTTTGGGGTGCCCCGAGAGTGCTGCGGTGGCCGCTGATGGAGCGGGCGCTTTTCACAGCTGACAGCCCCAAAAGGGTGCGTGGCTTGTGTTACATAAACCGCGAGCCTCCGTGGAGCTTTACGCTGGCCCCAGGGTGGCCGGGCTCCGTGCTGTGGGTTTTGGTGCAGTCTGGAGCCTCCTCCTCACTTTTCCGACCATCTCTGCTGGTGCTGGTTGTGTAATAGTTAGGAGGCAGTCTTTATCCGTGCTCTTCCTTTCAGGCTGTGGTGGCCACTGAAGCCAGACTGGTTCGTTCTGTTTGCCAGCTGTGATTCCTGTCACTTTTTGTACTTCTTCCATCCAAACCCATGCAAGAGCAGTCATTTCAAAAGATTGCCTGAAAGAAGTTTTTAATCTAAGGACAAGGACAGAGGCAAGCAGCAATTTACTAATGATGTTAACAGATAATATTTATGATGGATGTACATTTTCTCTGTTATGCACTTTCTGGATGCTGTGCTTGCCCTTCTCTTATTGATCAGCAGCTCAGTGCCAGTCCTTTGCCATATTGCTTGTGTTGCATTACTTGATTTGATGGATTATTCCCTGTACTTGCCTCACTCCTGTTGGGGTGTCACCCCCCTGGAATGCTGGTGCTTCGGTGGCACCGTGTCAGTTCAGTGGTGGCGCAGCAGGTGGTTTCCACCTGCCATTAAAGCCCTCCTGTGGCAGGCAGCAGAGAACCTTTGCTCCAAGTGCAGCTCAGCCTTACACTTGGTGGTGAAACCGTAGAATGCCTTGGGTTGGAAGGGACCTTAAAGATCATCATGTTCCAGCCCCCTGTCATAAGCAGGGACACCTTCTACTAGACCAGGTTGCTCAAAGCCCCATCCAACCTGGCTATGGACACTTTTAGGGATGGGGCATCCACAGCTTTTCTGGGCAACCTGTTCCAGTGCCTCACCACCCTCACAGTAAAGAATGTCTACCTAATATCCACTCCAAACCTCCCCCCTTTCAATTTAAAGCCTTTTATCCTTGTCCTATCACTACATCCCCTTGTAAAAAGTCCCTCTCCAGCTCTCTTGAGGGTCCTGTTTAGGTACTGGAAGATGCTCTAAGGTCCCCTCAGAGCCTTCTCTTCTCCAGGCTGAACAACCCCAACTCTCTCAAGCTGACTTCACAGAAGAGGTGCTCCAGCCTTCTGATCATCTTCATGGCCCTCTTCTGGATTTGCTTCAGCAGGTCCACATCCTCATGTTGGGAGCCCCAGAGCTGAACATAGTACTCCAGGTGTGGTCCTATTAGAGCAGAATTGCAGGTGTGGTCTTACCAGAGCAAAATTGAGGGAGAGAATCACTTTTCTCAACCTGCAGGTCATGATTCTTTTGATGTATCCCAGGATACACTTGGCTTTCTGGACTGCAGTCTCTGTGGTCATCCCCTTTTTGGTCCTGCATTGGTCTGATACCTCATTTCTTTTCTTAGTCTTTCTGTCCCTCCATTCTGTCTCTGTGAGTTTTTTCCCACCTTCATTACTCACAACAGCCCCATGCTCCTGGTGATGCCATCTTCTTCTTGCTTTCTTATCCTTTTTTGGCCTCCTTGTTTATTTAACTTGTTCTTCAGGTCTTATTTTCTGTTCTGTCCCTATCAGCTCCTTTTCTGTGCCCTATTTCCCAAACTGTATTCCCTCAAGTATTCCTGTACAAAGTAGCTCACTGCTTTCCCCCTCCCTCTGAAGAATTGCAGCCCATACCTCCCTCTCTCTGTTTTCTCTCCCTTTTCTGTGACTTTTTGTTTTGCATTTTCTCTTTCCCTGAGAAGATCATGAACTTAAGTTGGATCCTTACTATCTGTGTTTGCCACTGGCTGTTCACGTTTTCCATCTTACTATCCTACTTACCCATGACATAGCATTTATCTTTCTTCCTCACAAAAACATCCTCTCTTCTACCACATTTTGCCTGACTAAACAACATTTATATATTGAACGACCTTTCTTTTTTATCAGAATCCTTCATGTATGATATATTGCTATCTAATAAATAACTCTTTGCTCCTAACTTGCACTAGCCTTTTCCATTATGCTTGATCCTGATTTCCAGTCATTCTTCTTAAAACTTCTAACTCAGTTCCTCCTTTCCATTAGGACTGGTTTGGAAACCAAGAAAGAAAAGGGAATTTTCTTGTATTTTGACAGTAGAAGGAACAAGGCAGTGTGCTAGTGTTCTTTTTCTTCTCTTTTCTTTCTCTTTGTCTATTGCCTCTTTTCTTTCATCTCCAAGATCCCTGTTTTAAGAACTGCACTCTTCCTCCTCAGCGGTCATCCCACTGTCACCTGCCCTTTCTCTGCAAAGAGTGAGTCAAAGGTAGGGCAGGGAGCAGGAGCTGGTGGTCACAGCATTTAAATTATACTCTTCATCTCAATATTCCTAAAATGACACAGCTACATTAGCACAATTCATTTTTTCTGTATCCCTGTGGAGAAATGGTTTTGTCAGATTTATAATATATATTTTCCTCTTGGCCATTTTTGAATAAGTGTTTTTTCTAATGTCAGTACAGCATGAATATAATGCCAGCTTTTCATATTTGGGCTCTCATAAAAGTATACAAACAATCAAAATTAATAGCACAGCCAGATTTTAAAATAAAACTTTAGAGAACTTGATGACGTGAAGGAAATTTTACCCTGAAAGTTGCTGATGCTGGAACAAGTGACATAATGAAAAAAGCAATTTTCATGAAAGCTATTAGCTAATCATTTTCGAATGTTTATTACACTTTGCTCCCAGAGTAACTCTCAGACTGTCAGTGCTGAGGATCAGTTGTTTACTTTGAGGGTGCTTTGGGAGCAGACTAGCTTTATGATAAGAATTACATGAAAATTTTGTCCAATTAATCTCTTGAAATTCAATGTTACCTCTCCCTAAGAAGTATCTGATAAGACAAGACTTGAGTTCATAACCGAACAACAGCACTCACATCCTGCAGTTATAAACCTATTTATTGCTCAAAAATAATTCAATTAATTGGATTATTAACCACAAAGTGCTGTCTTACATTTTGCCTACCGGTGATGTCAGTATTGCTGATGAAAATGAAGAGCACAGAGATACAGATCCAGAGATATAAACTGCCACATAGTACACAATAAGGCTGTTCTTGTAAGGTGGCCAGATCATCTGCATGGTTTTGCATTTTCATTCACCTTAGTGGGTAAAATCGCTCAGATTTGCATCTGATTTTTTAATCTAATCACTGGATGGCTAATGGTCTGAGCATGCTGTATACTCTACTTTTATACAGGGAATCCCATGCAATGCCAGGGAGCAAGGGGAAGTACAAGTGCTGGTAGCAGTCAGTACTAATGGGGCCAAAAGCACCACTGGGAAAAACTTAAGTTTTGTGTCCTTGATGGAATTCTTCCATTCTTTGGGTCTGATCCAAAGTACGAGGACAACTTTTCTGGAGAGCTACTGTAGGACTTACAGGGGAGAAAAAAGAGGTAGGAATTTATGACTCATAAGGCCAAAGACTTTGAACTCCTACATCCACTCCAGGGTGACACTGGACATTTAGTTATTTTCTCTTCTCATGTGAACTGGTGAAAGCAGGTAAAAAGTTCCTGAATATTGATTCTAGTTCCTGCCTACCTGACTGGTGAAGGTGGTGGTGTATGGTGTGCCGTAATAAAATTCAGTCTGCTACTGTGCACTTGGTGTGAAAACTGGGGTGGATTAAATAAATCTTTACCTTTATGAATGTATTGCCATATTTCTAAACTTTCTAAAACTTTAAGGGATAAACTGGGACAATAAAAGGTAAGGAATTTGATTTTCCATTCTGAAAGGTCTAAACATAATTCTTTTGCAATAGCTTTCCAGTGAATATCATAATAACAAAGCCAATAAGACAATATTCTAACTGCCAGCTCTATAAATAAATATCTATCTAATAAATCAGAGCAGAAAGAGCAACATGAGCCTCTGTGTGTTTAGGCCAATTGTTTGCTTTTACATAAAATTTTAGTGGTTCTAAGTGTAAAGATAGGAAGATACTACGATGTTGCCAGCAAGGAGAGTATAAACTGCTGTCTCTACTTTAATCAACGTTATCTACAGATTCTCCAGGGAAATGCATTAGCCGTGAAAAGAAGATCAGAATTTAGCTTATTGTGCTTGCTAAAATTTTCAGACTCCTGCCCCTGTGTGTGCTGGTACAAGAAGTATCACTATCAATTTATAGGAAGTGACTTATAATTTATTGAATGGTTGGAACGTCTCTTGTCTCAAACAGCTGCCAATTTTCCAACCTATTAATATTAAAAATGCAACCCGTGGAAAGTGCTCAGTGTGACAGACCTGAGATAGATTCAGATTCATGATTCTTGTGTCTGCTGGTTTCTGCAAAGTTTATTATCTTCATGTCAGTGAAGGAAGCAATTTAAACTGTGCTGTATATGTACATTTTAATTATAAACCATAAAACCATTGAATCCTGATTCCCTACCGCATTACATGTGCACATTGACATTTAGACAAGGAGAAGTGCCTATTTCATTTCTGAAGCTGAATGATTGACTTTTATATCCACTCTGCACTCTCTTGCCTTCTTATCCTGAAGGCAGGGTTCACTGGAAAGCAATGCCCCTGGGTATTTTTTACTCTGTTTTGGTGTGACTGTCAGTGTAGTGATGCTTTACTCTTCTGGTGGTGGTTTGGAGCCTTGTTAAAAAATCATCAGCATGAGCCTGCTCTGGGATACATATCATTGCCATCACAGTGTTTTCCCCCACACTTCACCTGTGACAGTGCTTACCTGTCCAGGCAGCATATTGGCACCTGTTTGCATCAATTAGATAAAGAGGGCAGGAACAAAGTCCATGTCTTTTTTTTCCTGTCATTTTCCTATGCTGGAGCAGTCATCATTCACTCCTACCCAGGAGATTTGCACATGCCCACAGTCACAGGGTGTTAATTCCAGGCAGGAGGTAGAACAAGCAGTCTGGGAGATGCATGAGCAATACTTTTCCTGTGTTGGAACTTCATGTGCAGAAAAAAAGGAGATGACAGAGAGCTAATCTGAAACCCAAGAGGATGTCCTGCAGCAGGACATGTCACCAGGATGCTTCAGCCTGACTGTGGCCAGCCCCACCACAGAAGCAGAAAATACAGGCACCACTGAGCATGTTGTTTTCTGTGATGTTTCCCTGTGGATCTGGCCTAGCATCATCATTTCTCATTACAGAGACATAGGCTGCCATGGACACAAGGAAGACTTGAAATAATGTGAGGTAGCACAGGAAGACTGATCTCTTTAATTTCACAAAGAAATGAAATTAGCTTCCTTTCCATGCTCTGGGTTTGAAAGAACAGCACACTAAGCTGAAACTTGCCTGGCTTGAATGCAGAATGTATGCAATGTGTATGCTTGTCCAATGTATTTTCCAAAGTGATTTATTTCTGCTTTCTTTTTTTTTTTTTTTTCCTTTTTCTTTTTTCCACCAGAAAGAAACACCACTCGCCAATGCTGCATTTTGGGCTGCAAGGAAAGGAAACCTGGCTCTCCTCCAGCTGCTGCTGAACAGTGGGCGAGTAGATGTGGACTGCAAAGACAGCGTATGCACACAATGAACCTACAGCCACAGCACTCATTTTGCATCACTTTCCATAGCCCACCTTGCAGAGGGTGTAGTAGGGATCTCATATGAAACATATGAAAGTCTTATGGCATTTCAGGATGATTTAAAACCTTCTCTTGTCAGTAATCAAGCTTGAAACATAAGATAAAATAACGTGATGATTTACATCAGTGGCAGGGGGTTAAGAATTTGCCAGCACTCAAAAATGTGTCTTACACAGTTATTTGTGGTGCTGACATTAAAAACACAGATCCTAGCACCTCAGGCTTCTCTTTGCAAAGAAATGTCATTATAGTAATAGATCACAGTGAAGAGTTGGCTCAATTGAGCCCAGGTAGCAATGATTCTGTCAGCTAGAAGACCTCCTCATAATTAGAAGAACTGCTGGCCTCCTATATTCTTCCTCCTCCACCCAATCTCTGGACTGGGCACCAACATGAAGGCACAAGATTGCCAAGCTAGAGGATTTTTGACGGATTTCATGTGAATTTCCTTACTGTAATTGACATGGGTTGAAATTAGTTTTGAGATTAGAAATGGGTTGATAACACAGATAATGAGTAGGTCTTTCTATTCTGCCTACAACACATGGTGAGATACTTGATTGTGCTAAGCTGTGTCAAAGAGCAAAGGGGAAACGAGGTTGAGAAGTTCCAGGTTCCTTTTGTTTGGCATTGGGACTGACTGACACGGAGTCATGCTGGTGTTGGCAAGGATTAATGCCACTTCCAGCCTGAAACATGAACTTGCCGCAGCTTCTCTCACTTTGAATATCTTCAAAGTGTAAGAGCTTTTCTAAGTCCACTGACTTTAACCTATCTTTTCATTTCCATTTCATTTTTGCCCTGTAGGCAAGTATTTGTCCTACAGTATTTCTGGAGCTATGACTGTCCTGACAGGGAGGGACAGATTTTCAAATGCAGGCTTGAAGTAAACAGGACAGAGATCAGTGTGAAAAAATAAAGTCACTACTGTTCATTTTTTCTCAAAAGAAAGCTAACTTTGGACAAGAACTTTCACACTGCACTGCATTAATAATTGTATCAGGCATACATATTTTGTAGACTACATTATTTTTGTACAATTAAGACCACATGTTTCTTTTTTGTAATGTCACCCATTCCTTCTTTAAATTGAGCTGTTGTGTGTGAATGCTTTTGAAGGATGTGTTCATCCTTATGCATGTGGTTTCTGCATATTGTCCATACACTGCATACCTATAAATCCTACTTTGTTCACTGCAGTGCCCTTATAGTGTACTGAGGGAGTTGAACATATATTTCTGTACAGAAAGTTCTCTCTTATAATGTGAAGAGTCACTGAGTGAGTTTGCTCTCATTATTTGGATAGGGAATTACTGTTCAAGTCACCCAGCCTCTGCTCCTGACTATGACTCAGAATTCAGTGACTCAGCTGAGTCACCCAGCTCCTGTGTCTGAGGTTATTCTTCTGGAAATGATGCAAAGAACTTTGGGATTCTCTGATTGAAAAAGAAGAAAAGAGCTGTTTAGAAGCAAACCCCATTATTTTTATACTTGTTGCACTTATTTTTGGACAATAAGGTATCATAAGCTCCCTCCAGCTTTTTGGCAGAGATGCTGTTTCTTCCAGACAGCCTGATTCATTGCTGTAGGTGTCTGTTGAAGGTACTGACTTGTTTTTCCTTACTCCCAGCTTGGCACAACAGCTCTGATGGTAGCATCTTACTATGGCCACATAGATTGTGTACGGGAATTGGTGTTGCAAGGAGCAGATATCAATCTGCAGAGAGAGGTAGGATTCAAACAGGGCTTTGATTAAGTGACTGTTGGTTTGTTACAAATAATAAGAGTGTTGTCTGCTGCTTGTTGCCAATTGTTTCTTTGTCACTTGCTGTACAGTGTATTTATAACACGTGTAACAGGCTCTGTACTGAGGACATCAGGAAATCAGATATCTGGAGTTTACAATAGAAAATCAGATGCCAGAGGTACATTTATAATAACTCATCAAACATTTTCAGCACATCTGATTGGTGAGGGTCAGTTACATCTGAGATGTAACCCCCTAGAGTTATGCCATTTATGTATTTGTAGTTTTACTTATTGGCACAACAGGTTACAACTCTCTGGATGGGATAAATAATAAAGAGAAGACCTTTACCTTTTGATCTGCAGCCTGGCCATTAAAATGGAGGGGATGCCATTGCTAGCACAGGGATTATTTTTGACTCTGTATGCTTTGGAGTTTCTGCCTTTTAGTCTGAGCCAGCTCATCTTTAACAATCACACAGCTTCGTCACCCATACCCTTCCCTGCATCTCTGCTTGGCCTTCAAGGCATGTCTTGCACCATGACATCAGCATGGAAGGGACATCAGCAGCTGATGTTTTTGGGAAACTGCCTTTCACTCATACTCCATGCAGACTGTTGTAAGGAGTAATTGCAGTTGCCCTGGTCTGCGCGTTGGCTGCGCAAAGAGCAGAATTTCTCTGGGACAACCACTGGTTTTAAGAGAAGAGCAGTTTAAGGAGACTGTGCAGTTACATGGCATGGTGGCAGGTAGTGCAGGACAGCGGTGTGCTTGTTGCTCTAACAATGCAAGCCAATGTTTCTTACTTTCCTTGGTTACCTGGAACTGGAGTATTCATCTCATGCTGACATCTCCAAGTTACTGAGTCAGTGAATGCCATGTTTGATGATGTCGGTGTCTTTGCACTTACTGGCCTAAACTTGCTCCAGCCATGATTGTCAGTGTCTTTCAGTGGGGTCCTGTTCTAACAAAACATGTACTTAAACATGTCCCTTCCCTTAGGTAAACATTGCTTGGAAAGCAGCAACAAAAGAAAAAGTTAAGAACAGTTTTATGGAGCTGCTCTTGATTATCACTCGGGAAATACTGATTCAACGAGCCAACAAAAAGAAAAACATTGAAAGCCTCCAAAATCACTCTGTTGCAGAAAGGAAGCAAAACAGATGAAGTTTAAGCTCTACAGCCCAATGGCATGGTTCTGCAGCTAAATGTGCATACTCCAACCAGTGCTCTTGTGCTCTGAAGTTGTTGTGAAGCTTGGGGAAGTGAGAGAGTCCCATAAATGAGCCCAGGAGAGGGGGCTGTGAAATGGTCTAAATGGGGCCACATACTATTGTAAAGGCTTTGGGCACCGGAGTGAATTTCATGTGTACCTCCCATTTCCTGTACTTTCTACATGGTGTGAGAGAGCCCAAAGTCAGAAAAGCCTGCATTTCTTTTCCTTCTCTCTTCCCTCCTACTTTCCCTTCCTTCTTCCTTCTGTCCAGCCATTAAAATCTTACATGGTAATTTTTTGGGGCCTGATGCGCTCACATGTTAATGACAGTATCTTCTACAATTTGTTTAAAATACGGGGTTTCAGTTCTTGGGTTTTACTCAAATGTATGATGCTGGACAGCTTTTTCAGTGCATTGGGAAGAAGATTGAGTTAAGATACCTGGTGTCCTCTGGAGTCTTCAAATTCATCATATCTTATCAGCTCATATTCAATTGATTGAGCTCAGTACTTTTTGAATTTAAAATGTCTGTACTGTAGTCAAGTGTGTTATGTGTTTGTTATTCTTTTAATCCATTTTTCCTTTACAGTCAGGTGCAACTTCCCTGTTCTTTGCTGCACAGCAAGGCCACAACGATGTAGTGAAGTTTCTCTTTTCATTTGGAGCCTCCACTGAATTTAAGAATAAAGTAAGATGATGAGTCTATTTTTGCATGCTGATACATTCTGACAGTCAGGGCTGGGTTTTTTGTATTCACATGAACTATGATAGGGCAGTGTTAAGATGATGCAATTTCCTTGGGTGAACATTTTTTGAGTAATATGAGTAATGCAACACATTGTGAAATATTAACTTGGGACTGGCTTTTCCTACCTAGACTTAGTGGCATCAGTTCATCAAGGTCCTTTGATAGTGATATCAGTCTTTCCTCATAAGCCATCCTCCAATACAAGATCAAAAGGTCTTTTTGTACATACCAAGTAGGATCCTGATTTAGGTGTTTATGTACTCCATTTGCATAGAACTTACTTTTCATCAACATGGGGATGTCTCTGCATGACACCATAGGATACATAAGGGTATAATGGCTTCAGTCCTCCCTAAATTTCCACTTACCCATCTGGGACAAGAAGATGAAATTCACCTCAGAGCTTTTATTTATTTGTTCAGGCAGATCCTTTTCCAAAATCTTCTTAGAATAGCCAAAAGCTCTAGGTGGCAGAGCCTGGGCTCCTCACCCCTCATGGGGTCAATAGCAGCAAGATCAGCAGTTCATCACTGACAGCAGTACCTCAACCCAATTTCTTTGCCCTTTGCAATATTAGCACCTCTGCTTTCATCAAACAGGGTGAAAAGCAACATATTTTCATTAAATATACTTGTCCTTGACATGCTGGCTACATTTTTAAGCATTCCCATAATCTGGGGAAGAGTACACTTGCCAGTCACTTACCCTGGGATTCCTAGTGATGTCTTTGAAGAAGGAATAGTTCTTTACCCCACAGTAATCAATTTCTCAAGATATTTTAGTCTGTGATTCGAATGATTCCCTAAATCCATACCTGCTTTCTGGAGTCCCTGGAAATACAGTCTCTAAATACTAAGGGAATTGATGGAACATAAGAAACTGAGCTCCTTATGTTCCAGGGGCTAAAAATCCTGATATTTTGTGGCCAGAGTCCACACATGCCCATACAGTAGGATTCTGACACCCCAGGGAGCTGTGCTTGTGGTGAGCAACTCTGACCACTGCAGCAATCAGTAATAAAAGCATGAATGAAATTGTGGCTGTTTAACACAACATGGAGTGCAGCTGTGAAAGTTGGCAATGCAGGAAGTTGCAGTATTAAATACAACAGCTGGATCTTAAAGTGCTGGATAATCTCATGTGGGACAGATTTATTGGGTAAGGTTGCACATTAAAATAAATGTTGCTTCTCTGACTTTTATTTCAGGGTATGGGTGGGGGTTAGCAAGATTCAGAGGGGTTCATCTTCCCTTGCATTCAGCTGGCAAGTCAATGGCTCAGTACCTTATTCTGTCTAGAGGAAGAGTTACATCTTCACTCAATCTTTCCACAGTCTGTGAACTAGGAGTTTGTGAAGAGGCCAAGATTTGATCCAGGAGGTGAACAGCAGGCTTGAAATGGTCTGATCCTTCATGAAAATATACAATCTCTTATGAAGCAAGCAAAATACATTGATGTGAAACACTAAGACAGATAAAAGAGAGTAAAGATCTAAATTATAAAAGAATATTCCTGCATTCAGCTGCTCCAAATGGCTTCCATCTTTGGACAAATGCAAGTTTGGGGTCTACTGCTGCTCACCTTGAAACTTTAATTCCAGCCCCTTTTTTCCTGCCTGCCTCTTCTGAACCCAGACCTGACTTGTCCCATATGCCAGTCCCAAATATCTTTTAAGCCGCAGGTTGCTCTTCCTCTCCAGGCCACAGCTTTCTGCTACGTCCAGACAAGTTGGTTGAAAGATAACACCTGCTCCCAATGGACATAACATGGGACACTGGGGTGTGATGTGCATGTGAGATGATTTTCCAGCAGCATCACCCAGTGTGTGCCTGAGCAGGAGGCACCAGGCAGCTGTAGCACATGGACAGTCCACATCTTTCACTTGCCCGCTGTGGTGTGGTTTTGTATCAGTTCAATCTTCTGATTTAATAATGTGGTTTTCATAGCTTGAATCATTCCATAATTTCATTAACAGGTGACCAAGGTGACAGGCTCCTCCATCCCTCCCAAACCCCAGAAGAAATATAGTTGATAAAATATGCCTTTTCAGGTTAGCGCCAAGGCATTTTCTCACTAAGACACTCAGCTGGGAGCAGCACTGGAAAAGATATGGCTGATCCTGTCTGTTTTTAAAGGGCAGTGCAAAATGAATCCATTTGCAAAGAATATATATTTATATTATAAATTAAGACATTGAATTGGAATAAGCACACAAATTGAATGTATCCTAGAAAACAGAGACTTTAAAGCAAGGAAATGCAAAGCCCATCATCTTTTTCATGCATTATCTGTAAATTGTGATTACTATATTTGTTACTCATATATGAGAATACAGGCATGCAATTCTTGTTAAGCCTTGTATCATTAGAATTGATATTTGCTATGACAGGCAAAGTAAACCTATTCTAAAACAGTGTAATAAAGTAATTAGCAATAAATGTTGATGTTCTAAAGAGAATTAATAGTACTATTGAAGGTTAATTATTGTATAACTACAATTATTACATATAATATTAGTCATTCATATTATTCTCCATTGTCCCAGTCTGACATCCATAGAAATACTTAGCATAGGTTGAAACTTCTTTTCTTTTATTCTGATAGATGTGATAAGCATGTGAGTTCTTAAAAACATGGTGGCATGTTTTCTGAGCAGTACTGCAGGTTGAACCTGTCAGAGGGTATTTTTCAGCAGGCAGTGATTGCAGAAGATCAGTTCCCTTCCTCTGCAGCATATTTAAGAGATGGTAAAACAACTATAATTCTAAGCTACTTTCAGGTGCTGATGACAGAGGAAGGGGGTCGGCAAATAGACGAGGAAGTCTACACCACTTAGCGTGGTGCTGCTGGTCCAAGTGTTTTCACTGGAGACCGACAGCTGCTGTTATGTGCTGGCAGTGAGGACAGACTCTGGGGAGGGCAGAAAAATGGTTTCAGGGGAAGAATTGCAGAGGTAGCTGAGAAAAGTGTTTCCTATCTGAGCTGGAAATATTTGCAGAGCAGGATTAATAGAAGCTTCATTGTGCCAGGAAAACAGGATATGAGCAAGAAGTGAACCCAAGGCAATGTGCCTTCTCTCAGAGGTTGCACAGATGGCCTCCTGCAGAAAGGATGATAGCCCCAGGAGTGATAGCCCCAGGAGTGTCTCAGTGCTTGCTCATGTGTCCAGCTCCCACTTGCTGCCCTGCTCAGAGTTTCCAAGAGGCTTGCCAATACCAAAGACGCTGCTTCAGCTTTTTACTTATCTCAGCTGAAGCCAAAAAGGAAAGAGGTAATCACGTGGCTGAAAGGGATGCTAAAACTCTATAATTTACGGGGTTTTTTGTATCCTCCACAACTTACCTGCTTTCCCTATGATCTGTAAAACATTGGGGTTTTCAGCTAGAGCTTGCTGGAGTAAAGTGTAAGAGAAAATCAGATAGAAGATCAATAGAGGCAAGAGTGGGACTCAGTTTCTCCTACTAATGAACAGTGGACTTTTGCACTGTTTGACAATTGCTTGATTCAACTAAGTGCTGTCTTACCACATGGTCAGTGGAAAAGATTCCTGCCCCCAACTTCCCTTTCTTACAGAAAGATGTGTATCTGGTTTTTCACAGTGGTACCCCGAACTCGGAGCACGCAGAGGAATCCCATTCCCTTCTGTTGAATGTATTCAACTTCACATATCAGACAGACAGTAGAGCAGGTCTCAGAGCTCAATTGTCTTCCTGATCAGGGGCCAGATCTATGAGCCCAGGAGTTATTAACCAGTTCTCTCTGACCCAGTAAATATTTGATTCAGAGTGGACAGATGGAATTGGGGACCATCCAGTGCTCTTCTTCTAAGCCCTGGACTGTGATCAGACTGATCTAGGAAAACTTGGTCACTTTAGTCTGAAAGATCCAAATGGTGTATTTTGGAATTACTCTTTTAAAAAAATGTGTCTGAATTTATGTCTAAAACTGTTTACTGGGTTGAACCAGACACTTGGTCAGGATCCCTTTTTTGAGTTAATTTGACATATCTTGGGAGAATGTTGCCCTTCTTAAACCCCAAGCTGTCACATCTCCCAAGGTGAGATCACACATTGGGATTCCAAGTGTTGGGCTTCAACTGTGCCAACTGTGGTTAGCTTTGCAGGCCTGCCTTTTATTTGGGACGTGTCATTTGGTTCCCTACAGAA
This sequence comes from Daphoenositta chrysoptera, assembly GCA_013397915.1. Classification (NCBI taxonomy): domain Eukaryota; kingdom Metazoa; phylum Chordata; class Aves; order Passeriformes; genus Daphoenositta; species Daphoenositta chrysoptera. The sequence goes on along the minus strand of VZRO01001081.1, from coordinate 68,854 downwards.
ATTATGTTAATAACCAAAAACCTTCTAAAAATAACAGGAGTTTGTGGAAAACACAAGAATTTTAGAAAACAAAAGCGAGACCATAAAGCAATAAACAAACTTTTCCCATATGCAGCCAAGCATGTCTATTTACCCTCCATACAGGGAACTTTAATATTTTTAAGCTTCCTAAAACTTTTCCTTCCCTGCCTCTCCACAGAGGACTTTCAGTCTGGATAGCGTAGTTTCTCTTCCTAATTCACTAACCTTTCTCTCTCAACTTCCTTCAAAGAAAGGGTCTTTAAAAATTTATCTGCTTTTTTTGTTTGTAGCCCTTTGATCTGGTAAGTTACCACTTAAGCAAAGTGGCTTTCAGCTAGTTGGAGAGAGGAAATAGGTTTCATGAAGCTATTAGCTTTCCCATTGTCTTCTAAGTGTGTATAAGGTGTTTTTTAATCCAGGCACAATTGTGATTGCTTTTGTGTTTTGTTCCAGCAGTTCCCATTAAATTACAGTCGTTTAATTTGGCAGGAAAGTCTAATTTCTCATAAGAGAAACTTAACTCCACTGATCTGATTACACACTGTATTTACTCAAATAATCCAGAATTAATAGGCAATTCTTAGACTGTCACACAACAGCCTCACGTCCCTGGCTTTGCTGACACCCAGGCCTTCTTTTCTTTTCAATGTCACAGACAGGTGAAGTTTCAGGAGTAGTTATAAACAGTGCCTGTGGGTTAGTTCAGTCATGTCAGAGCTTGAGTTTCCACAAGGCTATTATAGCCATGAAATTGCACCACTGATTAATAAATTTGATTGTCACTTCCCATTATAAAAGATCCATTTGGTCACTCAAGCTGTAACTTCTTTTGTGCATACCTGTCTATGTGAAAAACTTCAGACAACTTTGGAGTTGTTTCAGAGAACAACTCTAGGGGAAAGCACAATCTTGTGTCCACATTAATAACAGCTCTAGAAACCATTTACCTGAAATACTTTAGATAGCTTATCTTGTGGAGGAGAGGCTTGAGACTGGGAGAAGGCAGAGAAGGAATGAGAAGACCTGTGGTGGGGATATTTTGGTGTGTGCATCATCTCTGCACGATGGCATGGTGCCATCCCAGGCAGAAGAACCTCCTGTCCATATCTGTGTCAGAAACACTGGTAATTTTTGAGTGGGGCACAGCACCCTTGAGATAGCAAGACCCACATTTGCTTGTTGTTTCAGCTGGTTTGGAGTCAATCGCCAGAGACACTGAGGTGTTTCCCTTCTCAGATGGCTCCCAAGAGAGTGTTTCTACAAGGAGGGACTGATGCACGTGCCTAGATCTCCCTTTAGTGGTGATGTGCAGCAACTCTTACTGCCTGGGATTGATCCTGCCTGCAGGGATCACTTCTCAAGCAGAAGTAACGGAGCTTTCACTGATTGTCAGACTTCGGTTGGACTCACACTTCCACAGTTAGCTAGCATACTTCAAAGTGCTTCCTCCCTACTCAGCTTCAGGCCAGCAATCCACAGATGAGAGGCAGGACACAACAGGGCACGAGGTTTTGGCCAAAGAAGAGCAGACGATCAATAGGCTCTGGAGCAGTGGAAAGGTGTGCTGTCCTTCGATTGGTGGAAGAGTTTGGCAGGCATGAGGAATTTGGCTGTAAAAGCAAGAGACATGGAGGAGCTTGGAGTTGTGAAAGGAACAAAGCTTCTAACGGCAAGGCAGAAGATGATGAACAAAAAGCAGAATTTTCTTAGTTCCTGTCCCTCCCGAAAAAAACTCAGGAGGAAAATGTATATAGCGACTAAGCCAAGTTGAAAGATATATGTGGCAACATTTGACATTAACGTTAGGAAAGATTCAGTAGCTATTCTTTACAGAACTGCTGTGAGCCAGATTCTGAAAAGTCTTAAAGTTTGGCTCTTTTTTTTATGGTGATGTTCAGACCAGCCCCTGCCCTCTCACCTGACTGTACCCATTCTTTGCTTTTTCACAGGACGGAGGCACAGCTCTCCTGGCTGCCTGTCAGTACGGGCACGCAAAAGTAGTGGAAACTCTGCTGAAGCACGGCGCCAACATTCACGATCAACTCTATGTGAGTTATTTGACACACACAATATTGACAATGGTGGTGGTGGAACAAATGTGCTGTTGCTTGGACAACAGCAGACACCCTGGCTCCAGCACAGACAGGCATTTGCCAAACACTGCAGTTTTATAGTAGTCTGTTCCTCTAAGATGTGAATTTTGTTAACTGTCTGCTTTTCATGATGCTGAGAGAAGTAGCACAAAATCAGAAAAGATTCTTTGGCTACCTGTATGAAGGATAGGTACCAAATCTGGAACAGACTTGTGCTACCCATTAGCCTTGGGCAAAAGAGCATGTCATGTTCTACCAGGATTTGCAGAAGAGTGAGTAGCTAGAGCCTCTGAAGTACGTTAGTTTTCTGCCAGAAAGAATAGTAAAAATTAATATCTTTAAAGGACTTCAAAGTGGGGTTTTCTTTAATATCAGTTTAAATTATGTTATTTGGTATTTGGGAATCTCCACTTTGCCAATGTTTTGGTCAAAGTACGGTTAAAACGGCTGAACTGATGTTGTTTAGTTGACTTTTCAGAAAGTTGGATTGAATCAATGAAGCTCTGGATTTAATTTACTCCGAGACACAGATAAGTTGAGCTTTTCGGCATTTAACAACAACGAGTAGCAGATTTTGCCTCTGCTTCCAACCACTCTTTCCTACCCCAGGGCACTCAACACTGACAAAAAGAAGTTGTTTCCCTGAGATATATGAGTTTTTTCAGCTGTTTCCATTGGCTTTGGATCTGCAGGATGCTGTTGCTCTCCAGTTCCTACTGGCTTGCATGGGAGCCAAGAGCTGGTGACTGCAGAAGTGGTCAAAGGGGGATCCCCACCTCAGTTCTGCCTCACCCCTCATTTATAAAGCAGGCTGTTCCACCCTTGCTGCTCTGCTTTGAATTGTCTTTCTGATCTGAGGGCAATGATTCATCCCTCTGCAGGGTAATCCCAGGGGTTGCCACTCGGTTTAAAAATAGCTATGCTGCCACACCTGCAGACTCTTACCCAGAGGTCAAGGCAGTAAAATAACTTCCTTGTTGTCTCTTCTGGAAATGAGCAATATTTGCAATTGGATTAAGAAATGTACTTTTATTGCTCACAGACATTGGGTAAAGCCAGTCAGAAACGGTTGTGTAATAAAATAAGAATACAATCTCTTGAAAATAGGTGTTGTCCAGCTCTTTTTGTGGATCAAGCTGCATTTGTCAAGTGGTACCTGGATGGCAGTTTCACTGGCAGGCAGACAAATGAGAGGGAATTGGAGCATACATTTGGATACTCCTCCCAAAACTATCAAGATCAATGTTTTAATCTTAAATTGATTCATATGAGAGGTCAGGAGAGCAGGAGACAAAGGAATACCCTAAGTAAATGGTATTTCTTGCAGAAATATGTTATAGGCTCAAAACAACATTCTCATTACAGCATCAATTCAAATCAAATAGGTATCAGTGAATGCAAGGTTCTCCATCTTGATTGATCCTACAATAAAGAGCCTTTTCAATATTACACAACCTTGCTTACTTTCTAAATTTACTAGTTCTCTGTCTCTGGAGGAAGCCTGCAAAATCTGTGCTATCATCAGGTTTTTTTCATATACTCACACAGCAACCAGAGAAAACAGCCCATCAGAGGTCCCAGGGGCAGCCATTTATAGTTCCAGCAGACACCTCTTTTGTTTACCAGGACATTTGTCTTGAAATCAATGTCAAACATCCTAAATTCAGTCCCTGGGGCACTGTATTCAGCTCAGGCTTCACCAAGTCTGTGCTGAGTTTTTCAGTTAGAGGAGTAGCTAAGCACTCTCTCTGCAGACAACAGCATTTAGTCCCAACATAGTGATATGCCAACAAGGTCAACAACAGGCTTTCACTAAAATGCCCTGTACTTTGTGATAAGCACCTGCCTGAGTTGGCATGAGATGTGTGCTTGAACATCTGAGATGCAGTGAAGGGGTTAATTCCTGTCTCTATTTAATCTGAAAGATTCTCGCCTCCTGGGAAAACTTGTCCTAGCACATCTTGTGCTGAGTTCTGTGGATGTAGGATGGATAAACACCTGTCCCACCCTCAGTACAGATTTCTACTTCTAGTTGGTTAGATGGATTATAATGCTGTTTGAAAATGTTTCATCAAAAACATTTAATGAAATATGACTTAAATTTTTTTTCCCTATGGAACAGGTTTCTCTGAAGTAAATTTCTGAGAACATCTGGACATGAAAGACATGTCAAAGAAAAATAAAACCCTGTATTTGTTCACAATTTGTTCTTTCACAAGCTTTTTGCAGGAAAATTCTGGTTTCTGATATGGCTATGAAGTACTTTTAGATTACTGTATTACTGGTGAAGTCTCTTGTACAAGATGTGCCAGAGCAGTAGCATGGTGGTTTCTGGGGTGGCACAGTAGGATGGCACAGGCCTTACTCCTTCAGCTTCAAGGGCAGACTTCAGTGCTGTGGTTTGCAGTCTTGCAAAGTACTTTACATGTTTCTACCATGTATCCATGTAGCAGAACACTTCTGCATGAACATATAAAAGCTAAATGAACAGCTATATTGCTGTACAGGAACTAATTTCTAGTTATGTAGCTCAATGCCTTAATGAACTAGACTCTTAGTATTCCAGATCCAGGATTTAATATATGATGGATTTGATATCTGATGGGAGCCAGTATTTGTGCACACCGAATGAAAATGTTGCCACAGTTTATTTTGAACTAGACTTAGCATTTTGATAGTTATTTCTTGAGCATGGCTATATATCTGCTGTTGCAAAGCATAATAACTAAAGAATGAGAACTTAATTCAGTGTGATTTGTTTTTGTATGGAAAAATGGCACCACTTCAACACAATGTAAGACGGATGTGTTTGTTCATAGGATGGAGCTTCCGCAATTTTCCTGGCGGCACAAGGAGGCTATCTGGATGTCATCCGACTGCTGCTTTCTTCAGGAGCAAAGGTTAACCAGCCACGACAGGTATGATCAACACTGCAGGGCAGAGCTGGGTTCTAATTTTATAGTTATGAAAATTAACAGTGGAATTTTCTCCAGGCATTGGGTTCCTGTGGAGGTGTTTCATTGGAAGGCAATTTGTGGCTGTGCCCACATTCTGTGTTTTAGTTCAGACTGGTAACATGATTTTGAAGTCAGTACCTCAGTCATTTCTGGTAGAAGTGAAACTGAAAGCTCTGCTCCAGACCTTACACCCTATCAGTCACCATTCCTGGAGGTTTTTAAAGGACAGTGTACATGTGGCACTTGGGCACATGGTTTAGTGGTGGACTTGGCAGTGCTGGGTTAATGGTTGGACTCAGAGGTCTTTTCCAGCCTAAATGATTCTATTATTCTAGAGCAGATCAAACCACTGACTGCCCCTCTGAACAGGTTTGAACCACATGCATGTGGTTCAAACTGAATCAAAATAAAACCCTCCAGCTGTATGGAATGTTGATGGAAGGGCCTTGCACTACCTCTTGCAACTACCAATCTGTTTGTGTTGTACCACATTACTTTTCAAGGTCTACACAGCCTACCACATCCCAGAGTTCTTTTAAAAATTGTTTGAAAAGCTTTTGAAAATCTGGGAGCTCTAGGAGGAGGCCGTACTAAGTTCTATTTTTTGAAATCTCCAGACCTTCAGACGTGGCTTGGTGTTGAAGTTTACCTTTGACAAAAGCTTTTATTTTTAGTTTTACTTTTGTTTGTTTGTTTGTTTTACTTTGTGTCCTTTCTGTGCACTCTGAAACTCCAGCGTGAGTGTTGCCTTCATCTCTGGAAGTTCTTTATACATATGGAAAGCTTTTCTCCCCATTTCCAGCTAGTCACTCTAGTGGGCCTGATGTTGCAAACACATACAACCAGTGGTAGCCATGAAATTAGCTCCTCTGCAAGCCGTGGGGCTGGTGTTTGATCATTAAATGGAAAGTGTGAGCTAGATTTGTGGCTGGTTCAGAAATTCCTGCTAGGAGGTTAAGGGCTGGATTCACTGTGCATCACTGGATGCTGGAGTTAGGTAAGAGTGCAAGAGGCTTTCTAGGTTTTAAACTAACTATGGGATAGGTAAGTATACAGAGACATGTATGAAAGCTCTCTTGCTTTCCAAAGAAATGGGTTTCTTAGTTGTTTAGCTGTTTCTTGACTCTAAAATCAGTGCCTAAACAGCCAGAGGTGGGAGTTGCACAGCTAGCTCTACACCCAGCATGTAGAAATGTTTGGTTAGAGATGGGGCTTCTCAGGAATCTCTACCTGCTTTGAGAGAGCCTCGCCTGTGGTCTGCTGAAACCCTGCAGGCAAGGTAGCTGTACTGGGTCTTCAGTGCACATTTGAAATTGATGGGACAAGGTCTTGTCCTTGTAATCAGTCGTGCATGTCTGCCAGGTGGCTGTGATCACTGACTGCAGCAAGTGAAAAAGCAGCAGGCAAGAGCAAATGGGTGCGAAAACTCTCATAACAGTGGCCAACGTGGCATGAGACAAGCTCTGCCAGGTATTTTCAGTACTTCCTTTCATTTCCACCAAAAGCCTGACAAATTATAGTCTGGCAACAGACATTTATCTATATGCTTCTGCTGCATGTGTGGGTCTGTGTACACTCCTAGCTGTGGAGTAAGGAAAGAGGATTAGTATTTAAAGGGCCTTAACTAAAACAGTTTTCCTGCTGTCCCTAGCCCCACCTCGAAGCACCAGAGCTGTGCTGGCAGCTACCCCCTGGATTGATGCATTAGCTGCTCCTAGGTTGCCTCCACACTTTCGCCCTAGAAAAAAGCTTAAGAAATGTTAAAAGCTGTTAATTAACACAGTCTAAAGTTTCAATGTAGAAGAAAAGACCAAGGTATGCATTAATGCCTTTTGAATAAGTCAAAATATGGTTGGGGAGCCTTAGGTTTAGCTGAACCCTGTTGCTATTAAAACTGCATTCTGCTATCTGTAATTACAATGCAGCTAATTCTCTCTGACACTATTTTTTTAGCTCTCTAATCCAATTTCTACAACACAACGTTTCACGAGGCATTTTTAAATCTTAGTTGAGACAAAGACTTGTCTCTGTGTGAATGTTCCTCCTGGCTCCTCTGTTTCATCTCCAGCAGGACAGGCCCTCTTTGCTTGAGGGTACCTCTGATCCCTGCTAAGATTATGCCTGGATAAGTGCGTGGCATTTGTATTCGGGCTCACTGTAATCTGAAACATTTCCTTAACAAATGGAACATTTTTACTGCTTAATTAGTCAAGTAATGGTTGGGTGGACTTCAGTCTCTTTCTTACTAAGAAATGGATTTGTACTTTGTTAGAAGGTGGTGTGTTGGTCATGAGGAATGCAGCTCTAGAAGGGGCAGTTTCAATGCCAGATAACTCTCATTCTCATTTATAAGCTACACTGCTCTCACTGTGGTAGAAAACTTTTCCAGGCAACATTACATCAAATATAAGGCTGCAGAGTGCCAGGTGTGAGTTCATATTTCTCCTTCCTCGTGGTTTCCAGGTTTTCCTCTCTACCTTGGGAATTTGGTGACTTAATCCATGGACCTACACACATGCATTTCCCTTCTATTTCTCCTCCTGCTGCTGTAGTGGGTACCAGTTCCCCCTCAGTCTGGTGTCCCACCTCCCATCCCATGGGGGTATTTCTGACAACACAAAGCATTTTGGATGGTCCTGGCTGTCTATGTGCAAGCACTTCAGCTGAGCTTTCACAAGACCAAATAGTGAAGCTTCCTGGAAAGTTTCTTCCCTGGCAATGTCATTTCTCTTGGGTTGTAATTGCCTTTTGCTGTTGCCAATATTGAGGAGCTGGGCAGGAATTCTTTTGTCATCTTTTTGTCTAGACAGAGCTGGGGGCAGTGTCTGAAGCCTGCTACAGGAGATGTTTCTATGCTTCTTCAACTCACAAAACAAAGCTGTAAGATTCTTTTCCAATGCTGTTTTGGCAGCCTGTGTCCCAACAGGCTTTATTCTGGCTGGCTAAGCAGATTCAAAATAACCTGAAAATTAATGACTCTTTTCTTAGCACATGATATGCAATTACACATATGTGTAAGCCAGTAAACCTCTATAGGGTGCACTTCAGACAAGCAAGCAATTCGCTCTTGGCAAATTAGGTGTAGTGGTGCAAGTGGACTAATGGGCAGAGCAAAGGAGGAGATGACACTGAGCAGCCTGAGAGTTGGAGCTCTCTGCCCCTAGAAGTTCCTACTGGGAATTCAAGGGGTCTTTCACTTCCCACCTTAATCTGGCCTTTTCTAAAACTTCAAGCCACAAGCAAAAGTTGAGGTTCAAAGCTGCAAGATGAAGTCATTAGTTAATGGGTATGAGAAAGAGCATTATTAATTTCAGTGGGAGTATATTTGGAACTTCTGGCTGCTGGATATAACAAGGTGTTGCCCATACATACTAGCTTGTAGCCAAATGTGTAAAAAAGAACACCTTACAAACATATGGGGTGTTTAAAATTATTCTAGGAATGTAGTGTTCTGCAGTCTGCTGGGTGGGCAGAGGGACAAGGAAAGGAAAGCAGTTTTTGAACTGTATCTTTCCCTGTTCTCGCTTTCCTCCTGACTCATCTCCAAGCCCTAATCTGTTTACACGTGAATTCTCATGTGATCTCTTAGTAAAATGTAGTATCTGCTTTGCATCATTCACCAACATGGACAGAAAGCTCATCTACTCCATATAAATATTATAGACATTTGCATAAACCTGAATGCTAGATGCTGTTTGCTTAAGAGAAAGAAGCTGATCATAGTCAATGTGAGCCCATCATCATCTTAGCCATCTTTCTTCTCTTCAGGCTAAGTCTTCCAAGACAGCCACTCTTCCTCATAATGTACTTCTACCTGTATCCTGTAATGGAGGTGCTGAAGATGATGTCTGACAGCAATACTATTAATGACAATTAATGGTAGCAATGATGTTACCTGATATTTGTATTTCCTTGTACTCCCTTTCATTTATACCTGGACATAGGGGTTGTTCCTACAAACTTCACTGTGAGTAAAAAAAAAGCTGCTATGTTTCCTATGCTGAGCTTGTGCTTTCATTGCTTGTGTAAATACAAGCATGGATTTGCACAGCATTGGTTCTTCACACAGATTAAATTGTGTAGGTAGCTCTCAGATATTTTCCAAGTTTTACAGGCTTTTTCAATGCACCTATTGCTATTTTCTAGAGCCCTCTGGTGGGGGAAGAATATAAAAATATGAAGTGTCTGTTTACTGATAGAGAAAACACTATAAATTGGAGAGGGACAGTTTTTGCCATCATACTAACATCATCTACTCTGTACACATGACAGCCTTTGTTATTTTTGAATCACAAAGAACACTCATTGTATTAACAAGATATATATACCAGTGAGGAGAGTCACTAATTTCAATGAGTTAACTTATAGAGAAATTATACAAGCGTGGGCAAAGATCATGTTTGATCACCATTTGAGAATACTGAAGATCTCAGGATGTGCTTTTGTTCCTTCTCAGAATCAGAAACAGGGAGACCCAGATTATTGTGTCAAAGGAAGAAATAACTTTTCCATTTCTCTGAAAGGATTAATTCACTAGTCCATGGAAAGCAGAGAACTGGTTCAACAGTGGTTTTCTGGATTGCATGAGCAAGTCATAGGAATCTTCAGCTGGCACTAGAGAGCGAGACTATTTCTTTGATCAAGGTGGCAATATCTTATTTAATCTAAAAAGTTGATTTCTCCTGAAACTTCTCATTAAGGCTGTTTTTGAAGTCTCAGTGTAGTTTGTCTTCCTCTTTCGAGCCAAGCCTTCAGGCTGCAGAGGGTGGTGAGGGGAACTGGCAAGCCCTAAAGGGAGAATCAGGCACCCTGCTCTGTGGGGCCTCACTTCTATGTTAAAATCCATACAAAGGCAAAACCTTTTTTAAAGGCTCACCAGAATCAGTTTGGCACCACATAAGTGTTGGAGTCCTCCTGCAGTCTGGAGAATCAGGCCATTTAGAATCAAAAACAGGAAAAGACACAAAACTAAATTCTACTTGCAGTGAGAAATACTTTTAGTTCTTCAACTGATCTTTGCCTTTGGGAGGGAAATCCATCACAAAGTTTAGCTTACTCTGAATGTGCATTTTCTGATGTTTTGTGCTCACATAATGATCACATAGAACAACTTTTCCAAAGCAGATTGTTTCATGCTGGATTCCTTGATAATTGCCTTGTTTTCTAGTGGAGCTTTGAAGATAAAATTTGTGAAATACTCACCTTCATTGTAAGGCAGGACGTTTTTACCAGATTCCCTGAGGGCGGATAACGTAATTTAATACTGAAGGTTGGTGATCACCTTGCATTGTTCCCTAGCTTCTGTAAACAGCTTTCACTCCCCATGTACAGGCACTCAGCTGCAGAATCTGCCTGTGCATGCTGAGGTTTGTCTGCATCCTCTGTCACATCTAACCACCTGGAGTTCAAAGTATACAGGATACCTTTAGCCCTTATGTTTCAAACTTCCCTGTGTATTTTAGGCACGGCTGGTGCTTAACTGGGCTTTAATTTCACAGAGCAATGCATATTTCTGGCAAACTATGCAAGAGAAGGCAGTAAGGGTGGCTCTACTCTCCAAACTGAAGTGGTTCTAACTTGATACACAAATCTACCACATGTTTTTAGACACAGCTCTGCATGTGTCTCCTTGTGATGCAGGATTTGATCAAGTAACTGAAGTACATCCATTCCAGTAGGCTTGGGCAGTAAAATATCAGAGAGCACGGAACACTGAAGTGAAGCCATCAGCAGCCTTATTTTGTTTGCAGGACGGGACAGCTCCCTTGTGGATTGCCTCGCAGATGGGTCACAGTGAAGTGGTGCGAGTGATGCTGCTCCGGGGAGCGGAGCGAGACGCCGCCCGGGATGTGAGTAGCACTTCCTCCTGCACTCTGCCTGCAGCCTGATGCCTCCTTTGGGGGGCTGTGGGCCTGCCTGGATGGAGGCTTGGTGCCTCCAGAGTCCGTCCTGTTTGCCAGGTTGCAAAGTCCCACCACGGGTTTCCTTTTTCCCAGTATGTCTGGGACAGCTTCCTGGCGGTACCTTCTGGAATACAGGAATGGAAATGTCCACATAGTTGAGAGACAAATATGGTATATGGTGTCACTGGTTCATTTTACCCTGAAGCTTTCCCCTGCCAGAGGAACAATCCTCCAGGTACCCTAAAACCAGCAGCACATGCTGTGGAGGTGCCTTCTCAAAGATGATGAGCAGAGAAGACCCTCTTCTCAGAGGCATGGGGAGAGCTGGCATTTCCCTCCAGCTTCTTCTTCTCCTCCAGCTTTCCCTGCAAGGGGAATTCAGGCAAAGCATTTATGACATTCCTCTTTTTTTAAAGGATGGTACGACTGCATTACTGAAGGCTGCCATTAAAGGGTACAACAATGTGATAGAAGAGTTGCTGAAATTCTCTCCCACACTTGGCCTGCTGAAGGTTAGTAGTGAAACACTGAGATTTTTAGGCAGAATACGAGAAGCCAAAGGGTCTGATGAAAGACTTGGCATTTATGACTACTCTAGTGGAAGATGATGGGAGTTTGAGCCCAAAAAAGTCAAGACAAAAATGAAATTATATTTTTTAGCCTTTATGCCACTCACAAATATTTTTAAACAAAACCCTGAATTTAATGCTTGGAATGAGGAAGCACATTATGTCATAGAAGAAATTCTGCTTTTTGTCACTTGATTTTATTTCTACTTTAGGTAGATTCTTTTGGCTGTACAGTTTTAACATTATACCCAGCCCTCTAATGCATTTAGTCAGCAAATTAGTGTCCTAAAAGATCTGTTGCAAGCAGATTTCCTACTAGATTTTGTTTTCTTCTGAATTCATAAAGTGACTTGAAAAATAACAGATATTTGGAAGCTGCTTTTTAATGGCTGACCTAACTTTATGTGTCCATAAAATACATACTTTGATAGCCTCTGTACATGCAAATGACTGGCAAACTTAATGTACTTGAAAATGCTGGGGGCATCAACTTAGTTATTAATTTCAAGTATGAAATAGCTTCCACACATATTTGAACTGTCAGTTTGCAACCACAAACAAAAGGCCAACCATTAAAAACCCCACCAGTCAGCTGTCTGACACTGAGGCCATTAATCATCAGAAGGAGAGGATAAAATGCACAGATGGCTTCCATTACTGCTTATGCTTCTGTTTCACTTGCTAATGACTGATTTTGCCAGGCAGAAACAAGTGCTGTGTTCATGTCACCTCTGATCTATTGGCAAGGGTGATTATTAAAAGGATGTACTGCTGTGGTAAAGTAAAATTGACTCTCATTCTTATTAAAGCATTTAAAATCACCTCCTTCACATCCTACTAGGCTGCCAGCACCCTAAATCAGACCCTGTGCCTTTGGTGACCTAATCTCTTGCATGTTACTTCTTTCTCACTCATAGGTCTGTTCCTTGCTAACATTTGTGTTTCACTGCCTTTTGCTTTTTTTTCCATGCATGGTACAAACACCTCCACTGGCATTTCCTAGAATGGGACCTCTGCTCTCCATGCAGCTGTCCTGAGTGGCAACGTGAGAACAGTGGCGCTGCTCCTGGAGGCAGGAGCAGATCCCTGCCTGAGGAACAAGGTAGGTCCTGGCACGCCGTCCTCCCAGGCGAGGAGCGTGGGGGAGCACCGAGCAGGGGAGCCGTGTGTGCCACCATGGTGGGGGCAGCCCATGTTTCTGTGTAGAATTCAGGGCATTGCTAATAAAAAAAAAATTCCTAAATCACATGCCTCTTTCCCATATCTTACTGTAGATCTGTTAGTTTTTTGAATTAGTTTTGCATTCTTCTGATAACAGCAAATTTTCTGTAGAAAACTTAACCATGGTTTTATCCTGTGAAGTGTTTTAACATTGCCTGTTCAATAATTTCTGTGAATGTGTCTTCCTCTGACATGTTTCTGAACTATTTGCTGCTAGAGTTTGATATCTAGCTGGGTTTGTTAAGCTGTAAATGAATGGTCTGGCACTGACTTCTGTTTTATGACTGGGTGAGTGAAAGCTTGTAAAACAATTAATCCAGCACATGTCTCGTAAATATTTTGGTCATTTAATAGAAAATCTGTGGCTGTTAAATTCTACATCATTCCACTTGATGGCAGCACAGTTAATGCCTCTCACACACTAGTCTGTGTTAATAGACATTTTGGTTTGATATTATAACCTGAAAAATGTACAAGATTTTTCTGCTACTGACAGTGATCTGCAGCAGCAGGGTGTGCAGTAGAAGAAAGTGTGTGGCTGAAACCTCTCCTATTGATTTTTTTAAAAAATTTTTGTAAACAACATGCCATTTGGTATGACAGAGTGTATTTGCAGGACAGAATTACTGTTTTTCAGAAGCAGCTTCATCATAAATACTTTATGTTACCAAAATTGTATTCAATAAATTAAAAAAAAAAAACTATAACAAACTCATGTTCTATTACCAACCTTACAGCATGCACTATTTCATAGCAATTTAAATCTTCCCTTGGATTTTTATGGACTTTAGTACATAAGGACCTCTCTCATAGCCCTCCAAAAATCAGCAGCTATGCTCTGTTTTATTTCTGTGGCAGAAGCACAGGGAGCCCAAGGGCATTTAGCCTGGACAGTCAGCACAAAATAGGCTGTCACTCAAATTCCACACTGGAATTGTTTTGAAGACTTAAGTGAGACTTGAACACTGAAAAATTGTTTCCTAAGATACCTTCAACAGTGGTGGAGATAACACTAGAAAAAACCTACATCATTATAATGCTCAGTACCATGTTCTTTGCAGTGTAATGCTTTTCAACCATGATTGGGAAACACTCGTTCATTTCTGCTAACCTCAAGGGTTTTTTGTTCCAGGCAAACGAACTGCCGGCAGAACTAACAAAAAATGAGCGTATCCTTCGACTCCTCCGTGCAAAGGAAAAGCAAAGGAAAAGCTAATGCAGCCCTGTAGCAGATGCAGTTTGACAGACGTGCCCTGACCACCAGTAGCATGACAGTAATCCTAGGTCGGAACAGTTTGCAGAACTGGCTAGCCTGTGCAGTACACGCTCCCTGAACGCACCAGGCCCCTGCTACAGGGTCACCACGGGCTGGGGCCTTCGCCCGGCATCGCTGAACGCGGGACCGTGGCGAGAGCAGGGGGTGGCCCAGGAGCTGCGTCTGCACCGCAGCCCTGCCTGTCCTCCAGGATCCCACCGATCCCAGCAGGGATTTGCTCCCCGCACACCCCGGCCCAGGCACGCACGCCTGCTGCTTCAGACACGCTGTCATGGCCACTCTCCTGTAACAGCGAGGGACGGGAGCGCTGGGCCCTTGTGCCAGAAGGATACCCGGACCTTGCAGCTGGTTGGATTCAGTTGGTCATGGAATGGCCCCATGATGCCCCTGCTTTCCCTTTGCTGACAGTGACCATTCCTCTCTATCTCCAAGTGCCACGTGAGACTAGAGGTGAGATCCCGCCTGAGCCATCACAACAGCAAAAGTTCTCCTGCCAGCCCAGGGCTCAGGTAACATTTTTGCTACTACACGAAGCTCCATAAAAATGATCAAGAGTATTACAAGTTATGCCAAAAGCTACCAACCAAACAAAAAGCAAGGGGATGTCCTCTCAGTTGCAGCATCTTATCTGCCAATCTGTCCAGCAACAGAAACACAGCAGAGCAGTTGATTTTGCAATGCCCACGCAGCATATGGGGATCCTGAGCTGGATCTTATGTGTTGGGACCTTATGTGCATTTTTGTGGGTAGAGGAGGACTGGTTGCTGAGCAAACCAACCACGGCATTTTTGCACAGGTGCAAGTACATCAGAAATTCAGCTGTCAGGCACAACAAACAGCACAGATGCTACACAAGTGGTGTTTGTATGTTCTGCACCCAGATATGTGACACTATGGTTTAGGTACCCACAGCTACTATGCAAAGCACTCGTTCCCCAGGTCTGTGGCAGGAGCTAAGGGAGAAGTGCACAGTGTACAGGTGTTTCAATAGTTGGTGAGAGAGTTACACATAGCCATACCTGAACAGGCCCACTAATTAATGCAGACATGGAAAATGAAGTCCGAACAGCAGTTTTGGCCTTTGTTGTGGTTAAGATGCTTAAACATGCTACTAGTGCCTGTGTGGGGAAGGCAGTGCAAATTGCAAGTGGTTTGTGAAGAGCTATGTTTTAACCATGTTGCTCTAAGACACCCCATTAAAACCCAGTCATTTCTGCAGTATAAACAATATATACCATGTCCTGTTAGCCACAAAAACATTAGAGATTAATTTACAGTGAGTCGAGGTAAAAAAGGTAGTTCAGTACATAAATCCAGGCATTTCATCTGCTTTCAAACCTTGGCAAATTACTGAAAAATTGCTTTAAAAGTTGAAGAAAAGGAAGATTGTAAGGACACAAAATAATTCTTGCTTAAGAAATGTCTGCCTAGGATTCAGCTGAACTGCTGCACTTTTGCTTTGGTGAGTTAAAAGGAAATCTTTAGATGAGCTAGCACAAATGAATGTAGTTCACGTATTGCGAATTAGCCATATGTATTATGAAATGATAAAGTTATTCTTTTTGTGAGTAAGTTAGGTAAGAAGTCAGTGTTCTGGTGAAGAGAACAGAACCAGGTGTACCTTTTCTTGCATGCTGGAATTGCTATTCAATTTCTATTCCACATTAAATAGGAAAGATTTATGTTTTCCAACAATGTAGTAAGAAAAAATTATTTGTTTAGGTAATTTATGCTGCTGTATTTTTGAATTAAAATAATGTTGTGCCTAACAGAAACTTGCAGATGAACTGGTACAGAACCAAAGAATTATGCAAGATACTTAGAGGATGACTGTATCCAGGGTTAAGATCTGCAAAAGACTAAAAAATACTGAGCATGCAGAAATCTCAAGAGTCTTACTGGGATCTTAAATTGCATGGCATTACAAGGGACTGCACTCTAACTTCTTTGACAAACAACACTAGAGAAGACAGGTTTATTTGGAGCCTCCAGTGGGCTGAAGATGAACATACTGTTTTGGAGAACGGCAGAGGGACTCTGGGCAGCCTGGCCTCAGTACTGAACTTTCACCATAAATTTTCTACAGATCAACAACTGGCAACGACCACACTCTCAAGGTGAAAAGCCCTTCCGTATTTGTAAAGGAGATGAGTAATCATTAGAAGGTCTTCAGTAGCTATGCAATAAATACTCTTAATATCAGGCAGGCTGTAGTAATCACACAGTCCTCCTAAAAATTGTGGAAGCATCCACTGTTGGTGAGGGTCTCCTATTTTTTCCTGATAGCAGAGCATAGGAGAGAGGACAAGGCAAGCCAACAATGATCCTGCAACAGCTGAATTAAGAACCTGAGACAACAAATGCATGTGTCCAGTATCTACAGGTGGGCCTTCCTTTCTGCCAGGTGTATTTTCTTGGGAGTGTTGTCTCATCCCAAAGGGAGCAGTTACTCAGCAAAGAGCTTCTTCAACTATGCCTGTCCATGGGAAGATGCCTATTTCCCACCACTTAGAGTAGGACTTTCAAGTCCTTTGTCCAGCTGTCTCTATGAATGGTCACTGCAGCTGGGGATCTCATGAAACATGTGAAGAACACCTGGGTCTCTGTGTCCCATACAGAACATCTGTTGACCTTCTGAGAGGATGTAGTTACCAGGTTGGGGCTTTTTTTTGAGTGATCTTGTGTTATAATGGGCTTTTCTTATTTCTAAACAACCTTTGAAATGCGGGGCTAGCACACGTTAAAGGGAGAGATTTGATGCTCTCTTCTTGCTCTCGTTGGTGCTGGCTGATACAACACACAGGCTGTCTGGGGGGCTCCACGGTGGAGAACTGCCAGTGAAGTCTTTCTCTGCCCATTCAGGCTGAAGTTGAATCTAGCTTCAACAAAGACACTATTCAACCAAATTGAGACTTCTGGCATGGAAGCCTTCCTGTTGGGAGCATTTTTTTTGTCTTGGAGTCTTTGGAGAGAGGGATGGTTTCAGTTTTGGGCTCCCTGTAACCCAAAGGTGCTTAATCTGCCTGTATATGGGCTCGAAAGTTGCAATACTGTTTATCACCATGCAATTAATGTTTTCACAAAGAAACCTTAATAATTCTTAGTATTTATGTAGCTGTTGTTATCTTTAAAGTGAGCAAATACTGTTGTGGTTTGTTTGTTGTATTAAAACGGAAGCCCATTTTCCCTTGGTGGCTGAAGTGATTCACTATTATTGACAGTAATTCTTTGCATAGTAGTGGTGCCTTTTGTGGAAGGCTTTCTAAGTGCTCTGCAGACACTATTACCTTTGTAAGTTCCAAACTGCATCGCTGAGGGAAGCAAGGAAGTAAATTATTTCATTCACACACCAGTGAAATACAGCAGCTCTTCATCAGTTCATGTGAACAGAAAAGAGTGAATTCAGGCATTTAGATTTAGAAATTCTGGGGCACTAAATTAATTTCATAGATTACAGGATGAAGGTAGATATAATATAAAGATGTGAAATAGAACTGGGACAGAATAACACAACAAATTGTTTCTGAGCTGGGTTTTGGGGTTTCTTTTCCCTTCAAAGTGTCATATATATATATCTCCATATTACACCCAAAAAGAATAAGCTCCACTAGCACAGATTTCAGGTTTGCTTCTCTGCACATTCAGAGCCAGAGGCTCAGCCTGCTGTCCCCTCTACATTTATGCAGGTGCTATTAGCCTGGTGACTTCCCAGAAGCTGCAAGTGAGTACAAAGGATGTTCAACCAAGCAAAAGGCTATACCAATGAGTCAAGGAAAAATATAGGGCATTTTTTAATTTCACTAGTATCAAGCCATTGTGTGATGGGGATAAACACAAGGAAAAGCCTGCAGGGTATGGAGAGAAGTGACATCCCAGCACAGACATAGTAATGGTGTAGTCTCAGAGGTCCCAAATATATGGAGGTCTTTGTTTAGATTATCACTGCAGTGCAGTGTGCAGGGACATCTATTCGGTAATGATACAAAAGGCAATATAGTTCCACTTGACTTGCACATGCTCTTCTTCTGGAATGAAACCATCTCACTATTGCTTCACCCACCTCTGTTTAGCTTAGAAGAGCTGAGAGGATTAGAGCATGAGATGGAATAGCTGCAGGTCATATTTAATGCACTTTAAAATAATGATTATCTGCCTCAGAGTGAGAGTTAATTGCAAGATTAATTCACACTTCTTTATTCGGCCATTCTTAGTGACTATTGGAAAATCCACAAGTTAACTACATCTGGTGTCTCAGAAATTTCAGAATTGTTGTACAGAAAATGAGGTAGCACAAACCCCAGCCCATTTGCACTTCATTTCATATGAACACTGAACAGACATAAAATACAGCTCTTGTCTGGAAACCTTGAGCCATTGGTGCTAGAATGTTAAAGTTTGCTACAAGCCTAACCAAAGGTGATACACAAGGCTCTTTTTCCCAGCAACAGAATATTGTACTGCACACCTGGGACTAAATGGAGCTGTGCCTTCTCACAGCAGCTCTGCTTTTGGCCCCTAGGAATGTCATGAGAGTTTCATACTGTTCTGAATTCTACTATTTTTTTTGACCTGGCCTTTTATGCATTTGATAAAGCATATATAAATCTATATAACTCTGTGTGAGACTAATATTCTGCAACAGCAATATTGCTTTGCTAGAAAATACTTTTCCATATCATTTCAACAAAAATATACTACTAAGATTATCTTGTTCTGCATACTTCAATATTTCTTTGCTTTCTTCTATATTCTACTCTTTGTACAATACCAGAATTAGTTTCCTATTTACACAAAGACCACTTTGTTCTATACCACTTGATTGATTAGACTGTTACTGTTTTCCAGGTCTTCACAGATGAGATAGCATTCACCAAAAAAAGAGAAAAAAGCAAATGGCCTGGCTTGGGAACAGGAAAACTGAAAACTTAATTTAGCATAACATAACAAGGTTTATTTCAAAGATCCAGACATCACTGACAAATTCCCCATTACATTAATATCCATTAGGTCAGATCTCTCCAAAGGGAAGATTATAAAAAGCAACATAGGAACCAAAGGAATAAGACTGTACTTTAAAT
The DNA here is from genome assembly GCA_013397915.1 of Daphoenositta chrysoptera. Taxonomy (NCBI): domain Eukaryota; kingdom Metazoa; phylum Chordata; class Aves; order Passeriformes; genus Daphoenositta; species Daphoenositta chrysoptera. Next base: position 49,736 of record VZRO01001081.1, on the reverse strand, counting down.
TAGTTGGTCAAACATGTCTTGGTGGTTCTGTTATTATTCCTAGATGTAAAACTGGCCCTTACACTGATCTGACGTATTTCAGCTAAAAAAAGTCAACACCCTATTGATATGCTTACTATGTCGTGCAGTGGATTATGTGCATTATAAAAAGGAAAAAATCTACACTGAAGCCCATATTTTTGACACTGTGTTTGACATCCCTTTTTTGCCTTATTCCTACAATTTTCTGTTGTGATGAGCTACATTTTGAGTAACTCATCATCAAAAATTCCTATGGCCATAACTCAATAAAGCATCTCACTCTATTCAGAGAATATAAAGGGAAAGTGCTGTGACTGTTCATGGCCTAAATCACAACAAAGGATGATTTCTGGGACTGAAAAGCTCCTTAATTTTGCACATGAAAGCATATCAAAACAGTATCAAGAGGCTGAAACTAAGACAAATTCAAACTTCCAGATGTGGATTTTCAAGACTGAGGATAATTATTTCAGAAACAATTGTTGAGATGGTTCCTTCATCATTTGAGTTAAAAAAAAAAATAACCCAAAAAACAATTACTTTTCATTTGGAAAGATACGTATCACCTAAAACATTTTGTGTTTTATGCAGGAATTACTGGATGAGATTATATGATATGCAGGAACTAACATTATGTGATCATAATAGTCCCTTTGATCTTAAAATATATGAATCAATACACTTTTTGCTCCACCTCCTCTGTGACTTAGAGAGACACTAACTCTCATGAGATCAATAACAGGACCATATGCCTAGCAACTGTGGCAAGATGAAATCTGAGACACATAGCTAAGTTGCCTCTAGATAATCCATTTTGCTCTCACAATGTTGACAAGGCATTTTAGCTGGACTAATGCTTTAATGTCCTGCTTTTAATGTCAAGTCTGTTGGTTCAGAACTGGCACCAGAGCTGCGTAGTGCTGTACCTTGCCAGGGAACAAGGATCAGCAGAGTGATCTGGGATGTGCTATTGGGGAACATAGCTAAAGAAAGGAACTGCTTCCTGAAGGAACAGGGACACAGCTTTTTGCTATGGCAAATGGTTTGGATGCCCAGATGGAGCATGACACTAACCTACAGGGCACACCTGAAACAGTCTGCAACTTTATATGGGCTGCACAGATATGTTATTGTGTGATATATACATGCACATGTATGCACACATCCAGCATATGGATACAGGGTCTCATAATCCCCTTGGAAAAGTGATATCACAACCTCATGATCTGCTTGCCTGGAACATACTGCATAAGAGGCAGAAGAATTATTGTGCTTTCTGAAGACTCCAAGAAAGTTTCTGCAGGCGCTGCCTTGGCCATGCTGCTGCACTGGACCCCACTCACTGGGACAAACTGTTATAAAACTGACAAAATGCCTTCGAGTCAAAATCAGTCTGTTCCTCAGGTGAATTGTAGTTCAGAAACCTGTCTCCTGTTCCTCCTGACAAATCAGATTTTGGTAGTGCCCTTAGGGACGCCTCTGTGACGGTTCTGCCCATATTCTCCACTTGGACAGCAGATTTTCACCACGTGCCAGCATGGTGCTATAAGGGCCCAGTGAATCGAGGGTAATGCAAACCATACACAGCTGTTGGTAGGTCAGACTTCGAATTTGTCAGCATATCAGCCCTTATGCACAGTGTCTGGCATGAGGACACGCTGCATGTATTTGCTCACAGCAACAAGTGCAGAGTGTCTCCAGACTCTTCTGCAATATAAACTGCATTTCTACAGTGTTTGCCTTCAACAGCTCAGTGGTTGACACCTGGTTTTGGAGCTCTTGCGCCACGTACTGCCATGCAATTGGCACCACTTCATAGAAGATGAAATTGCACTGGCTAGGTTGGGACCTACCCACGTCATCCAGCAAGTTTGTAGCAAAGCTGGAACAAACACTGAGTTGATTGAATTCAAGTCGCAAGCTTTTGCAAGAAGGCAATAAGTAACTTTACCTGAGTGTTATAAAAATGAAGTTGTTTAAATTATTTCAATGATAAATGCACAAAGGGTTTGATTTAAAGAGTGACTCTAGAACTGCCTAAGGTTAGATAGGGACACACTGGCACAGGTTGGTGGAGTAAAATACACTAGGACAGATAAAAAGATGAAAAGATGATAAACAGACTTGATTAAGCATCACCTGACATAGTACTTGTATATTTAAGAGGTACTGGCAGCATCAGACACATTGCTGTCAGCCCCCTCACTCTGATTTGATTCCACATGGTTAATCTGAAGCCAGGAGCATCTGACCAAAGTAACAGGTACATTGAGATATGTATAATTAAAAGCCAAGCAGGCCTCCACAGGTGAGGGAGGCAGACAAATGAGAGCTGATCAAAAGAATATGATTCATTTATAACACCAAATAGGAAACACCAGGTTTGTTTAATACTAGCATTATTCTGGTTTAGCTGGAAAAACAGTCTTAGAACAAGCTACAGTGGTTTTGTCTGAGTCCACAAAAAAACAGAGGTATGAGAAACTGGGTGAAACTTCTCACTCACCTGTTGCAGCTTGTCTGCACACAGATTGCAAGACATCCCCAAGCAGCACATCCTGCTTTCCCATGTGCTTGTGCAGTGTGTTGCTTACCATAGCTCCCAGTCCTTGCAAGTGCCTCTGGGTGCTATTGCAATAGAAATAATAAATGCTCATAATAAATACTAGAGAATAAACAGCAACAGACATTTAATTGATTTTGCTGCAGAACAGTCACGTACTGTGTTTCCATTGGTAGGCAAAAGTAACTATTCAGACAGATTGCCATGTAGAAATTGCAAGGTCATTACCACTAGGTGTTCAGTTTCTACTGGAAGTGGTAACACAGGTTTCATTTCTGGATTGAATAAAGGGATGGATACACAGTAAGGCCTACACCTCTGCAGGCAACATCAAATACACAGAACACAACGAAGTTATTTCACGTGAGCTTTCTGGCAAGCAACTTTACACCATTCAGGGTATCCAGTGAGGGAAAGGGCTGATTTGACACTAATGGACAATTAAAGGACTTGGTCAATGAATTAGTTGCAGGTTCTTCTTCCAGACAGGAAAATTTAGTTTCGTATATGCTCCTGAGAACCAGAATAAGTGTTTCCCATAAACCTTCCAAGTCCATAACAGTTATGCATAATCCTGGGTTTAAAAGAGAACCTTATAAAACATAACTTGATAAATGTCCTTCTAAAGGAGCAAGCAGGAATGGGAATGTTCTCTTTTGGGCCGTGTGTGTCACAGACAAGGCAATGAGCTGTTGTCAGTGTACTGACCTGGGTTAACTATTCAGGGCTACTTTTTCCCTGCCCATAAGGAATGAGATAACCTTAAAGTGACACAGACAACAGTGCCAGGTTTGTCATTGATAACACTAATGCAATTGTACTTAAATGTCCATGAGCTGCCAGGGATAGCTCTGCATCCTCATCCCCCAAATCTGGCACAGAGCCACAACCAAGACTGATGGCTGCAGCAGGACTGAAGGCATACCCTGTCTGGTCACCTGGCTGCCAGGGTACAGAGGCCACATAAAAACAGATACTTGTTTGAGTTTCAGCATCTGCCATTATGCAAGATTTCAGTGTTTGTTAATTGGTCTTCATACCTGCACCATTTCAGCTTGTGAGTGCAAAAAGGCAGCACTCTGAGGGATTGCACTGGAATAACAGTGGGAATTTAGTCAGCCATCTAGAAATACCCCTAGGAGAGCTAGGTAAATATTAAAATACTACCCTTTCTCTCTGTTTGTGCTGTAGGTGGTAGACAAGTGTGATGTTATGGACTTAATTATTTTATGACGAATGTTGTCCTTGCAGTAGCTTCCCTCTTGCTTGTTTCGCAGCATTGCACATTGGTTATCTCTATTCTCATTCTTAAATCACTTATTCACTATGTAATTCATACAGAAAGACAATACCATTTCTGTTCAGTCAGTTTTGCTATCCTTCACGTTTTTTCACAAGCACTGAAACAAGGTTCTTGCATTTTTTTTAACTTGCAGCTACGCAAGCTATGCCCACTGCATTCTCTGCTTATGTGGAGTGCCTGGAAAATGTGGCAACTAGTTCCCCTGCTTCTAGGATCACACTGCATAGTTCTGAATAAATTTTTTATTTATGACATGAAAATTAAACCACAATATAACTTTAACTACGCTAGCTTTGTTTTGCACTTGCCAAATGCTGAGTCCTGCATTTAGGGTGGAGTAATCCCACAGAAAAATACAAGCTGGGCAGTGGCTAGATGGAAAACAGTTTGGAAGAAAAGAATAGGGTGGTTGGGCGAAATGCTGAACATGAGTCAGCAAGCTGCATCATCAGCAAGGGGGTGGCCAGTAGGTCAAGGGTTAGAGTTCTTCCTCTCTTTGGGACATGTAAGACCATAGCTGGAATGCTGTGTCCAGGTTTAGGCTCCCCAGAACAAACAAGAAAAAAACCAAGAAACCAAACCAAACCAAAACCCCAACAAACAAAACTCAAACCAAACAAAAACCAACCAACCAAACAAAAAACCAAATAAAAAACCCAAACAAAATAAAGATACTGACATACTGTAGCAAAATCCGTTTTACTGCCACCCCAACAGCCGGGGCTGCTGGAGCTGTGAGCTGTGTTTGCTCAGCCTTAAGCAGAAAGCTGACTCTAGGGACATCTTACTAATCATGGCAGCTACCAAACGGAGGATGTGGAGAAGGGAGAGTCACACTCTTCTCGGTCAGGCACCATGGCAGCATAAGAGGAAACAGCCTCAACATGGAATACAGGAAAATCTCTTTAGATACAGGAAAAACATTTTACTCTAAGTGTGGTCACTCAGTGGAACAGTTTGTCCAAAGAAGCTGTGAAATCTCGATCTCTGAAGCTATTCATAGCCGGACAATACCCTGAGCCACCTGCTCCAACCGCGTTCTGCTCTCAGCGGAAAGTCGGATTACGTGACCCCCGGAGGTCGCCGGCCAACACGCCAACCCGCGGCTCTGACACCCAGACTGGTCTGCGTTTCTGTCAGCAGATGGCAATATCAGCTAAATTACATGTTTTATTCCGGCCGAGCAATGCGCGTTACGTGTCTGGGAAGGCAATAAATTGTCGGGGAAGGCAATAAAGAGGTGGGAAAATCAGAGATAGCAGGCACGGGAATGAATCACACCGTGCTTTTACTGTGCCTCCTCCCAGCCAGGTCCCGAACTGATCCCAAACAGAGTCCAAACAAGCAGAGCCCAAGGTAACAGAGCCCAAACACGCAGATAGCTTTGGCAGAGCGCAGCCAGCACTGCCAGAACTGCTGATTGCGACAGCGGTGAGGCCACCCGGTGTCACGCATCGGGATCGGACCGGGCAGCGGGCACAGCCCGGGACAGCGGCTCCTGGCCGGGCAGCCGGGGGTCCCGTTCGTTGCAGCGGCACGGCACGCAGGGCTGCAAGACCAGTCCTTGGAAATCACGAATCAGCGATTTTGAAGCAAAATTAAGGCGCTTTTGCCAAATCCAGAGGTTTTTAAAGCGACCTTTGAAATTTACAAACTACACGATAAACACTCCCGCGCCCGGACAATGCCGCCGCCCGGCTGCCAGTGCAGCTTGGGCGGAATGGTGCTTCCCGGAGGGGCACGGCTGCGCTCCGACACTGGAACGAGCCTCCCGCCGGGGCGCCACAGAGCATCCCCCCACCCCTGCCCTCCGCGGCTCGGAGCCGCCGTGGCGTGATGGCCGGCCCCGCCCGCCGCCGCGACAGGCCGTGCTGGGCAGGCGGTGCCGGGGCGGTGCTTCTGGGCAGGCAGTGAGGGGAGAGGCGGTGCCGGTGTTTCTGGGCCGGCGGTGCCGAGGGCGGTGTTTCTGGCTCGGCCGTGCAGGGCAGGGCGGGCCGGCGGTCGCGGTTGGCGGCGGCGCTGGGGCGGCCTCGGCGTCTCCTCGGAGGGGCGGGCGGCTCCGCCTGGGTAGGCGAGAGCGGCTGTTCCGGACTGCGCTGGCGCGTCCGTCTTGCCGCCGCCTCCTCCTGCTGGTGTTCGCCGCCGCTCGGTGCTGCTGCCCACAGCGTCTGCCGGTCCTCCGCGCTCCAGCCCGCGCCGCCATGGGGACCCCTCAAGGCAGCCCCGGGCGAAGCGGCCTCGGCCTCCTCGTCCTCCTCCTGCTTCTGTCGCCCGTGCGGGTGAGTCCCTCCCGGCAGGTCGCCGTGGGGTGGGGAATGCCGGGCCTCCCGGCACTGCGGGGAGGAGAGGGAGCGGCGGGTGGGCAGCGGGATCCCGTGGGTGTTGCCTGGGGCGGGGGGACCCGCGCCTCCCGCAGCCGGGATGTCCCAGGCGGCGGGGCTGGGTAAGGGTGGCGGTGTCCCGGGTTAGGCCCCTGGGCTCGGGGCGGCGCGAAGCTCAGGCGAGGTACCGGGGTGCCCCCTCCTCGTCCCCGATGGGGCTCGGCCCCCCTTCTCCCGTGCCCCTGGTCCCCGTCGGGACGGGGTTGACAGCCGGTGGCACAGCGGGCCCGCTGGGGAGCACCCCCGAACTTCAGCCTCCGGCCGGTCCCCGTCCCCCGCGGTCGCACCCGGCAGCGGCAGCCCCCGGGATGCCGCGTTCCCGTGGCGTGCCCTGGTTATGCAATGCCCGGTGCATGTGAGTGGCCACGCAGTCACATGCTCGGCAGAGGCTTGCAGATGTCCTCGGTGTCTGGTTCGCTTTGCTTGGGGTGTAACTTACGCTGGGTGACAGCTTCTTGGAAGTAATGGTCTGTGCGGAGTGAGAGCTGCTGTTTGTTCATGTGTAGTAGTAATACTACACGTTTCCTTAAAACTGAGGACTACAGTATGTTGGACTTCTTGATGCTTCAGGAAAAAATGTGGTAAAACATTCACTTCTCTCAGTCATGTTTTGTTAAGCTGTAGTGCAAGATAGGAGCGGGATACTCCACATTCCTCTGGAGAAACAAGGAGTGTCTTGTAAGCCTTTGTGGTTGGCTTCTTTCCCTCTCTACCTACGTTGAAAACATGTTTTCTAGGTCAAGTTTTATGATTAGCCCTTTTTAAATATAGGAGTTTGTTATCCTGTGCGTGTACTGAGGTTCTTCTGTTCTCATATCCTTTTCAAAAAAACTTTTAAAGAGCTTGAACATGAAACTAGGAGTTCATTCTTCTATCACCACTGGAGAAGGTGATTGTTAGTAGTGACTCATGATCTTCAGGTGAGTAAGTAATGGTACTTCACACCTAACCAATGCACCCTTATGTAATGTTTTTTGGAGGGAGATATCGTCTTGGAGCAATGAGGTGTGTCCTAGGCTGGTAAAAAAATGACAAGATGCTTTCCTTTACTTATCAGGAGGATACTGACCTAGAGGAACTTGAAATAAGTTCCCCAAATATTTAGGGGAATCCTTTTAGAGGCTTTGTGGTACCTTGAAGTAGACACTGCAAAGTGACTTTAACCATGCAGATCTCAGTTGTGTACTGTAAGAAGACAGAATCTGGTTTTATTGGGGAATTTTGTCATTAACTCATATTTACAGCCTGACACGTCACAAAGAGGACCTTGATAGCTTTCAAAGAGAAGCTGGTCCTTCAGTTAGACTGAGCCTATGTAGTGTTAGATGCTTGCAGAAGAGAAGCACTGTGAAGGTGAACCTGTTCTCTCCCTTAAGTGTACTGGTGGTGTAATGTTTTTGTGCTTTCAGTTGAGATGTTTGTAATCCAAAGTGCCATATGTCATGTTTTTTTCTGTTTCAAAGCAGTCGGTGGACTGGAGTGGCACTTCAGTTCACAATCCTTCCATTACATATGTGTTCACAATGAGCTTGAAGTGTTCAGCCTGTACCTTTAACTCTGAACAGTGCATGGTACAAGATGTGTGCCAGCTATCCATTACTGGTTTGTTTTCTTATGGCTGTCCTAATGCACCAGATGGTATTTGTGTGCTTAATGGCCACTATTGCAATTGATCTTTGTATAATCATACCAAAACACAAGTTGGTAAATCACTGGCTAATCAAGGTTGGATATGTGTTTCCTATCAGAGGCTGGGATCCCAAGCTGCAGGATGTATTTGATTTTCTTAAATTCCATGGGAAAATGTTAATGACAAGTGCTGCTCTTGCCAACTGGCCTGCAGTGTGGTGTTACCTGACCTTGGACACAAAGTTCTGAAATACTTGTGTGGAGCAGTTTCCTTGTCAGGGAAGCAGTTTCCTTGTCAGGAATGTAGCTTCAGAATAGGACAGTAACCACTTCACCTAAATTGCTTCCTGGAAAATCAGGAGTGACTTGTTCAGCCGTTCTGGATGGAAAGTGAGGAAGCTGCTTTTAGAAGGGGAGAGATGACTAAAGGGAATGAGTGGTAGAACTGAATAGTACTTAGCTGGGCAGTAGCCAAAACAATCCAGGTGTTGTGCAGTATTATTTTTATTAACCTGCAGGACATTAGAGCGGTTTTGGTGCAGATGGACTTAGTTGCAGACAGGTGCTAGTTCGGAGCCCTGCACTTTCTGATCGTGCATGCATCCTTGTCAGCTAGCATCAGCTTGTTGCCACAGATACTGTATTATTACTATTATTGCAACTTTCTTTTCCTTACTTGCCTTTGACTTTACTGTGACATCTGAAATGTGCTTGGAGAACTCCAGGACTGTGGCTTGCTTTGCCTGACCAGGAGTAGTAATGATTTTTCTGTCTGAAAGGGAACAGTCTCCTGCCTATGAGCAAAGGAACAGGAGGAGCTTGGCAGATAAAGCATGGCTCTGGGTTGGCTGCCTCTGAACAAGTTACTGAAAGAGGCAAAGAGTAAGAACTAAACCTGTAAAGTTTCCTTTAGTCCATGGACCTCTTTTCCCCACAGGAAGGGTTGTGAGGTAATGTGCAACTTCTGGGGCAGATCTGTGAAGTTGACCTGGTCACCTGTTTTCATAAACCAGTCTTCCCATTTACTAAGGGTGGTGTAGTGTTTCCTTAGAACTCTTAACCTAGTTGGCAATAGCAGATATTAAGGGAGTGCAGGGGAAGAGTGTGCTCTTTCCTGGATTGATCTTTTTGTCCTGCAAGATCCCAGATGCATCACCCTAGATGAAGGAAGGGGAAACAGCTGTATCAGATGCTCTTGCCTTTTCCATACATTAGTAATCTTAGCTTGAAGAGCCAAACAGTGTTCACTTGTCATCTGGTATTTGCAAGACCACAAACAGTGGCTGTTTCTATGTACAGCATCATCATTGTTCTTTGTCTGCTTAACAGCTATGTATTCATTGGTGGTAGTGGCGGCGAGTGTTGCTGGAAGCATCAAAAATTACCGGTTTGTTTCAACCTGCAGTTGAAGAAACTTGGGCTGGAGTAAATGTGTTTATGATCTGTTGGAACACTAGTTCTATTACAAATGAATGATAATGCCTGGGAACCAGAAAGCTCTAACAGAACTTTTGTAAAATGTCCATACTTGCTCACGTGCAAGTTCTTTATAAGGTACCTGGAGCCTTGGCCTGAGGTGAAATTTCTCTTCAAACAGACTAAGTCTGCCAGAAATAGGAATACAGTTTTCTGGACTCTGAGGGTGTACTGAGAGTTAGTGTTAGTGTACTGACAAATGGTTTCTAAGATGTGCTACATGCAGGAAGGAACAGCCTTAATCTAAGGTTATGTTGGTGTTGGTTTATGAAATACTTAGGAAAGTCCCGTTTTAATATATGAAGTACTTAGTCATGCGATCTTAAAAACACACAGAAAAAATCCAAAACCATTAACTGAGTGCTGTGTTACTTATGGAGTATTATAAGTATTTTGCCTTGTTTAGAAGGCAGTTGGGTTCAACATAGCATTTCTCTGTTACTTTTGGGTCTAGGCTTTCACCCATTTAAAAAACTTAATACCCAGGTGAGCAATTACCTGACCTAAAAGTCCGTCTCTGCAAGCAGCGGCTTTCTTAACTATGCCTTATTTACAACCACACTTACTCATCCCTATCTCACCCTACCCTCATAGGAGTGTTCTTCTGAAAGAATAGAAAGAGCAAAGTGCTTGTCTTACTCTGTAACTTAATCTAGCTTTTACTAGAGGGTTTTCAGGGGGAAGAACTATCAGCTCTATCTTATCTGTGGTATTGGAATAGTTACTTAGTTACTTGTATCCCTGAATACTGCCTCAACCATAGGAGACCAGCCCTGTCCCGTATTTTGTGGCTGACTCAATGGTAAGCAGGCTACTAACTTTTTAGTGTTCAGGAGCTGTGTTGTTGACTTTAGGCTGTTGATGTCTAATGATTTGGTTTTTTTAGGCTTGTTGACTTTGTTCAACCACTGTAAATCAAGCATCCCCAAAGCTTACTGGTTCAGAGAACAAACTCACACTTTTATTAGTGAAATCCTGCTAGGTCATGGCATAAATGTAAAGTCTTAAGATGTTTCTGAAACTGTGTGCTTGGTGTTAATACTAAAACAGTATTCAGACTTGCAGTTCTAGGCCTAAGTGCTCTTCTAGTAGTTTAAAGCAGTTGATCTGCTCTGCTTTTCTTAAACAGGCTGAAAGTTTGAGTGGCAAATGTTGTTTTTTCCATTGTATGTTTTACTTCAGGAATATGATTTTAAATTCTTTATCCAAATTCAAATGTAAACTTAATACTACTTGTCTTGCTTTATTTTTCTTTTGTGTTTAGCTGGATACATTTTGGTACATGACCAAGTGTCATGTGCAAGTAATTTGTTTTATGTTCTGTGCTGAAAATGATGACAGAAAGCCTTGTAGGTAAATTTATAGACATAATACAGATTTTATTTTGTATCCATGTATCTATAACCAAGGAATTGCTGCCTTGAAATACAGATAATGTTTTTAAAACAATTCAACTATCAGGTTGAAATTTACTTAAGTCTTTCTATGCAAGATGTCCCCTCTTAAGTTTTTTGTAACTGTTAACTGCATTGCCAGTTTTCCCACACTTTCCACTCTGGAAGAAGTGAAGTCTTTCTCTGAAGAGTAGGTTGAGGAATTTGTGTGTTTTAAAAAATAAGAAGTGTTGAATAACAAGAATTAATGAAGCACAGAAAGTGTTTTTTAGAAAGGATGATTACAAACCATTCTAGACTAAACACTGAAGCCAGCCTGATACTGAAGAAATAATAACTAATCCTTTTCTCACGGGCAGTGTGAAGCAGCTGCAAATTCTTTGCCCTTTTGCAAGAATAGTAGTGAAACCTGTGCTTCCTCCTGAAGAGACGGTTCACTTCTGGTGCTGGTACAAACAGTAAAACCATTTTCACTGCTAGCAGATTGTTTGCTATTGAAACTGGGGCATACAGATGTGAGGAAGTGGAGCTGCAGATGATGACTTCTAAATTTACATCATCGTGTTAACTTCTTAGATTAACTTGATGCATGAACAAATTTACAATGTAGTTTTGAGAAATAGCATACAAGTTATGGAAGTTTGACTTTCTGTCTTATGCTGGTGTTAAGTGTTTATAAGTGCAGTCTTAACAGGTGTTTTCCAACTTGCATTGTAGAATATGGTAATACTTTAGATAGAAGTGCTGGAATAGACAAATGAAATGGTGATCTAGATGAGTGGTACTTAAACTGGCTTTTAGACCTGGCTTGCAGGGAATAACTTTGAATCGACCTATGTTGCCCTGGTTAGGTTAAAGAGGAAACAAGTTCTGGGTTGGGTAAATTTGTGATGGTTATTGTCCCTGATAAACAACTAACTACTGATGTACCTTTTGAAGAGCTGTCAGTGTTGGTCAGCACAAAAATGGATGTCATGGAGGCACTGTGATTCTGGGCAGCTCTTGGATATTATGAATACAGCCTTTCAGGGGCCTCTCTGGTCAGTAAACAATACTATTCATGGTTAAGCACAAAGCACAGCAGTCTGTCCTTGCAGCATACACATATGGTGTCTCTAAAAATGCTATGTCAAGGTTGTTCAGGAGATCAAAATAGGTCAGTTATCTCTCAAACTGTACTAAGCAAACCCCTGATCAGAGCTGGCAGAAGTGTAGTAAATGTTTGTGCAGTCTGCTTTCTGTTTGCAGCCCAGGTGGTAGGAAAACCTTGGAGCTGTCTTAAAGCTTTTGCTGCAAATAACTTGTTATTCCATTAAATGTTTTAATTTTCAGAATAAATATTTTGGCTTAGTATCTTGGATGTCTCAGTGTCAGTATCACTGAACAAAAATAAAAGGCTTTCAAGGTGCCACTGCCCTTTCTCAATATCTTTTATGTACATAATAAAGAACACATTTCTGAATCTTCAATAGTCCCTTAAACATCTTTAAAATTAATCTTTTTTTTCTTAGCACTGTAATCCCATTTAAATATTCCGTGCTTAGGCTTGAAATTGGTGATGGAGGGCATCCTTTGAGATTGTGACAATATATGTACGGCAAGTGCAGAGCTATGAAGTTCTGTTTCAGAATCCTCTCTATGCTGCTGTTTCCTCAATCTGTCACTGTAATGAGTTTTCAGGAAGGATCAAAAGGTGGCAAGGGGAAGTGAAATTGCACATAAACAATGAGTTTCTCTCCATGTGCACTGACTCATGTGCTCTAATGTGACAGTTTAACCCACCAATTATTTTGTTGTCTTGCATGAACTAATTATTTTCTAAACCACCTTGTACTTGAAGATGCTTTTCAGGTATTGATTTAGGGTTTTCTTAAGTAACTCTTATACTTGTTCTTAACTATAGGCAGTGCACTTCTTGTTTCTGTAATGGTCAGGGGAGGGTGGGGAGCTGAGCTGAAGATCAGTGGTGATGTGCACCATGTCAAAAACACCTGCTTTTGTTAATGGGCGTTTTATGTAGTACACACTGATGTTTTAATTAAAAGGAAGTTATCTAATCTGGACTGCAAGTGGCTTTTGGAGTAGTAGCACATAGATTCCACAATAGCTGAGATTTGGCAACTATTCCTTGCAGTTAATCACTTATCTTGTTGATTAGGTACTTCCACAAATGTGTGTCTGGTATGGAGAATGTGGAGTTGCTTCTGGAGACAAAAGATACAACTGTGCTTATGATGGACCACCAATAGCACTACCAGAAGATGGCTATGACTTAATGCAGGTGAGCTTCTCTTGGAGGTCTGCTGCTAAAAAAGTAACTCTCCAACACTTAAGAATTCTGCATTGGGTTCTGTTGGACCTGTGCTATGACCTCTCATCCTAACCTGATGAGAAAGTAGACAGATTATCTCTGATTTCTCAGGTCCAGTTGGGTGAAGGTAATTTACCTCAATTCCTTTTCAGAGATACCTGAAGTCTCCAAAATGTGATTAGAGGCTATCACAGACAAAACCTTAAATATAGAATTTGTTCACTTTCCTGCATATACTCCTCACTGGTTTGACTGCTCTTTACTCAGATTGCATTTTTTAAGGCTCTCCCAAAATATATGTTCCACAGTTACACTCTTCTGATCTCTAAAGGACAAGGCTAAACTATTTTCCTTCAGATGATCCCTCCTGATGAAGGAAGGTAACTGACACTTGTTCAAATGGAGCAAATTTGGACAAAATTAGCTGTGCCTAGTGTGAGACTGTATTTCCTTACTTGGGCTTCAACTGCCAAAGTGGACAAAACCACAGTCAAAATAGAGTTTATGTATTTCATGCACAACATAGGATGATATTGCCAGACTTGCCTTCTGGCATCTGATAGTTTGAAGTTTTAAAGAGTGAAATAACTACAGTGTTAAACAATGGTTTAACTGGTGACAGGAGTGTCTTCATTAAATATTAAAAATTAAGCTAACTACTGTTGCGTCTTGTTTCTAAAGACTTAATATACAGTTCTTGTATGTTAGTATCAGTTATACTAACTATACTATCAGTTATACATGTGTTAAATGCATTTGTCTCTTCTGTAAACTGAACATGAGGTAGCTCTTCCAGGTAATCAGTGATTTTGTGGTTAGTGGCTTGTGTTCTGAGACTGTAAAATCTGATACTATCCAGAAGGAGTACTAGAGAATAAGCTGCAGGAATACTTTCAACTTGGATAAACATGTGTTGTCCTCTTACCAATAGGCTCTCAAATGCCATTATCATTCTATATATAGAACCTGGTGACTAAAGATCATCTGAAGGAGCTTTTCAAAAGGAAGTGCTGCCTTGAATAAAAGAAGTGAAAAAAAAGCGATTCTTCTCTCCAGTCTCTAAACAAAAATCTTGTTTGCTGGACTGTTTTTCTCCTATGCATCTCCCACAGCAACAGCTACTGTATTGTGAAATATGCTGAAGCAGAGCCCATTATTATAATGAATTCTGAAGTTATAAACATGCTTTTTCTTCCTTTCCTCTTGATCTCAATGTTGTTTGGTTTTTTTTGGTTTTTTGTTAAGGAACTCTGTCCAGGTTTTTTCTTTGGCAATGTTAGCACGTGCTGTGATGTTCATCAGCTTCAGACTTTGAAAAATAACTTGCAGCTGCCTCTGCAGTTTCTCTCCAGGTATGTTAATGAATGGCAAAACAACTAGTTTTGTAACAGAATAACAAAGCACTTGTCTTCAAGTAGACTGTAGAAAAAGTGGTAATTTCATTTAAAGGATTATTGGAGCAAGCTGTTGGAGTGACTTTTTCATCCAGAGCAGCAGGCTGTAATGTCATGAAACAACTACTTGCACTCTGGATTGGCTTAGCTGGTAGAATAAACATTCCCTTAGTTTGTCTCAAGCTACTTTATCTAATGAAACCTTCACAAGGGGGTAACATAAAGTACCATTTGGTCTTCTTCTAACTACATTAAGAAGTCTTCCTGCTAGCAACAGTTAAGTTTTCCTTCAGATTCTAGTAAAATTGTTTGACTGCTGTTTGAGGTAGACAATTTAATTAATGAATTATGGTGCTTAAAGTTGTTCATCTGTAGTACCAACAACAATTGTTGTATTGCTGATTAAAAGCTTACAGAACTTAAATATTTTGCCCTGTCACTCTGAGCAGAATGTTTATATTTGCAAGGCACATCTGACTTGACCTACATAGCGCTTTTACCTCTTAATCTGATTGCTGTTTATTGGCTTTCCTACCCAGATGTCCATCGTGTTTTTACAACTTGATAAACCTCTTCTGTGAACTGACTTGTAGTCCAAATCAGTCTGACTTTTTGAATGTTACAAGCACCATACCTTATTATGATCCCATTTTAAAAGAGAACAAAAGTAGCATTACAGAGCTGCAGTACTTTATTGGAGATCGATTTGCAAATGGTGAGTAAACAGTGTGTTAATTTACCTTGGCTTTTGGTAACAAGACCAGTGCCTTTTCAGAAAGAATTGGGAGGGGAAAACATCTCTTTGACTGTCTTTTTGAAGTTTGAGTCTTCACATAGATAACAGCAGGTCCCCCTTAAAACTTATGGAACACTTAACTTCTGCCTGGACAGGGGGCATTACACTGACACTGTTAAATAACAGTGTTTTTAATGGTTCAGCTGAGGCTGAACATCTATACACATGGTTAATAGCTGATAACCCTGATGACTTTAACTTCAGGAAAATAAAGTTGTTGCCAAGTATTGAATGTCCAAAGCCTACCTGATACTAAAACAGTCTGGCAAGTATGATAATAAAGTTTGTACTTTACAAAAAGTTTGTAAAGATAATAAAGTTTGTACTTTTACACTATTGTAAAGTGTACTACAGTGGTTCTCTAAGAGGCACTCAGTCTTGAAATGGACTGTTCTAGTCCTTTGTCAAAATCAGATGTTTTTAGAGAACAATACATTTGGGTTGTATTTTGATTTTGTAGCAAGCTTTCAGGTTTTTTTATGCTTTTTGCAGTAACCTCTAATAAAATTGAGACAATTCAAAGTCATATACAGCCTACAAGTTGACAGTACCTTAAATGCTTTTCATAGCTTTCCCTGAAAATAATATTAGGTAATGTTTCCTGTCAAGCAGAAAAGTAGGTTCTAGCATAATGAAGATTTGGGTGGCTTTCTTAGAGCAAGGTAGCTGTAACAATGTAAAGCATTGCACCCTTGAATACTATAAATATAACTGAAAGCATTAGTTCACTATCCTAAGATGTTTCTGTTTGAAAGCTGTAAGTATGTTCCTGGAACCTGGGGAGTCTGTAATGTTGGAAATACTTGGAATGCTTACTCAAATTATAACATTGGTTTAATGACTCTTCCTAGCAATGTACAATGCCTGCAAAGATGTGGAGGCTCCATCAAGCAATGTTAAAGCACTGGGGTTGCTGTGTGGGAAGGATGTCAAGGACTGCAATGCAACCAACTGGATTGAGTACATGTTCAGTAAAGACAATGGACAAACTCCTTTCAGCATAATTCCAGTCTTTTCAGGTAAGAAACTGAATAGTCTTTGCCTTTGAAGGTCCTGTCAAAGCCTGTGAGCTATGGCTGGAACATTGATCTTTAAACAGCTGCCCAGCAAATGAAAATCTGCAGTCAGAGGCTTTCAAAGCAGTGTGAGATTAATTTACCTTTTTTTTGATTTCTGCTTGGAAACCATACTTTGTGTTTTTTTTCTATATAGCTTCTTACCGTATAAATCTCTTAAAATTCATTAATGATGGACTGAGCTTAGGCAACTGGCTACTTGTATTCCTTGGGAAATAGGCAGTACCCTCATCCTTGAGGATTTCTTTATAAGGAAATTATTGTTGCACATTTCACAATCTGAACAGATTAGGAGGATGACATATCATTTCTGGGCTGATAGAAGTATGTGCTTATTACTTTTACAGACTGAAGTGTTATAGACATAACCAGTCATTTAATTATTAGCCAACTATAGACAGTTGGGACCTGCTGTGGAAAAGGCAGTGGATTTTTTTTTTCCTGGTGGTAAACTGGCTCTGCAACTTGTGATTTGTCATAGATGTTCCTGTCCGTGGAATGAATCCTATGAATAACGCTACCAAAGGCTGTAATGAGTCCATGGATGATTCAACAGGACCATGCAGCTGTCAGGACTGTTCAATTGTTTGTGGTCCAAAACCTCAACCCCCTCCTTTGCCTCCTCCTTGGCTGTTGTTTGGCTTGGATGCTGTGTATGTCATCATGTGGATCTCCTACATGGGCTTTCTTCTCATATTTTTTGCACTGGTTTTTGGAGTCTGGTGTTACAGGTAAAGCATTCAAAATGCTGAGCTCTTCAAGTCATTTGTTTATCTGTGAGAGCTTCTTTGCCCTGGTCAGGTACTTATGTCTTTGCTAACTCAGCCAGCCAAAAGTCATGTTCTGTAGCAGATGCCATGTATACTGACAGGGAGTGTTCTAACAGCTAAAACCGCCTGGTAGAAAGTGGTTGTAGGAGCTGGTTTAGTTGATGCACAACTGTCATAGAATTCCTAGCAACAGAATCACAGACATTATTCTTCAACTTTCATAAGCAAGTATGCAGAAGTCTGGGAAAACACACATTCATAACAAAACAATTACTGCCCTATTGCAAATTAAGTCATGAATACTTTTTCCTAGTTTCCTGTTTTGAAAAAAACCAAATGAAAGCTGAGCTTCCAGCAATTATATCGTATCACCCTTGATCACATGGCTGGAGCATGTCTCCTATGACGACAGGCTGAGAGAGTTGGGGCTGTTCAGCCTGGAGAAGAAAAGGCTCTAGGGATTCCTTACAGCACCTTCCAGTACCCAAAGGGAATGTACAAGGACAGATGGAGCAGGATTTTTTACAAGGGTGTGTAGTGACAGGACAAGGGGCAATGGTCTTAAGCTGAAGGAGAGTAGGTGTGGATTAGATATTAAAAACAAATTCTGTGCTCTAAGGGTGGTGAGGCAGTGGAAGAGGTTGCCTAGAGAGGTTGTGGACTCCCTGTTCTTGGAGGTGCTCAAGGGCAGGCTCAATGGGGCTCTGAATAAACTGATCTATTGAAAGGTGTCCCTGCTCCTGGCAGGGGAGTTGGAACTAGATAATCTTTAGGGTTTGTTTCCAACCCAAACCACTCTATGATTCTGATTTTCAGTTATGACCAGGAAACCAAAATTTCTCTATAATAAGAATTAATTCTGTGTGGGAAAGGGTAGTGGGTATGACAATTTGAAACATGTGCAGAAGCCTTACCTTAGTGGGCCCTATGAAATGGTAGATGTGTTTGAGATGCCTGGTTCATGTTTCCAAGGTAAAGATCTCCTGCAAATTTCAAGTAGTGATGACTTTAAGGTATTCTCTCTGTTTTTAATGCTAGTGATCTTTTAAATGTGCATAAAGAAGCTGTGCTTGATGTAAACTGGAAGAGTTTATTAAGACAGCTGACGTGGCTGTGTGTTGTTCCAAAGGATGATAAAGCTGGAGATTGTTGCACAAACAGTACAGATGCCTTTTTGGACAAGCAGGATAACACAGCTTTTTGCCTTGCAGGCGGCGGCACTTTGTCTCGGAGTACACCCCAATTGACAGCAATGTAGCCTTTTCTGTGAATTCCCACGGCGACAATGGTATGTCTTGGATAAGAGTAATCAGTTTATTAGTAATTCAGCTTAAATGCATCCCTTTCCTATGGATAGGCTCTGGAGTTTTAGCTTTGTTAGGCTAAAAGTCTGTTCTTAGAGGGCCTTCAGCCTTTTGACCAGCATCTCTTCTTTTAGAGTACTTACCCCTATTTTACTGGATGCTGAAAGCCCTGGGTACACACTTCAACTAGCTAAGCTCCAAGAAAATTCTGGAGTACTTTGTCACACGGCTATGAGGAGGGCAGCATGATGCTAAAATCAGTTTGATCATGTTCTGACTCTTCCATGTATCCATTTAAAGCATCCTATGGAGGAACTGTAGTTTAACTTGTGTGCCAGCTGAGGAAGCTTGTTTTATTGTTTATATATCTTTTAACTGCTTCTTTTATTTGCTACACCTACTGCTGTCAAAAACAATCTTACATTACAAGGGGCAATATAGGTACAAGCTGTTTTCTGCTTCCTTGGCCTCAGTCCGGGATCGGTCCCAGGGTCTGATTGTCAGTAGAGACATAGCTTCTGGTGCTTCCTACAAACAGAGCTAGAATAAAATTTAATCTTTCTGAGTGGACTCCAAGAAAATGCTGCTTAACTGACTTCTCAAACATTTACTGTGTACTTCTTGCTCCTGCAGGAAAGATTACCTGTGGTGAAAGGCTTGGTGAAAGGTTTGAGAATGGCCTGAGGATGACATTCACATCATGGGGGGCTTTCTGTGTCAGAAATCCACGTCCTGTTATCCTCTTCTCTGTGGTCTTCATTGCAATGTGCTGCTCAGGCTTTGTATATATTAAAGCAACTACAAATCCTGTAGATCTCTGGTCAGCCCCAAGCAGCCAAGCCCGCAAGGAGAAGGAATACTTTGACACACACTTTGGGCCTTTCTTCCGTACTGAACAAGTTATTATTCAAGCACCGAAGAGCCACCCAGAGACATACTCACCTTACCCATCAGGAGAAGATGTACCTTTTGGGCCTCCCCTTACCAAAGATATTCTCCATCAGGTAATTGGGACTTTCCAAGAGCAAAGACCTAAGCACACTTAACAGGTATAACCACATGGGGTTGGCTTCCACCTGCAATGTTATGTATCCATCAAAATGGTCACTAGATGTTCATATTAAAAATCATAGCCTTACTATAAAAGCTTTTTGCTGAAAACCTTTCTGTTTGAGAGACACTTGCAAGCTAAGTCGCAGTTTTTACTATGAACACAGAAATAATGTTTTGTAATGTGCTTCTATTGACATGTGTCTCTGCAAACTTGCAGGAATATAGCATGCACTTAAGTCCTGTCTTGCAAGGGAAGAGCTTTCTTGTGCTGCTCTTAAACTATGATCTGGTTTTTCAAAAGGTACTGGATTTGCAGGATGCTATTGTCAACATAACTGCTTCTTATGACAATGAGACTGTAATGCTGAAGGACATTTGCCTGGCTCCTCTTGCTCCTTACAACAGCAACTGCACTATCCTGAGCGTACTCAACTACTTTCAGAACAGCCATTCTGTCCTGGATCACACTGTTGGGGATGAGTTCTTTGTCTATGCTGATTACCACACTCACTTCTTATACTGTGTTCGGTAAGCAGTGCAATTACATGTTTTTTAATCAAGCTGCCAGTTAAACTTGGTTTGGTATGGATGCTAACTCTAGTTTACCCTAAACATGTTTTCAATGCTTCTGAAGAGTTCTGAACAGAAGACCAGTTTCTAAGCTTTCACTTTAGTTTATAGTTCAGTTGGTTAGAAGGTACTCCTTGTCCTAAAGGCTATAAGGCAGACACCTTTAAAACTGTATTTAAATTCAAAGCAAATGTAGCACAGGGGCAGCATACCACTAGCAGTCTTGTCTTGTTTCTGTCTTGATTTTCAGTTATAACACAACAGCTTTTTACTGTTTTGTGCTGTGCCTCAGCTGTCAAGCAGAAGCTAACAATTATTGCTGGTGATCTCTTTAGGGCTCCAGCATCACTGAATGACACAAGCTTGCTTCACGATCCCTGCTTAGGAACATTTGGTGGACCTGTATTTCCATGGCTGGTGTTGGGAGGATATGATGGTGAGTGGCAAAACTCAGTATTGCAGTTTAAGTCTGAGAGTACATATTTGTGTGCTGTCCTTGGTGCTAAAGGTGCATTCTCATTTAACACAGGTATTTAAATGCACTCCAGAGAAACTGGAGTTTTGCTAAACTTTCAGCAAGTAACAGAGTTTGAAGTAAGTTTTCGGTAGACCGGTGCTGGGATTGGAGGCACTCTGGAAGTGCAAAATGCAAGCAATCTGTAATTGGAACATACTTGTCAACAGGACAAATGTTCAGTCTACTTTGGACCTGGTAAAAGATAAAGACCTGAAGTAACTCAGGTTGATATGCTGGGATATATGTGTATTTTGCTTTGAGTTAGGATAAAGTTCTGTCACTGGTCTGACAAAGCAGTTAAGAATAGATTAACATGTTCAAAAAGGAAATTCTTTCATAATTACTCTGAAGCCAGGATTTTGTTCAAGCAATTTATCTAATTAAACATAACTTGGTAGTATATTTGTGTTTAATATATCTAAAATAGTGCTTAAAGGCGATCACTTCTTTATTAAACTGTAGGGGATTTGTATTTGCTTTGAGTAAAATCTAAGTATGCAAGAGGTACAGTGTTTAGGAAGCCACATTTCTCATTTGATGGAAAGTCATAAGCAGTGGTTATATAGTAGCTCTTTGTCTAACCATGCAACAATTTAATGTTGGGGTGTCATGAGCATGTTACATAATGAATAACTACTCTTGAATACAATCTGGAGTGCTTATCAGCTTCTGTTCTTATTTCAGTAGTGTGTTTGAGAGCTCAGTGGTGTCCAGTGGAGTTGCAGGGATAGGATTGCTTTGGGCAATGCTAGTTTTGAATTTATTTGTATCTGCTATACTAGACTATAAGTTCAATTTTTAATGCCAAACTTTTTTTTTTTTTCTTCTATAGATGATAACTATAATAATGCTACAGCTCTTGTTATTACTTTTCCTGTCAACAACTACTACAATGACTCAAAAAAGCTAATGAAAGCCTTGGCATGGGAAAAAGAGTAAGTAGTCTCCCTGTGTTCTGAAATGCATACATGACTTAAAGCAGCTTTAAATGTAGATAAACAAGAAACACCTGCACTGTACTGACATTTTTTCAGTATAACTACAGAGATGTTTTAAGAGGTAGAAAAACTGCTTGAAAACAGATGGTGCTGGTCGTAAGACCTTCACTTTGTCTTGCACACTTCGTTTGTTTGCTTTGAGACGTAGGTTCTAGCTTCTTAGTGATGATCTAGCCCAGTAGTACTTGCCAGTAAGTAACTTCAGAAAGGATTTGATGTATTTTATTGTGGCTAGAATTACACAGGTAGGCTCTTTAATTTACTGGACCATTAACCATGAGTGGAAAGGTGGAGCCTGATACTGTAGTTCTTCACCTTTCATTTTTAAAAATGTCATCCAGGTTAGCATCGAAGACTTTCATTCCCTTTACCACCTTGAAGAGCTAGTTTGCACAGGCCAGCTGCTCTGGCTGTCAGTTTAGATAAAAACTACTGTACTAGAAAATTTGTGACAAAATAAAAGTATGACAGTCATATGTCTGTGTCACAAGCACCTCTCAAGTTGGGGAACTGAAACAAGGGCTAATAAATTGTTCCAGTACTGCAAGCAAGCTGCAGTCATCTTTCATGTGTGTATTCCTAGGTCTAGCTTTGAGGAAAATTGTACTTGGAGTTTGAAATAGCTCATGCAAGATACCTCTTTGTCCTCAAACTCTGGAGAGAACATGGAAAGTATTTCAGTGTAGTGTATTTCTAGTGCTCAGAGTAGAGTAGGTATGTGTAGCTAGCACCTCTCTTTTAAAAATGAGAGTGGTCTCTCAAAGTACAGTCTGGCCACAGTGCACTCTTGTACCACACAAGTGATGTAAATTTGCCATCAACTGACTTTCAAGTATTTGTAGTGGAAGATGTTTTATCCTTTAAAGTGTGACTGACCTCTTCGTTTTGGTTTTTTAGATTTATTACCTTTCTGAAGAACTACAATAATTCAAACTTAACCATATCATTTTCTGCTGAACGGAGTATTGAAGATGAGATCAACCGTGAAAGCAACAGCGATATTAGCGTTGTGTTGATAAGCTATATTGTGATGTTCCTGTACATCTCCATAGCTTTGGGACATATCCAGAGCTGTAGAAGACTGCTGGTATGTGTATAGTTTTCATTGCTATAAAGACTGAAGCTAGAGTTTGTTGATAGCTTTAAGTGGTTTAACTATTTTTGCAGAATGCTGATGTTCAGTTTTGTATTAGAGCATTGAGTCCTCCTCGGGCAGGAGCTAGGGGGGAGCATTGTTCTTGTTGTACTAGACAATTCATATGTGCTTCATAGTCTCAACTAAGTTCTTTCACTTGAGATGTTCAGTTAACATCAGCTTTAAGACTTGTAGCTTCAAGGTTGATTATTTTAATATTTGGATCTTCAAACAAACCCAGAAAAGTTTTCCACTGCCTAGCCAAAATGTAAGAATGTGGCTTTCGCCTTTGCTATAATCTATTCTATGGGATGATACTTGTTTGGCTGACATTCACTACAACTTTTTTAGGTGGATTCGAAGATCTCTCTGGGCATTGCAGGCATCCTGATTGTACTAAGCTCAGTAGCATGTTCTATAGGCATTTTCAGCTACTTTGGAATCCCACTGACACTGATTGTGATAGAAGTAATTCCTTTCTTGGTGCTGGCTATTGGAGTGGACAACATCTTCATTATGGTTCAGACACTTCAGGTATTTATTTATTCTTTCATACAGACTCTTCTAAAAGTGCCTATCATTTTTGAAGTCTGTAAACTTGCAACAGGCAGTCTTCTGCATTCCAGTGCTCAGCTCAATCTAAGCAGCTCTGGACTCTCACAAGATGTCTAGCGGAAGAGAGCCAAGAATCTGTGTACATTCTACCTTCACAAAAAAACCCCAGTTTATGTCTCTGCATTTTTCTTACTGCTGCTTGATATCAAAATAGTTGTAGAACTCAACTGGTATTTTTATCACTTGTAATTTTAGCATATTGTAAGCAGTAGTCATGAACTAAACTTCATGCTTATGACTAGGGACTTCTGACACTAAGTCTTAGTGGGTAATCAGCTTTTTAATTTGACAGGTTCAATAACCCACTAAAACTGGCACTGCCTCTGTCAAGTGTGTGGTTTTATCTGAAGTACTGAACTTAGTACTCTATTTTAAATTTGAAGCAAGACAAATAACGTTCAGGCTGCTCTTGTTTTAGAGAGTCTCTGCTGTTTATCTAACTTGCTAACGAGTGAAAACAACAGAAGAGTTTAGGATATTTAAAAGTTTGGGGTTTTTTAAAGCCGTATGAAATAGCTTTATAAATTGCATGATTCCTAATAATAACAAAGTATTGCCTTAAAACAGAGAGATGAACGACTTCAGGGTGAAACTCTGGATAAACAGATTGGCAGAGTTTTGGGAGATGTGGCACCCAGTATGTTTCTCTCATCCTTTTCGGAGACTGTGGCATTCTTTCTTGGTAAGACTCCTTTAATATTTGAAGATAAGGGCCTTATCATAACTGCATGTTGCAAGAATAAATGTTAAACTAAAATATAAAAGCAAAGTAAGAATTTGTAGAGACAGTTTAGCTTAGTTGTTTATTGTTATAATCAAGTTAAACTTGACTTCTGCTGGGGATAGTCATTGGAGTACTTTAAGAATTTGACACAGTTAAAAAGATCCAATTCTGAATCTCTCAAACTTTCCAGCAAAGGCTAGGCATTTTTACTGGCTTGCAGTGACTCTAACTTGGACCTTATGAATAGATGAAATATCAGGGTGTATGAACTCCTACATTGCATTTAGTCGTCTTCCACTGCTTGAAGAAATGCCCCTATGACAGATTTATGTTTGAGGTTCACTTTATAATATGTTTTAGAGGCAAATTTTATGTTGTTACCCTACAAGTATAATTTGGCCTTCTTCCATAATGGCTCTGTTTACCTGCAGTGTAATTTGTCATTGGATCAGCTTGCATTGGAATGGTTTAATATTGAAGCAAGATGTTGCATGACAGCACTCCTTAACTACCCTGTTACACAGTCTGCACCTAACTTTGGAATTGAGAAATGTCTTAGAGCTAGTCACTGCTTTGCACAGCCTCAGTGCTGATGAACAGGGCAAAGCAGCTGTAGCCAGGCTTGTATGGGCTGTTTCCTTTGCTCTGAAAATAAAGGCTCTTTGTCCTGCCATAAGGCTACCACTTAAACTGGATGTTTGTCTAGAAAATGCTCGTGCATTTCTAGGAGAAGGGAGCTTGCTTAACCAACTGGGTCACTTCCTCCAGGGACACTGTCTACGATGCCAGCGGTTCGCACGTTCTCCCTGTTTGCTGGAATGGCTGTGCTCATAGACTTCCTTCTTCAAGTCACTTGCTTCGTGAGTCTCCTGGGCTTGGACATTAAGCGTCAAGAGGTGAGTACAAGTGCACCTGTAGCTGCAGCGTAATGGGGATGATGACAGCTGCAGAACTGCACTAACTCAGGCATTTAATCCCTTTTCAGAGGAATAGACTGGATATTCTGTGTTGCATCAAAAGCAGTGAAGAAACGGGTGGAGTCCAGCGTTCTGAGAGCATGTTATTTCTGTTCTTCAAAAATCTGTTTTCTCCATATCTGCTTAAGGATTGGATGAGACCAATAGTAGTATGTATACTCTATTTCAAATAAGCAGACATCTAAACTTGAGCAAAAGAGCTGTGAGCCTGAAGGGAAGAAAACAAAAACCAGGGAAGAAAAATCTTCAATACAGTGAAACAAATGAAGCTTCTAGTATTTAGTTTTCAGTATTAGGATAGAAATAAGCTTTTGTAATTGCAAAAGTATTTTAGTAAATAGAGGCTTGATCATGGATTGTCTAAAGCCCAGATTTAAGAGTTGTGTTACTGACAATCAAATTGCTTTAGCCTATGTAAAAAAATCAGCATGTGTTGGCTTCTAAAGTGTATTAAGCCAGAGCATTGTTGCTGAGTCTGTGATTCAGTTTAAGGTTACTGTGCTTATTTACAGAAGGTGTTTGTATCTTTCACTGTGGATTTCTAAGAATAAATTCCCTTACAGTTCCAAAGGGACATCTGAGTAACTACACGTTACTACCACTGTTGTACTGAGCCTGGCTAGCATACTTAAACTAGATCCTCTTTGCATGGTTCCTATTAGCTTAGCAAATGACTGCTATTGCTTGTTGTTTCTGTACAGTTCTCACGTCCATGGATTTGCTTTTTTTGCAGATAGCAGTGTTTGTGGGTATCCTGTCATTCAGTACAGCAGTTATGCACAATGTAGAGATTGGACTGGATCAGTCTCTCTCAATGCCAGATGTAAGTCTTATGATCGTGTCACTGTTCAGCAGTTTGTGGCTGAATTGAAACCTGGGTTGAAACTTGTTGTGCCACCTCAACATTCCATAATAGTAACTTGAAACTTTCCCTTGAAGGACTCCTATGTAATAGATTACTTCAGCCACATCAGCAAATATCTGCATGCGGGTCCCCCTGTCTACTTTGTCCTAGAAGAAGGACACAACTACACCTCTTTGGAAGGGCAGAACATGGTGTGTGGTGGAACGGGATGTAATAATGATTCACTTGTCCAGCAAGTCTTCAGTGCTGCGGAAATTGGTAGCTAGTAAGTCTTTCATGCTTTTCTCTGCATAGCTGCATGGAAGAGATGTAGCTGACTGCTGTGTCCTCCTGATTTAGCTCAGGCTCAGCTGTTGGTTGTAAACTGACATTCTATGGTATTTGTTTTATATTGTGGGTTTGGTAGGGAAGGGGTTGGAAGCAGCTGTGACAGTCTTCTAGAAGGAGGATAAAACCTGTCTGGACTGGTGGGATACATTGATGTGTTTGGGTTTGGAAAAGGGGCTTGATCCTTCAAGGAATCTTGGAATGGTAGTAAGAAAAACTTGTGAAAACCTCGTAGTAACGTTATGATGTTCTGGAAAATGACTGCATGCTCAGCTTCTAAACCTGGTGACTAAACTAGGCTAGCCTAGGGAGGCTAAGCAGGAATTTTATCTGCAGCCAACATCTCAAGTCTTTTCCCAATTCCTTCCACTGCTGTTCATTTCACCCTAACTGAAGGAGAAGCTTTGCTTGAAAACTGAGCCAACAGGGTGTGGAATAGGATGGGGAACAGAGTGGGCAGGGGAATGGAAAGCTGAGCGTGGCAGTAGAGCTGGATGCAGTGAAAAAGCTCCTGCAGTGTTATGAGCTACTGAGCTTTATGGCTCTTGGATGGGGTACTAAAGCATGGGACTATATGGAGAACTGAGTAGATTTGACAAGAATGAGTTGAGATGGCATAAGTTGGCACTGGAGAAGTTAAGTGATATGTTCTGGAATTAAATATAAAATTACTCATGATGGATATGTTGTGTTACTTTTATTAGCACAAGGATAGGCTATGCCCCATCGTCCTGGATTGATGACTACTTTGACTGGGTGAAGCCACAGTCGTCCTGTTGCAGAGTCTACAATACCACTGGGCAGTTTTGCAATGCTTCAGGTATTGGCATCCATCTTGTTGCTAGTGGATTAGCTTGGTTTATACACTTCACAGCCAAAAAATTTGCTCATGGTATGAGCCAAGTGAATACCTTTTACTGTAAGGAGGCACCTCTTGAGTTGTCCTCTTAATTTATTTGAACTGCTGTTTGAGTGAGCTTAAATATTCTGCTGGAATGCTGCAGGTTGGAAACAGCCTAACTAGACAGCCAGTGTAACTTGCTGTAAAAATTTTGATCCTTCTGTTGGTTTTCTTAGAGCACACAAACTTGGTACTCTGGGTTTGTTCAGGTCCTTCCATTTGGTGTAATTCTCATTGGATCTAATGTAGAAAAATGCACAAGTAAGAGTTCTCTGACAGCCCTTGCCTTAGTAGCAATAAATAAAATTAAGGACTATGACTCTTACATTGAATTTTGGGATGGATCAGTTAGTTTATCAGTAGAAATGCTTTTTATAGAATTGCATCCTGTAGTAATGCAAGTCAGAAGTTACTAGTGTTAGGAAGAAGAACACTTGATCCTGTAGCTGACCTTTTTCCTATATTTCTTCAGTCAGTGATCCATCCTGCACTCGTTGTCGACCACTGACTCAAGAAGGCAAGCAGAGACCAGAGGGCAAAGACTTCATGACCTTTTTGCCAATGTTCCTATCGGACAACCCTAATCCTAAATGTGGCAAAGGGTAAGAGCCTTATTCTGTAGACCTTGCTCAGACCAATGCATCAAAGATACTTGCTCTGGAGTTTGTGTGCAAGGTTAGATATCTAATGCCCTCCTAAAAGCCATACAAACATGGGCATCTCACCAGTTCTGTAGTATTTTCTGAAAAAAACAAATGCATCATCAACTAAATGGAATAGCAGCTTTCCCCTGTACAAAGAGAAACAATATCTATGGTCAGTCTGTTCTAGAATATCCTCTGCAATCTTGAAATGTATTGTGCTCTGAAGCTTTTATAGTTTTGGAAACTGCTGGGAACAACTACCAGCTGTTAGCCCTCTAAATGGCACATACAAGAGAGCTGAAGAAGGTCTTTTTACAAGGAGGTGTAGTGATAAACAAGGAGGAATTGCTTTAAAATGAAAGAGGGTAGGTTTAGATTAGATGTTAGGAAGAAATTCCTTACTATGAGGGTAGTGAGGCACTGGAACAGGTTGCCCAGAGAAGCTGTGCCCCATCCCTCGGAGTGCTCAAGGCCAGGTGTGATGGGATGTGAGCAACCTTAGTCTAGTGGAAGGTGTCCTTGCTCGTGGCAGGGGTGGAACTAGACAGTCTTTATGGAAGCTTCCAACTCAAACCATTCTATAATTCCATAAGATTATAAATTATAAAAGCTAATAAATTTGAATGGTGCTGACACTGACATTTAAAACATCCCTGTTTTTATAGAGGACATGCTGCGTATAACTCTGCTGTCAACTTTATAAACAACAAAACTGATGTTGGAGCCACTTACTTTATGACTTACCATACTGTACTGAAAACATCATCTGATTTTATTGATGCTATGAGGAAAGCTCGGATTATAGCAGACAACATTACTGAAACCATGGGCATCAAAGAGAAGAACTACCGGGTGTTTCCTTACAGGTATGGTTAGATCTTTCTTGCCTTGGTGACAAATACTTGAGCAATGCAGGAAAGGTGCTGGCTAATAACCTCTTATAAACTTGAGTTTTGTCTAACAGAAGGTTACGCAGAGACTTGGGAATTTCTAGTAAAACTAGGAAGATATAATTTGTATAGCACTGGCTTCTTTCTACTGTCATTGATAACTAACTTAAATCTTTCACTAAAAAGGTAGATCTGGCTCCATTTTTGGGCATTTCCTAGCTTTTATAGTAGGGTTTAATAGTTCAAACTTAAGTGGATATGTTGACATGGGTAGTTGCAAGCTGTGATGTGAATGTATTGACTTCAAATAAGTTATTTAAATGTAAAGCAAATGCAGCAGTGATGTCAAGTATAAGAGTACCACACTAAAACTGAATTGGAGTTGGTATCTGTACATCTGAAATACTGATTTCTTTGCATCAAAGAATCCTACCTGTACTTATGGTCCATCTGCAGTAGCTCCTGCAGATACCACAAGGGATCTGATGACCTACCTTCTGGTACCTACTGTAGCTGCTTATATTGAAATACAGGAATTACCCTGACTTTGAGACACAATCTTTATTTGAAGTGTTAGTGAGGAGTTGACTCCTACAGAATGCTGGCTGTAACATGACATTCCACTGATACAAAGATGCCAGGTTCTGTTGGTGACTTCTGTCAGGGGGGAGCTACTTTCTCCTTAGCATAGAAGCTAATCTAATATTAGCATATAAAAGGGAAGATGGCTAATGACAACCTCTCTTTTTTTCCACAGTGTGTTTTATGTCTTCTATGAGCAATACTTGACAATTGTGCATGACGCTATCTTTAACCTCTGCATCTCCTTGGGATCAATATTTCTGGTGACAACTGTGCTTCTTGGTTTTGAAGTATGGGCTGCTGTTGTGGTTTCAATAACTATTGCTATGATAATCATCAACATGTTTGGAGTGATGTGGCTCTGGGGCATCAGCTTGAATGCAGTTTCATTAGTAAATCTTGTCATGGTAAGTCAACAAGACATCCCTTGGCTTCTGTTTCCAAGTTTTCAACTTGGTTCTGTGTCCTACATACATAGTCATGATACTGAGCAGTATTCTGCTACTGAACTTTGACAGGCATTTGAACAGTAGTTGGAACTACCTTAATTCATCTAGAAGAAGAGAAAACAAGTTTATTCTGACAACTAGTCCTGGTACTGATAAAATACAGCAATTGAACTGAAGCTATGCTGCATCTAAGTGAAGGTCACTCCTGTTTTTTAGCAACAGCTGTATTGCTGCTATCTAGGCTTGGTACTGCTCCACATCAGCAGAGGTGGCTCATGCTGAAGGGGAGGATGCATAGGTCTTTGTTGAGGCTTCTGCTGTATTCACGTTCTACAGAGTAGATGTGCCAGCACCAGTATTGTTCCTGCATAAGTGGATGAAATCATTTGGGCAGAGAGTGCCTTGGTAAAGCACTCCAGAACCAGCTCCAGCAAGCAGCTATTGGTTGCTTTGGCTTACTGTGTTCTCTAGAGGTTTGTGGCAGGTCTGAGGGTTATTGTAAACTGTTGGCCCATGTTACAGTTAGCTGTATGTGCAAGCAAGTCTATCTACTAGATAAGGCCAAGATTAGCCAAGTGTTCAGTTAATGCTGTAAATTACTGATAGCTGGATTGTCACAGTATCAAATCAGGATGTACATTCAGTGTTATTCTAAAGCAATGTTATTGCAGCTAATAGTTGTAAACTGATCCTAGTGTTCAATGTCCACTGCGTGCACTGCATCAAAGCCAGCTTGCTTCAACATCAGGAAACTTTTAACCTCTGAAATAATCTCATGTTCTGCTTCCCGTTTGATTTTTAGCAATGGCTGGTAGTAAAACACAACACAGTGCCTGCAACAGCCTCTGGGAAGCAACTAACACTAAGCTTGTAACTTCCCATGGTACTTTAACCCTGGGGATTGATCACAGCTGCTAGGAATCTTTCTAACCCGTCCAGAATTCTGGGTAGAGGCCTTGCCATCAAAGGGCTCATCTAACTGATGTTTTCTGATGTGTGTTTCCTCTCACCCTCCAGAGCTGTGGGATTGCTGTGGAATTCTGCAGTCATGTGACAAGAGCGTTCACTGTCAGTACCAAGGGCAGTAGAGTGGAGCGTGCTGAAGAAGCTCTGTCTCACATGGGGAGCTCAGTGAGTATCTGCTGGGTGGGGAGGGGAGAACAAGTAGCCAAGTAACAGCCTTACTATTTTAAGAAATATTATAGACAATAGTCTTAAGCCATAAAGATGGCCTTGCCTTTTCTTTTTGGAAGGCTTAAACCTCTTAAGGTCAACCTAGGCTTCTGCTAGTAATAGAGGTGCTGAAGACTCATTTTTAATCTGATGTTGCTACTACCTAATAGTAGAGAAGAGCTAAATGCTTTAGCTGAACTAGTAGTTTGGATAAACCTCAAATTGTCCCATTAAAGTTCACGTGTTTCTCTTCCAGATAGTCAGAGGTGACTAGGAAAGAAAGGTTGTTGTGAATATGGGATACAGTTGGAGCTTGTAGGAAACAAGCAGGGCTCAGTGTTTAGGCAGTACTGTCACGTCACTTATCTTAGACTAAGTGACCTGTATGCAGTTGGAATGGACAGGTCTGGTGATGTGTGTACTGCAGCCACATAATGGAACTTCACTGGAACATGAGTTAATTTAAGTAATGGTTTTCATCTATATCTGCCTCAAGCAAAAATTAATTAGGTGGCTGCACAGATCAGAGTGGATTTTTAATCATACTGAGCCTGTCCTATGGGACCAAAAAAGATGAACTCCTCCTGAGTGCATCTTGATTTGGTTCTAGACTGGCAGGGTAGGAGGTATACTACATATAGGAAATTTAGATTACACAGAAATGTTACTAAATGCTAAATATTTGAAGGAAGTAGGTTACCTAAAGCCCTACTTATGACTTAAACACTTTTTATTGCCAGGTTTTCAGTGGTATCACGCTGACTAAATTTGGAGGAATTGTAGTATTGGCTTTTTCCAAATCTCAAATCTTCAAGATATTCTACTTCAGGATGTATGTAGCTATGGTTGTGCTTGGAGCAACACATGGACTGATATTTCTTCCAGTTCTGCTTAGTTACATAGGTAAGATGTGACAGTCTGCTCTATACCACACTTGAAACAAAAATAGCTGTCTGTGGACTTTCTGTGCTATGGAAAGGATTGCAGAGATGAAAAGCAGTGCTTGAATGTGGCTCTCTCATCCAAGTGGCCAGTCTTTTGGAAAGCAAAGGCTGACTGGTGGCACTGCAAGCTCACAGTTGTGAGCACAGCCCAGCCCAGCCCACGTGGTTGCACTTTGCTGTGCTTTATGAAGGTGGCTGCTGGGCCCCCGTGGCCCCCAGAGAGCAGCATGATTAGCATGTTTCAACCCGGGGACAGGATGGTGGGTGGAAGCAACAAACCTCCTGTGGGACACTGTTCCTGCATTTGCAGAAACAGTCTTGCCTTGCAGTGAGCATGGTCCAAGCACTGTCCTCCTGAATTTGGAAATGCATGTGTATAGTGTAGTCCTTAAAGATAGACTTAACCCCATTAATTAAGGCTCAGTTTAAGGCTGGTGGGGATTCATCTAGTGCTGCCCTTGTTGCTGCTGACAGCTATTAACAGCTGAGCAGAGGCACGTTTTCTGAATGTTAAGCTGTACCTAGACAGTAAGATCATGCTTGCTTCCTGATGACTGATCAGCTGCAATGTGGAGCCTTTGGATAACTCTGTTCTCTCTCACTCAGGCCCATCAGTAAATAAAGCTAAAACTCGTGCTGCACAAGAGAGGACCAGAGGTACAGAACGGGAGAGACTCCTCTACTTCTAGTTTTTAACAGTGTTCAGTGGACTCCTTGAACTGTGGCTTAGGCCCAACTCTTAAGAACTGAAGCGCAGCAATGTTCTATGACTATCACACTGTAACCACCACAGACTTGACTCCTGCACAGATTCAACTAGAAGATGCCAGCTGCAGCTTTGGACATAGCTTTAAACTCAGGAAATGCTAAGTGTGGCTCAAGTAACAGTATTACTAAAACTAGATGTGTTAATAAGATTACTAAAACACTTCTGTTTTCAAGAGGTTGCATCTTTTTCCTCCAGAAACCTAGACCAGCTGTAGTGAGAGTTGAATAGCATTTTGTCAATGAAATTGAGGTGATGTGTATGAGAATGGACTGCTAAACCACTGACACTAATTTTAAATGCAGGTCAATGCAATTTTTGTCTCTATTTTTAGGGGGAAGCCATCACAAGTTGTAATATTTTTAGTACTATTTGCCAAAATGTCTTGTATATACTTTATTATAAAATAGCAATTTTGTAGTTCAAAAATCTACTTAAATGCAATAAATTAAGTTTATACATTTCAGTGGAAGAGTCTTTCAGAATGTTGTGGGTTTCATGAGAGCTTGTTCTCCAAAAACTTGTTTGAAGAAGGTGACGTGTTCTTCACAGTGCTCACCTAACGGGTACAAAATAAAAATTAATGTTCACTTTACAACTCAGAAACCAAGAACCAAGATTGTGTAGTTTCACTTACCTTAATTTATTGGTACTAATTCTTATCTTTAACATGTTTGAGTACTGGAGTTGAACAAATAGAAAGCATTGGAATACTGAGGTATTTCTAGTCCTGTGACTGGTATTCTTGGGGTGAAGCATATGTTTGATCTAGTTTCTGAATCTAGTTCATGTATCTAACTGGCAGATTCACAGCCATGAGAACCCTTTACTGTCATGATAAAAGAGCTTGGGGTGGGATTCTGTGCCAACAGAATGTCTGGTGATTACAAACATGTTGCTGGTGCAAACAGTTTGGCTTGGCTTTTAAAGGAAGAAGAACTGTAGCATAAAACAGGCCTTGAATTTTTGTCATTAGTGGAAATAGACAACTGAACTCAAAGGTTTCCCAACCCGGTTGCTGACTTCAGGAGAAAGCACTAATTGGAGATAATGGCTCTGCTAAGCTAAGCAGTGAGAGCAACTGCAAGTCAAACAGGTTCATCTGCAAGCTTATGTTTAGCTCAGCCTTTTTACTCCTGGGTGCAGTAGACAAAGGAGTAAGACAAGTTAATTTGGAACTGTGCTTAAAGGTAAGTATAAAATATAGGCTAAAATGTAGTAAGTTTTATCTTCTAATATAGGCTCAACTGGATTGGAAGTGAAACAAGTCTTAGTTGTGTTTGCACAACTGAGTATCTTACCAAAGTGTTATTGCTTACCTGGTGTGAAGCTGGGGTTTCCTCGTAACCGCTGGTTTCTTTGCTCAAAGAATCGGAATATGGTGTAGAAAAGCATCTCATCCTCTGCTTGTTTTGCTGCATCGAGGAACTTGCGGGCTGAAATGCTGTCATGTCCTCCAATACCCCTGATGAATCTCAAGGCAGCCAAAACTTGGTGTTTGGACAACAGAACTTCCACTATTTCATCATTTGCTGTGGAAAGTCTCTGTGAAGTCAATCACAGCTGTAAGACAATGCTTCTAATGCATACAAATGACTGATGCTAGTTAGTCACCTCAAGCCTGGTCAGGGAAGCTGTTTGACCAGTCTAACCCACATGTGACATGGAGTTACTAGAGTGAGAAATGCTTACTTTTAACATGTCCAGCGAGAGCTGATGTGCAGGAGGGTAAATGCTTTCCAGGGACAGTAAGAGACAAGCCTAGGGCAAAAGTAGAAATAACCTTAAAATTCTGAAGACTTCCCACCTCCCTCACTACCTTATTGGAGCCACTTGTCTTACATACCAAAGGCTTTGAGTCACTGAGCACATGGTACTGCAGGAACTGATGGAGCATGTAGAACAAGTTGTGTTGCACAAGGGTTTTGATGACCAGCTCATACAAGTAATGCTGTGAATTAGGAAGAAGACAATCAAAGGTATGTCTCTATACATGTTTTTATAATCTAAAAGTCAGTATTGTATAGGACTTAGACATGTGAGTGAGGCTGGACTAAAACTCCATTAATTTCATGGAGTGGGGCAGTGTACTTAGCACATAAGTGACTTACCTGAACTGCAATCTGGAACTGGTTGAGAGAGCGAATGTATTCCATCAAGACAGCTATAGTGAACTTATGGGGTGCTTCCTGGACAAGGAAGAAAGTGTTAGGTGGAACTTGCATAGCTTCTCTGTTAAAAAACCCATAAGAATGGGCATCAAAATACCCTAATCCTAACAAAGCTTCCTGCAGCCAATTTCAAGCAGTCAACTTAAGTTGGCTGCTCTGAGACTGCTGCCAAATTAGCCCTTAAAATTATTGAAATAGCCCTTAAAATTAACTTACCTTCTTTTCTGTAAAAACAGATAAAACATGTGTGTACATATCAGACTGGTCAATAACTGCTTGAGTGCGGACAGGACGTTTCAGGAGTGGGTTACTTCTACTCAGGCCTGTTTCTACCACCTAGGAGAAAAAATAGTCTTAAAAAGAAAACTGTAGTGTTGTAGTAAGTTCCAAGTTAGTGACAGTTGTACAGACTGTTTTCTGTTTCAAACATAACTATAAATATGTTTTGTTAACAAGGAAATTCATATCTGTGGTCACATATTAGATGCATATTGTTCAGCAGGGCTTTCGCATTAAATTTAAAACTGCTTTTTAAAGTTATATAAATACGGCTGCTTTTATGTACCTCAAAGCCAGGACATGAATCAAACTAACTACACTGACATAGGCCCTCAGGCTGAGAAGAGTTTTGAGTATATGACTGTACTCTGAGCTAGTGCTTGAATTGGGTATTTTAACAGAAGTAATTGAGATGTATCAGAACTGCCTATGTTATGTCATGATACAGTGTGCAGTGAAATCGGTGCTTTGGAAACCAAGGTAGCAGTTATTGACTCAGAGTTGCTTTTTCAGCTTCTGCCTTCTCTCTGCTTTCAAGCACTGGGCTGTGTTAACTCATCACCCTGGAGCTGAGCTATGCAGCACCTGCCACAAAAGTATCAAGTGAGGGTCTTAATGCATTTTGCACAGTAGACTTTTACTGTGAGCCTGAGGCAGTCAGGACCTTTTTGGGTAAGCCCAAATTTCCTAAGTAGAAAGGAGCATGCCTTCACCTTGATGCCACCTGAAAAGCAAACAGCATTGTCCTGTCTCTGTAAGCTGCTACAGCTAACATGGTTTACCATAGTATAGCTTTGCTCAGCTTCCAAGTACTTCTTATACTCGTGATTCAGTTTGTCAAAAACAGTTGCAATCACAGACAGTGATCCTCTTTCTGGTTCACTGAGCACTGAAAAGATAAAAAGAAAAGAAGAGCTATGAGGAGAAGTAACCAGGGGCTTGAATGTTGCCTTTTTCAAAAGATGCTCTCTATTCTGTACTTAATTTTAAACTTCTAAGAAACACTTTCAATCATATCATGTATATTTGAATTGGAGGGGGAAAGTTGAATTTTTTCATGCTGTAAAATTCCTTTAGAATAGTGACTGAGAGTAGTTGAGACAAATGACCCTCCAGGACCAAGGTTGCTTCAGCGGTGGCCTCAAACCTAAAAATAGCGTAGCTAACTTGGGTGAGTATTTATGAATAAGCAGTATTGCACTTTCAAGATACAGACAACACACTTGAACTTACTTTGAGAGCATACAGACAGGATAACCATTTTGCATTCTTTTCTTTGGAGAAGAAAATCCATTAGTTTTCCTTTATCTAGCAAGAGGTTAACTACAGGTTCAAGTTTCACCTGAAGACTCCAGAGGTAACCTTGATTTGAAGGAGGAAACAAAGTGAATTGCCTTGTACAGTATAGCCTAGACATACAACTTTTCCACCCTTAAAACACATCTAGATTGTTTGCTTGCCTTTCTAAGTCCATATTTTAGAGCAGCATTACCCTTGAAAAGCTGTAGAGATGTGTGTCATCCTCAGTTGATGTACCTAATGTTGATGTACCTCAGCAGATGTACCTAATAAGTCACTTTGGTTTTAAGCTGCTTTGTGCACTGAAAGTATAAACTAGCCACCATGGTAATAAGTACTGTAGAGTCCAAGAGCTCACCACTTACCTTCACTTGCACTGATGATAATATCAGGTTGAAAAACAATCCAAGAAGAAGAATCTAAATGTTAAGGTTTAAACATCGATACTAACACTGATTCTAAACTGTTTCTCCTGAATTCACATGACTGTAGAGAAGCAGATCCCATTAACATACTTTCATTTACTGTCACTCTTACTTCTGAGGTTTTGAACCATGTTCTTGGAATGATATATTCAATTTTGTGGTGTACCTATTCAATAATTTCATACATGTGTCTCAAATAATCAGGAAATGTGGTATTATACTAGACTTCAGTATTTACAACTCTGAAAGCATATTATTTTGTTTTGAAGTACATGTGCATAATCAGCTACAACTGCTCTGTTAAGGAGTCAAGGTAACAAATGCTACCCTCTTCCATGCTTGATACTTAGAATGAAGTTCTTTTTGAAAGGATTTAAAGGATACAAAGTTTACAAGGAACAGGTGCCTGACTTGTCACAGAAGCTGGGCCTGCAGAGAAAATAACATCAGGTGAAGAACAGTAGTACTCTGGCAGCTCTCCTATACCAACCATTTTATACTGAAAAGGCAAATATGGATTTTAACACTGTAGGATGCAGTCAAAAAGAGTGTAGCCAGATCTACAGAGAAAATCCGACACTGAGAAGGCAAACAAATCCTTCAAAACATGACTCTTGTGTTTTTCAGCCAAGTGAAATAATGCATGCATAAGTATCCAACTCTAGTACTGTAATTCTAAATACACAGATTCCATTTGCTGTATTTAAATGTATACTCTTTAAAAGGAAGAGTGGTTTGTACATTCTGTGTACAAATCCTAACCTTTAATACAGCTCTCCATCTGCAGATTTATCATACTTGCTATCAGATATTAAAGAGCTTTTAATGTGCAATCTTTTTGTATAGAAGCATCTTTCTCGTCTACAAAGAGAACCTTGCTGCTTTATCACCTGCTACTAAAACTATGCTCAGACTATTTCTAGCTACTCCCAGCCTGAGGGTCACACTTCTAGGACTGGAGAACAGAAAGGTCATCCAAGAAGAATCTAAGCATTTAAGTCCTAATACTGATTGCAGCATTACTTCTAAACTGGTCCCAAACTTGATTCTGAACTTGTACTGTCTTTCAGCCTCTAACTTCCTAAGTCATGTAGTCCTGACTCAAGGCAGAAAAGCATGAAGTGCTTTTGAGCACCCACAAGCTTTGAGAGCCATGGCCAAAAAACTCCCCAAACCCAACATTTCTGAAGCATAAAAGCAAAGTCTATAGGAAGCATGCACCTCAAACAGCAACTCTGCTGTACTTGGCACGCATTTGGAACACCAACTTATGCTCAACTGCTTCTTACCTTCTTCCTTCCTCACCCTCTCAAATATGTGTAACTGAAGTGTTAGTAACCAGCCTCCTAAAACCTGAAGCACTCCTGTATGTGAGCTGTCACATTTAAGTACTCTTGCCAAGTGTTAGGTTATTCATTATAGAGTGGTTCTACCTGCTACAGGTATTTGATAGGGTTGTATTGATCGAGGTGGAAGTACAAACTGATGGATGGTTGTGGACCCATCAAATTCTCCTTTTAGCTTGATGTCAAATATAACTGAAGTCTGCAATTAAAAAGAGGAAATCAGTATTCACGAATGTGGATCACTATCCAGTTACATGCATTTGGTCTGCTTTTCACATTTCCACCTTATTGTATTCTCTAATAGTTGGGGTTGGAAGGGATGTACTGGGGGTGATGACATCTTTCACTGACCAGGCTCCTCAAGGCCCCACCCAACCCAGCCTTGAACACTTTTGGTGATGGGGCCTCCTGTTACAGCGTCTCACCATCCTCAGGGTAAAAACTGCTTCCCTGCCTCTCATCTAATCTATCCCCCTTTGGTCTAAAACCACTGCCCCTTGAACTGTCATTACAGGCCCTGGTAAAAAGACAGGTCTGTCTTGCACAACACCTGACTCTGCTTAGTTATGGATGCACCATTTTCCTCCCAGTTGCTAGTATCTTCCTATGATACCCTCATACTTCTACCATTCAGTCTTGTTTGACTCAAGTCACTAACATTTCCGTCCAGTATGGACCACCATGGAAAGCAGCTTTGCTTTCAGTGCCAGTGAAACTTCAATTGCTGGTGTCTCCCAAAGCCAAAGTGAGTATTGCTTTCTGGGTTTCTATAGTCATATTTATAGCTTGACCAAAACACTGGGGAGGAAGTGCTCTGGGTTAAATGCTAATGAGCAGAATTAACATGAAACGTAACTGAAATATCAACTCATCCTCTTAAGGAGGTAACATGCTCCAATTCTTGAAGTTGTCCAAGAAAACACAAGAAGTCCAAGCCTTTTCCCAAGTTTAGAGCAAAGTACCACTTTATCTTAACCACTGACCAAGCCTTGCTACTGGGACTACAGACAAGGAAGGTTTACCTATGGTACCAGATGCACAAGAAGGTTTGTGTTCATACAAGTTTTTACAGAGCCAGGCCTTCAAACGAAAGGAGCCTAAGTTTGTGTCATAGAAACATTATCATTCAAATGTTTGTGATACTCGAAGTTTCCTAGGATTAATAATTTAGTATCCAATTTAATTCTCTTTGTATAATGCCTTAAAAGCCTACACAGTGCAGTAGCAAAGCATGATAAGAAACTGACAAGAAGCAAAAACAGTGTAAGAAAAAAGCAGGCATTACCAACAACCCTGATTATATGTTAGCCCATCAAGATAAAAGGATAAATCACTGAATCTCTTACAGTGTTATGGTTTTGTTCCTGCAAATACTCTGGCTTTTGGCAAAGCTAAGAGCTTAGAAATACAATTTCTAGAGTGTTACTAAAACCTGCCCGTAACTTCTCAAAGTTACAGCACAACAATATAAATAAATCAGACCTCAGTATCCTGATGATGTACTACCACCAAGTTATCCACTACATTCAGTGCAAACTTCCCAGTTCTGTTCAGCTTTAAAATATGTGTCTTCTTACAGGAGCCCTCTCTATGGAAACAAAGAGAAATGAGAACTGGTCAACAAGCCTGTTTAGACTATAAAAGATATCTTTTTGTACTGGTTTTGCTGGGACCCAGTTTATTTTCTTCCTAGGAGCAGGTACAGTGCTGTATTTGGATTTAGTTTGAGAACAACATTGATAAGACACTGATGTTTTAGTTGTGAACAGTGCTTACTCTAAGTCAAGGACTTTTTCATTTCCCATGTTCTGCCAGAGCGCAGGTGTGCAAGGAGCCGGGAGGGAGCAGGGCCAGGACAGCAGACCTGAACTGGCCAAAGGGATATTCCATACCACAGCACATCCTGCTCAGTATATAAACTGGGGGAAGCTGGCCAGGAGGCACAGAGCAGGGCTTGGGACAGGCTGGCTGGTGAGCAATTGTTACTGCTCACCGTGCTTTTCCTGGGTTTTATTCCCTCCTCCACCCCGTTTTCATTATTACTACTAGTTTTTACTTTATTTCACTTATTAAACTGCTCTTATCTCAACCCCTGAGTTTTACCTTTTTCTGATTCTCCTGCCCCTCCCACCAGGGGTTTGGGGGAGCAGCTGGTGGCACTTAGCTGCCAGCTGGGGTTAAACCACAACACTGACACAGATGGGAACTGCCACTAACGTTCTTCATTCTGCTCTTACCTGGGTAAGTGATAGAGCACTACTTCTGCTCCTGTACTGTTGGAAGTCCTGGAGTGATGCCTCAAATAGAGAACATAAAGCTGCCCATATCTAACAAGACAACAGGATTAAAGCATTATTTTCAATTAAGAGCTCTTCCAATCTCTTAGAGCCATACATTTTATCCTAAATGAAGAGATGAGATTACCTAGGTCAGGTGATAATTTAATTAAAAGTGAAAGACTAAAACAGTACTTAATAAATCACAATGCATGGCCTATACCCATGCCCATTAGACATCTGTGAATGATTCATCTATCAAAATATCAACTAAAAAATGAAACATTTTCCAGACGTCTGTGGTAATCAAGAACAATTTCATGTAAGACTTCTCCACCTCCTTCCCCTCCCCGCCTTGCCCCAAGAGGGTTGTTTAGATGCTTTGTTCAAGGCAGTAACTGAAGTGCAATAGCGCTGCTAAAACAAGAAACAAGTGAAACAAGTGCAACCATTGTACAGTTTTTGTCTTCTCCCAGCATTCCCAAACTGTCCCACTTTCCCAAGAAAGACCTGATGAGTGAGATACGTACATTGTAGCCATAGCAATATCTCTTTCAGAAAGGCTGAGCTTGGATGACTTGGGTGCTGCAGGTAACTCGATTTCAAATTTGGATAGTTTAGACATGGTCCCACTCTGTTAAACATAAAACAAAAACTGTCACGACCCGAACCAGAAGGGGCCGAGCCGCGTTTCCCCGAACGCTGTATCTCCGGCGCCCCCATGAGGCGAAGGGCGGTCATAGTCCAAAAGAAAGGGCTTTGCACTTTATTTCCTATAAACCCTCCAAGTGATTCTTGCCACACTTCTGTAACTTCAGAAGCTTTATCGTCTTGATTTTATAACTTCGGCTACAAAAATATTTCTATTTTAATTAAGTCAAGACAATTTGTATGCAAATCCCATGTAGAATCGGTCTGGAGATCTCAAAACAGCAGTTCTCTTAATTTACTTTTCCTCTTCCAGAAAAGTATATGCTCCAACTCTTAAATAACTGCTTCCTGGGAAGCAGAAAATATCACTACCTCCTACCAGTCGCAGTCTCCTTTAGTTCCTGCCTTATACTTACAGCATATCCCTTCTCCTACCCAAGGCTTCCTCTCTCCCCTTCCTCTTTTCTATGGAATTTATATTTAAGCAAGCTTTCAGTTTCCCAAATTTCTACAGAAATTCACTTCCCATTCTGAGTGTGAAGTGTGAATACTACAGGACTATTTCCTTTGCTAGCTCTCTATTTTCAAATATTATTTTAGTACAGGACCTTTCTCAGGAGATCTTGAAACACTACCTTCTGAACACAAGATAAAGAATACTTAGCTTTAAGCTATAACTTGACACAAATTGTAAAGGAGGGGGAACCATAACCTAAGATGTTCAAAAGAAAACTGTGAGAGGCTAGCAGGTTCCTCCCAGCCACCTAAGGGAACATCAATTCAGTATGCAGTACAGACCCTATACAAGATTAACACAAACCAGGAAACCCATGAGAATAAGCTGCTTTTTAATCTCTTCCCTTAAACTGCCACACCAATCTTCCTAATCCATTGACAGGAGCAAGACAAATGCTGCAGTTCCTTTCCTCATTTTTAAAATCACCTGACTGCATCATTGACTTAAAACAGATTCTAGTTTCCACAACACACTTTTTCCAAGATAAGAAGAAAAATATTTTCCCAGTAACACAGTAAGTGTCGCCCTCAGGGAAGAACACCAGAAGAAATAACTACTGTAGACAAAGCCCTCTCTTGCTTGAGACAACAGCTGTTTAAGTGCTACCTTTTTTCTTTATCTCTTTTTCATCCAGTCATATTTGGAAGGTTATAATTATAATCACAAGTGATAGGACCTTGTTTTTGTTTTTATCATACTACAAAAAGCAAATGTTCATATTAAAAGTAAATCATAAATACCTATTTAAGTGAAAAAAAATCTCTTTAAAGACATTTAAGTTGTAAAATATTTAGTCACCAATTTTTTCTTTCCTTTCTCAAGGTCAACTGTCCAGCCTTGTCTAAACACACCTCTTTTCAAAGAGCATGAAAGAAAGAGTGAATTACCTAATTTTAAGCCATCACCTAGGAAATACCTTATAGATTTGCTTATTGTCATACAAGGATGTGAACACATGCACCTCTTGGAAGAAATTCAAGCAACAGAATATTTGGATGAAGAAGCAGTTTAAGAAAAAATGAAAATGAAAAGTTTGGAACACATCCCTTTACCTTGAAATAGAATGGCTGCAGGACATTGCCAAGGACAGTGGTTGAAAGAAGGATAACAGAGCTCTCTGGACAATACATGTACCAATTGACATTAATACTCTGATTCTTCAGAAGCTTTAAACTTCGTTTCTCTGGCAATACCTGGAAACACAGAATATTAGCATTATATTACCACCAGTATTCCAACAGCATGAATGGTAATGCACAGGAGCAAGGAATGTTAAGTGAGAAACAGTTAAGTGTAAAGGCATTTACTGTGCTAGAATTAAAAATCAGAAACCTGGCAATTACAGCTTAGGCCCCACTTTACTGTAGCTAAGGAAATAATACACATCAAATCCTAATGAGCTCAAAGGTGCTGTGTTTTCCCACTCATCCAGATCTGGGTGTAAGTTCTGTGCATAATGGAGAAAACACCTAGCTTGATACAACTAGTGAAGTTTTATTAAAAAGTTCTTTTTACAATATTCTTGCTGCCTTCACTCCACGGCTTCCTTAATCTTTTATAGTTTAAGAACTAAGTATATAAATCCATTCTCTTCATTTTAAAGACTTAAATATCCTCTCTTTAAAAAGACACTTATTCGATTTGGTTCTTTTACCTGCATGGTTGACATTCATAATCCTTTCAGGAGCTAACTATATATTTTCCCCGTCAATCAGCAGGAAATAATGCTGCTTTTTCAGTTACTTTCTTTAGTACTCGTTATTAGTAACAGTAATTATTAGAAACATTGTGTCTTAGCTCCAGGACTAAAACTACTGGGAAGTGCACAACTTTTTGTTTTGGAAGTGTTTAAATATCCTTCATCATGAATGTCAGAAAGGGTTATTTAT
The DNA here is from genome assembly GCA_013397915.1 of Daphoenositta chrysoptera. Lineage (NCBI taxonomy): Eukaryota > Metazoa > Chordata > Aves > Passeriformes > Daphoenositta > Daphoenositta chrysoptera. The sequence continues at coordinate 6,335 of VZRO01001081.1, read as the reverse complement.
TCATTAGACATCTTTAAAAACATATGCAAACGTAATTACACAGAGGAACTCAACGAGGTCAACATAGGAGAAACTCTTTTGCAAATTGCTGCTATTCTAGCTAGTCAATTAGTTGATCTTTGCCACCTTTTAAGCATTTACACATCTTCCCCAATACTGATTTGTTTTGCATGAAGTGGTATTTCACATTAGATTTAAATACTTGTTTCCTTACAAGCCAAGAGCATCTCTTAATCTAGAGTTCCCAAGGCTTAGTTGAGTACTCCTTCATACAAGGTCTTAAAACCTGTAAACTACAAATTTGCTCTGCTCTAAAAATCTATCCTTCTCAAAAACATTTAAAAATTGCAGTCTGCAAACCAAATGGCGGAAGTTCTTTTTTCAGCAGTACACTTTCTCAATTACAGAGACAAGAAAAAAATTCAAATACGCTGTTACAAATTTACATTTTCAAATCTCTAAGCATGTCCTACGGGAGTTATTTGTATTACCTGGTAGAATTCAATTCCTTGATCTGTGATGAAGACAATTTCTGTAGAACTTGTCCAGCAGAATCCTAGAATATTGGCATTCTTTGTCTTTTAACAAACAAGCAAACAAACACTCTTTTACTTGGAAAACTTAACTATTCAGATAAGCTAATACTACTAAATGAAGAACAGGAGACCAAAGGCAATTTAGGTATCCAATCTCTGGAGTTAATACTCTTGGCCAACCAGACACCCAGCATGCATCAGTCGTTTTTATCAAGCATTCCAAAACTACGTAGGAACACAACTACTGTATAACCTGGATTTTTGGCAGCACATAAGATCTACAAGTTTATTATACAATCAAATTTTATGCTCCTCTGCTTCAAACTCTACTGCCAATTCAACCAGTTCCTGACATGGAAAGCAGGAAGAGATTTTGAGAGAAACTAAAAACTAAGTGGAAAAATTTGCCATGACTTCGCTCAGAATCTACTACTATTACACTCAGAAGTTTCCTTACCATAAAGGTTTTCCTAGAATGGTTTACTTAAACTCATAATCCTAAATAATGAAGCAGACAGTGTTTCAGCTTTAAAGACTACAGGGATAAAGGGATCTGTGCAAGTCAGATGTATAAAAATTTACTTTAGCATTCTATTGCCCAAAAATGTAATTTGTTTTAGTTAAAATTTGGAAAATACCAAACAACGACAATGGTACTTGTTTCTGGTAAAATAATCACCAAAAACTTAGAAAGGTTGTTTAAAAACACCAAATATAGTACAAAAACTAGTAATAGCTTACTATTACTGCTTAGTGACATTAGGGTAAAACATCCACATTTACATATCTGGCACTAATATAATCACTGTCCACTGTTTCTCTGTCATCAGCACTTTATCTCTTCTCCTTATCAAACCCTGACATTTGTTGCCTCCACAGCATTTCTGCTCCCTCTAGGAAACAATTACATTCACAAGACTGGGAAGTTTTTTATTGTTAATTATTACAACAGGTATTGTTAATATCTGTTTTTTCACCTCAATTTAGATAGACAGTTGTAACTACATATCTCATTTCCTTGATGTTAGTGTTTTGAAAGGTACCTCAACTAGTTCTCTTGTAGAATAGAGGTCAACACCCTAAGTAACATTAGAGTTTCACTTAAGCATATAAGGTTGGGACATTTAACTCACCTTACATTCCTGTGAATATTCTAGTTGAGGGCTATCTGGAATAAAATTCAAAAAATCCTGCAAAAACACCCATTAAGTGTATCAGCAATTATGAAGCACAGACAAGATACATACATAGACACAAAAGAATAGATATTAGTTTATCAAATTGTTTTGGATAAGAAAAACTTGGCTTATATTCCCCTCCACCCTTGCCAGAGAATTCTTTATAGAAGTTGGCTCCCCCTTACACTTTTCCTTAAATGATGATACTAGCAGGAAAACAATGCTGCCTGTCCAGCCTCTCAGGATGATGGAGGAATTTTCACTACAGCTGTTGTTAGCCAACAGACTTCTTGAACATTTGTCTCAGAGACTTCTGCTCTGGAAGTAGATGATTTCCAGCTCTGATTCCCTAGCTGCAGGGTGTAGGTTTCTTACCACACTCTTCAAAGTTCTCTGCACAGCCAGGATCTTGTTCCCCAAGGAAAATTTGATGCACTTCACTTCACCTTTGTCCTCCATCCTATACAGAAAGAAATTCTAGACATATATCTAAAATAGTTTCCTAAAGAATATACCCTCAAAAAAGACAATGAGAGAGGAAAAAAAGGTGCAATGCAAATGCTTTTGAATACAGATTATTACTCTTGCCTGCCAGTAATGTATTAAAAACCTGGACTGAGAGAAAATGGCAGCTCACTCTTCAGAAGTCCTGAACACATCAATTACAGAATCATGGCTAAGGTCACACAAATTAGCACCTGAAATCACTGCAAATGCTCAGCTCTGTTAGCCTGTGATGTGGAACTGGAAAGCTTGTGGGACTATCCCAAGCTGCATTCTCAGTTCTGTTCCAGTGAGTGTGGAGTTCTGTGACAGTCACCAACATCCTGCAACCTGCTCTGTTACTGCCAGAACCACTGCTAGCTGACACAGGCCTCCTTGCTTTCCCATTAGGACACAGCCTCTAGTAGAACTCTGGGTGTTAAAGGGAGAGGGAGGCTGTTTTCACACCGTTAAAATCAATAGAAAATGTACTCTTACCAAACAAACATCAGCACAAATAAGGTATATAGCTCCTCCAGCATATGTTATTAAGTTGAGCCAAAGGGAGTCAGACAGTCAAGTATGAAAATAGTGGAACATCATGAAGTTTACTAAGTATTTTCAGCTCCTTCAGGATTGACAAGTGTAATCAAATAAAAAAAGTAAAATAAAGCCAGCAACTTCCAAGATAGGCCCTATGCAATACCCAAGAGATCACAGTCAACACATCTTGATTATAAATGGTTTCATCCATATCTGGATTGATATGGAGTAAAAGACTACTTCCTTACACAAGCACAGCAGAGTGCAAAGAGCCATCACTCTTAACAGAGACATATAAAAAATAGTTTACTGTTGTCAAATTCTGCAAAAATGTTTCCACAAGAAATGGAAGACAGAAGAAGCCAATTTTGATTTAAAAAGGAACAGAACTTGAGAAACCTACGTCTAGGTTTGGACATCGTGCTTGAATCACAGGGATAACTTGTTAAACTGTATCCTTGGATAAGCAATTGCTGCTGTAGGAATCACTCTCTCATATCTATAGCATGTTTTAATAAACAACTGTTGTTTTAAAAAAAGAAGCTACAGCCTAATTACTTTTTCCCCTCAGAAGACTATAGGGAGAGAAAAGCATACCCCCTTAATTGCAACATTATATCTACGAACAAATCAAATTATGATCACAAACAACTACTTTTGAGTTTTAAACCTGAATTACAGTAGATCAGGACTAAGTACCACATAATTCTAAGATTGCATAATTCTATCCCAAGATAAAGGTGCCTTACCTGAAGGAAATGGGATTTCTGTCCTCCAAACCTTTAACAACAACTCCTGTAGCTCCACCAGATCGAACAGCAAAAACCTACAAAAAAAGTTTTGAACATATTTTAACTCTTTAAAAGTCATAACCTTCACGTGCTGCCTCTTCTATAAGCCACACCTTTAATTTTTTACAAGACACTATTTTTGTTCTTCTGCAGATCTGCCAGTTCACACTGAGGTAATCTGGAATCCCAAGTTTATTTAGAGTTGTCAGATTGCATGGTACTGCAAGAGTCTTGTAGGCACATTCTGAACTACTGGGCAAGTAAAATCAGTAAAAATCTTTATAAGCCTTTATCTCAGTTTCCTTTATACGTATATTTTCCTAAGTCAGGTACTAGTAAAAGTATCTGAGACACCAGGGCATTGTTTAAAACAAAAAGGAACTCATTTTGGGGTTTGGGAAAAGATGTAACTCAATGACCCAGAAGCTTAGTTGTGTCAGAACATGTTATTAAATAGGAATAGTTTAACAGTAACCTGCAGACTTGCGTGTACCTAAGGAGTTTCAGCCAACATGCCATAGCAACTGAGAATTCCTTTAGCACAACTTCACATACATGTGTAGAAAACCTGCTAGAGATATGACATGTATTGAGCTGGAATAAGATAACATTAAAAAAAAAAGAGTCATGCTGTTACAAACTTTACCTAGCTTAGAAAAAGAAAGGCAGGCAAATGCTTTATTCATACTTGTTTTATGTGCAGCAGCACTAGGCACACAGATCAGGTCTCAGAGTAACAGGGACATTGTTCTGTACTATCAGCCATGCTGTCAGTCTGCTATGCTCAGGCAGGAAATACAGGTGTCAAGACTATAAATTGCAAGCAAATCCACAGCCTTACTAGAATGACAAATACTTAGTTTAGTTATTTTTTGCTATTATGTAGATAGAAAATGAAGGTAACACTTTCTTAATCTCTGCAAGATGAGAAGATTGCACGGACAGGTCTCTCACATGGGAAACTGTCATTGAAATGCTGGTTACAAATGATTCAGAGACACACTGAACATGAAACTATTTTAGAGTAACAAGAAAACACAGAGAAATAAATTTACACTGGAAAATATGAATCCTCCAAGTGAGCTCTCAACAACCAGTTTCTATGTAGCTATTTCACATCCACACCATGACAAAGTATGTCCTGACAGGGTATTTCAACTGGCCCTCAAAATATAAGTAAAAGACAATGGTTTATAAGAAGAAATATCTGGAAAGTGGCCCAGTGGAAAAGGACCTGGGGGTGTTGTTTGACAGCAGCTGAACATGAGCCAGTGTGTGCCCAGGTGGCCAAGAAACCAATGGCACCCTGGCCTGTATCAGCAACAGTGTGGGCAGCAGGACCAGGGCAGGGATTGTCCCCCTGTACTCGGCACTGGGGAGGCCACACCTCGAGTGGTGTGTCCAGTTCACGGCCCCTCGATTCAGGAAGGACAGTGAGGTGCTGGAGCGTGACCACGGAAGGGCAATGGAGCTGAGGAAGTGTCTGGAGCACAAGTCCTATAAGGAGTGGCTAAGGGGGTTTGGGCTGTTTAGCCTGTAGAAAAGGAGGCTCAGGGGTGACCTTATCCCAAGTCCCCTGTACAACTCCCTGAAAGGACGGTGCAGCCAGCTGGGGGTCGGCCTCTTCTCCCCAGTGACAGAGCCAGAGAACATTGCCTTAAGCTGCACCAGGGGAGATTCAGGCTGGACATTAGGAAGAATTTCTTCCCTGAAAAGGTTATTAAACGCTGGAATGGACTGCCCAGGGAGGTGGTGGAGTCACGGTCCCTGGAGGTGTTTAAGGAAAGACTGGACGTGGCACTCAGTGCCCTGGTCTAGTTTACATGGTGGTGTTCAGTCACAGATTGGACTCGATGATCTCAGAGACCTCTTCCAACCTAAATGATTCTGTCATCATTCTGAACAGAGTCCAACAGCAAGAAACACACCCCAGAAATACTGCTCCCTCTCCAAACATGCCACTGATCATGTCCACACATGGGGCAATCCATGACAGCGATACGGGGAAGAAAGCTTGAAGGTTCCGATTCCGTGAATGCTGAGGTCAAAGAACGGTTACAGGAATTAGACACTGGAATGTATCCACATCTATAAAGGCTCATGACAGCCTGTAGATCTTTAAACTATACTGAGCTGAACTCTCAGTACATACAGATATTAAGGAGAACATGCTTTAAAGCACTAAAGCCAAGAAATGGCCACTTGGGTCTGTGCCACAAGGAAAGCTATAATTATTCATTTTTAAATGAATATATTGAATTTCAGGAATTGAAAGGAGTGTGAAAAAAATCAGGGCAATTAAGCTAACAGCAAAGTGACAAAGTTTGCCAGTCATGTGGGGACACTTGGAACAGAAAGGAAAAGTGCTGACTCCGATGAATTCCAGAAAGACCTTACGGCAGTGAGAGTAAGGCAGGCGAAATCCAACCTAATAAATTGGTGAAGAAATTAAAAAAAAATCTACCGCCTCTAGCACGATGACAGGTCCTGAGCCAGCACCCGGCGGGAAGGGGAACAACCGGGCTCATGCCCGGCAGTCGAGGGGGGGACGGGAGGAAACCAAAGCCGGGCAGGGGACCAAAGCCAAGCGGGCGAGCAGCAGCGGGCTGGGCTGACCCACAGGCCCGGATCCGCGGCCCGGCCCGCGGCAGGGCGGGAGGGCCCCGCCGCCCCCACCTGCTTGTTGGCCTCGTCGAAGAACACGCAGTTCACGGCGTTCGCCTTCTCGAAGTGCACGGGCCGCGCGCACAGCGCCAGGTAGCAGCCGCCGCCCCTCGCTCGCCCCTCGCCTTCTCCTGCTGCTG
>VZRO01001080.1:42838-159028 GCA_013397915.1 Daphoenositta chrysoptera | reverse complement strand
ATATATATATATATAAAGATAGATAGAAAAAGGAAAGGCCTATGCTCTGTCAGATGAGAATTAGGGAGTCACAAGCACCAACTGTTAAAAAGGTGACATTTCAATCCTCTCCATCAATAATAACTTTGGATATCAATGTGGGGGAATGTATTGAAAAATCCATAAACATACCTACTACACCTCAAGTGTCGAAATTATTCAGTAGGAAATTTTTATATATCCATATTCCCCAAAATAACTTTAAAATTGTTTTTAAAAAGGCCTTACTATAATTAAAAGTGTTGAAAATCTGAATGGTAAAAGGAAACGTCAGTAATCTTCTGTTGGCTAAATAATATATATATATATGTAATTATTGAGACCATTTTTTAATCTGATTAAACAAATTTTTAAAAGTCAAGATTAACTCAAGTATTTGATAAATAAAATTCAGTCTTTGAATAAATAAATAAATAAATAAATCTCTAAGAAAGAAGCTTCTTTTGCACTTTGCACACCTTCTTAAAGGCTGTTCCTGACAGGAACATTGTGTCTCCCAACAATCCAGAGAGCTGTGCTTGCTTGGGATGCAAACATATTCTCCCAAATAAAAAGAACTTTCACCTGGCTACCACATCCTCATTCCCAATACCAGCAATAGGTTTGCATCAATCTTGTTTTCTATTCCTTTCACCATTTCACTTCTGTAGAATGTCATTCCTTCTTCTGGTTTCTATATATTATGGGTTACCTACCTGCTCTGCCTTTCAGCTGCAATAAAATTGCTGATGCTTTTTGTGTTTTATTTCATTTACTCCTTTAGGTTTTATCCAACAATGGCCTTTTTGCCCCAAAACCTTTCCTGGGTCACATTCATAACTTGATGAATATTTACTAACATAGAGACCAACATATTTTTACTTTACTTCCTGCAGGAAAAGGGAGGGAATGTGGAAGGGAGTGAATGTTTTGCACTTTCCTGAGACACCTCTTCCTTTGGGTCAAGGTTTGCCACCATTTTGTGTCACACTCTGTGCAAATGCACCAAATCACAACCAGAACAGCACTGAAAACTCCTCCTGCAGACCCAGATATTCACCCAGCAAAGGAAAAAGGAGCCTTTTCTCCCTCAGCACCCATCAAGCAGCAAATGAAAAGTCTATGTTGGATCCTCACAATAACAGCTCCAGCTGGGACTTTTCCAATGGTGCTGAAAATCCCTCAGCCAAACACTGATTGTGGTGTCTTCTTAATCAGGCACATCACCCCCAGCCAGCAGCAATCACACCCAGCCAGGAAATTAAAAGAAATACCTTTCTAATTAAAACTGAAATGACGAAAGCAAGAGTTGCACAGAAGAGTTCAAACCAGTGGTTTTGGTGTTTGGGGTCTGTGTTTCATCACTGCTCCCTGATATCCAAGATCATTGTGCTCCTGCTACAAGTGCAATCAAAGCATTCCCAAAATGCAAATTTTGCTCTCAGAGTGAGAGTCTTTGCAGTCCCCATCACAGCTCACAGGCAAGAATGGATGAAGCCTGATTTTATTTCCATGTGGGAAAGCCATCTGAAACAGGAACACTGGAAAGAAAGGTTTGCTGGGGAACAGCTCCACACAAACAGCAGAAAAGTTGCTCTGAACTTAATGGGATGCAAAACCAGCTCACCCAGCAACTTAATCTTGGAAAGCATTAAAAAGAGCTATATTTAATGGTGCTATTGTTCAGTTGGAATAATTTGTGTTTAATTTCTCAGGGAAATTCACATCTTTTATCCTGAGCACTGATTTTATTCCCTTTTTATATTTTTATCAATGGTTCAATTGCCCCTTAATCAAAAGACAATGCAGGAGGGAATATTTCTCATTCAGGAGAGCATCTTGACTAATTTTATGGTCCCATATGTGATCCCTCTGAACAGAAGTTCACACAAAGAGCAATTTACAGCACACACGTAACTGCAGAGCTAAAAATAGAATATGCAAAACTCAGTCTTGGCAGCAGAACCCTCACAATGCCCTTTGGGTTTCAGCTGATATTCACAATTTGATTAAACATGCTCTAAGAATGAGTGCATTCTGTATTAGCAGAGAGGAAAATAATTCTGGGTATTTCATCCTGGAAACAATTCCCTCAGGTGTTTTTCACTGTGTTTATTTGGGATGCAAAAGGGCTATGGAACAATATCTTGTGTCTTTAAGTTCAGCTTCAGCTTGTTATGAACAGTGAATAAACTGAAACCCCCTGAGACTGGAGCTGTGATTCTCGTGGAGTCCGTATTGCAAAGCTTTACCTTGTAAGACCCAAAAGATCACCATTAATTTTAGACAGATTGGTTCAAGCAGTCACTGATCTGCATCCAGAGGATTTCACCCATTTATCAGTTTCACAAAGAATCAGCCTCTGTGCAAAGCTACAAAAGCACAGAAATGGTGAAATATTGACTCTTTTTAATAGGCATACAGAACTAATTTCAACAAGGAGCAGTGAAACTGAACAAAAACAAAACAAAACAAAACAAAACAAAATTAGATTGAGACCACGTTAGAACTGCTATTGACCAGAAATGTGTCAGTAAACCAGAAGAAAAAGACAGAATATTAAACTTAATATTGCAGATGTGGAAAGCCTGATGATTTCCCATTCAGAAACCTAAATTTACTCTGGAATTCAGACGGGGTGATCTGGTGTGGAAGTTGAGCAGAAAACATTTAGAACTGGGTTTGATCTCAAAATGAAGAGAAAAATATGAAACTCTGTAGAAGACTCTGAGAACTGAAAACCCAAACCCTGGCTGCCCTGCTGTTCCCTGGGAATAGGAAAATGCTGCTGACACCGGGAGTGTTGTCCCAAAGCCCTCCCAAACTCAAACTCTGCGTGTCTTGTCCTAATCCTGTGTATTCGGGATGAGTTTTGTTCTCTTTCTCCAGAAGGAAGCACCTAAGCTGACTTAGGCTGTAACAACACTGAAATAACCAAGGTGTATTTTCCTCTCCCCAGCAATCAAAAGTTACATTGATTTGTGAGAGCAATAGCAATGCCCAGCAATAGCAAACTGTTCTTGCTGATTTCGAAGTGCACAAATGGAATTCAAGGAGCTGCTGCCATAAAATATCCACTCTGAGTTATTGCACAGTATTTGTTTTCTGTGATTGGATTTTGAATGACCACTTTTAAACCAAACGTGAAGTACATGCCTGACTTTATTCTGCAGCTCAGCACAGACCTATAAAAAGGACAATACATATATTCATAAACCAAAAAAAGAAAAAAAATCTGTTTGTTCAGCAACATTAACATTCAGCTTGACCTTTCGAAGACCAAATCTATTGGAATTGCAAAAATTTTCAATCTCTTAATTAGTTCTGTACAGAAGAATCCAATGCCACAAGCAAACAGGGTATTTCAATTCTGGCCTCCTATACAGAGTGAATAAAATACTTCTGGATGTAACTCACTTGAAACCAGAATGAATAAAGGTCGTTAACCTCACTGATTCAACCAGTCCAATTTGTGCTCTTTGAGCATTAATTGAAATTTCTTAGACACACAAAAATCACTTTGCACATATGAAGGCTCAGTGAAAACCAGTGGTGATAGCACACGCTGGTGTTACCAAATTTATCTGCACCAAAACTGGGCCACCCCAATCTAACAACAGCAGGAGGTTTTAAATGTCTCATGGTCTTGTACTTACAAGTGAATCCCTGTCCTTGAAAAAAAACCAATAAAATATCCAAACTTTAGAGCACCTGTTCTCATTTCAAGGACCTCAACAGTAACGCTTCATAATCCACAACAAGATGTTAAGGAATTAACGCTGCTCCAAAAAAAAAAAATCACATCTCTGCTAGGCTTCACTGAACCGACCAAAAAAAAAACAACAAAGCACCTACTCACCAGAATTTTTGTGGTGTAAGCACTGTTGATAGCAATTGCGTTGACCAGCAGCTCCATGGTCTTGGCGGGGATGGAGTCGGGGTCGGGGATCTCCTTGTAGTGCACGTCGCCCACGTAGGCCTGCACCACGGTCATGCGGTTGGTGGTCAGCGTGCCCGTCTTGTCCGAGCAGATGGCCGTGGCGTTGCCCATGGTCTCGCACGCGTCCAGGTGCCGCACCAGGTTGTTATCCCTCATCATTTTCTGAGGGAAGAACCCACCAAAACCCAGATGAGAAACCCTTGGAGGTCGGTTTTGACAGGTTTTTGGTGATAAGGAGCGAAGCAGCGCGTGTTTAGTGCTGCTGGGGAGAAGGTGAGGGTGTCTAAAGCAGAGCTTCGCTGGGGGCCAATAACCCCAAACCCCGGTTACAGAAACCAGGCTGTGACTATCCCTGAGGTAATTTTGCCCTTGATAAACAAAAAGAGTTTCATCATTTTCCTGCAGTAGGTCTGGATTTTAAGGAATAGCTGGAACAGCAAAGATGAGCTAAAGGAACCAGAGATAACAGTGTTTTTTAAACATTATCGTTACAGCAAACATTTGGGGTTTTTTCTTAACACTACTTGGAATGCCAGGATATTATCTTGCAGCACAGAGATGGACCACATATCTTGGGGGAAAAGCAAAAGGGAAAGAGAAAGGGAAAAGAAAAAGGGTGTCAGAGGAAGGACATCAGGAGAATGAGAAAACATTTTAAAAGCAGCTACATTCTTTATTAGCAAAACCCTATCCTTGAGACTTGCTCCTTTTGCCTAATAATTATGATATATGGCTACACAGAAACCAAGAGATTCCTTCCTAAACTTCCTAAGGTAATTTGTTTACATGCTAAATGGAAATAAACTTTACACCATCTTCATCTAAGATTCCCAGAATGTTTAAATCATCTGATTAAATTGCTCAAGTAATCCCCAAGTCCAGGATGTTAATCCTCTTTAATTTCCTAATAGAACCATTTACATTGACTTCAAAGAACTGCAACTGCATTTAAGAAAAGTACATGAAAGCTTCAGTGAAACTCTTAATTTCTTTGAGAAACTCTAATTTCTCTGAGAAGTGTTCCTGAAGACTTCAAATCTTTGTCAAAACTTTGTACTATTGCACAAGAAAATTTGAATACAAAATTATTCTACATCAAAAGACTATTTTCAGAGTACATTCTGCTCAATAAATTCCTGGCTCCTTGAAAATTAGGTAGGTATTTCCACTGCTTGATATTCCCGCACAGTGCAGTTTTAAGGAGATGTATTGGAAGATGTATTTGCATTTTTGTTGAAAATACTTTCAATAAAGTAAAATTAAAAAGCAATTTCATTAACATTTTGAGCACATAATTTTCAGCCAATTTTTCACCACATCTGATACAAGCTGAGGACCAACTGCGTAGCGAACTCAAGCAAAAAGCATTTTTCTCCCTGGATTATTTTGAATGTCTCTTACCTTTACAGAATAAGCCAGAGAAATAGTGACAGCAAGTGGGAGTCCCTCAGGAACAGCAACCACGAGCACAGTAACACCGATAATGAAGAATTTTACAAAATACTGAACGTAGACAGGAGTGCACTCGGGCAACCACTGCTTCTTGTTGACCACAAAGGTGTCAATGGCAAAATACAGTACCAAGATGATGACAGTGATGGCAGACATCACCAGACCTGGGAGGAGAAACACCAGTTACCAGAAACCCAAACGCCACCGGGAACACCAGCAATCAGAAATCTGCCTTGGGGTTTGATAGGAAATTATTTCTTTCTTTGTGACATTTCTCACCAGTACCAGTAACAGTGATACATTGTAAAATGAAGAAAAAACATTGCCATAACATATTTACAGCAGCCACACATTTCCAGTGCACAAGGAAGCACAGAATTCCAGGGAATTAATTTTTAAGCACTGTCTCACTGCTGCCTTTAAAACTTCCCAGGCAGTGCAGGAGTTCTGCTGCCACTTGTGCTAAGTTTATTCAATTTAGCACATTACTTTGCCTGGTACAACATTTATCTGTCCTTTTCACCCCCACCTTTTACAAATTACTTGTCTGTCCAAATCTAAACACCTTTCTTTTAAATAAATGTATCTTTAGAGACTTCAGCAAAGGAGTCTCCCACAGTTTATGTTGCTGTATGAAATAGTCTAGAAAAGCCCTACAGATGTGTGTGGGTGAATACAAAGAGACAATAATGTAGAATAATCCACAGGACAGTTTTTCACTGTGTTTCTTTAAAATGTGACAAATTTTTGTGTTTCCAAGGTGTCCCTTTTCAAGGCAACATCTGCAGAGTCCTTATTTTCATGAGCAGAGGTTCAAAAGAGACAGAGACACCAATAAATATTTCACGGGATTCACAAAATATCCCACGGATTCCATCCACTCCCCCAATGGCACAGACTGCTGGGATCGCACTCCTGCTCCTCAGTTTTGTCCCTGGGTTTGAGCATATGAATAAAATTTCCTTCAGAGCCTCAACTTTGCCTTGCTCTGACCACCCCTGTTTGGCAGGTTTGTGTGAAGCAGCTAAGCCTGCATTTTGGAATAAATTAATTTCTCCCTAATGAATCATAGAGTAGAAGGAGAATGCTGGGAATCTCATGTCTTGACTGCAATCTTTAAAAAAAATTGGTAAAGCTGGAGGATGCTAAGGTTGACAGGAAACAGATGAGGCAGGGAGATCACTCTGTGCCAGAGGATACAGGAAAATCCATTAAAATATTGTACAGGCAAATACTCCTGACAACGCAAGACATCCCCATAGGTTGCTCAATGCCAAAGAAAAACCAAATGAGGCAATGATTAATTAATTTAATTAATGTTCCTTGCCACATTCTGGTTAGCAATCCCTACACAATTACTTTAAGAGTGATGTTCATGTGCCTGCCGAAATACCAAGGAGGGCAGGAGTCAAGGCAGTGCAGAAAAGTTCTTAATCTAAGGAATTAATGATCGGGGAAACAAAGGAGAGAAGCTGGAGGAATATGAACAGGGGCAAAGCATTAAATTGGATATCAGGGGTGATAACCCCGGATTTGGTCACACTTTGTTCAGGCAAGGAGAATTGGCATCATGGGGTTATGTGATCAGCTCCTGTAATGAACCTAAAAAGGGATGGGAAGGGTAAAATTCAGCCTGGGGAAGAAGGCTAAGGGAGATAGAACAGAGGTAAAGGGATCTTGTAGGGCCTTGACCAAGGAGCAGAGATCAAAATCTCTTTAATACCATGAGAAAAACAAACCCAAGGAACTTCAGGCCGTTATGGATGATTTCCACTCTCTACCAACACGTTGGAAAGTGCTGCTCCCAACAGCAGGGGCCAGATGGTTCTGGGTACAGGAGCCAAGGGACGTGTCGTGCTTGGGGAGAAGGCAAGAACGGGGGTATTCGGAGGGAACAGAATGATTTCAGAATCCATGAGAGGGAAATACTCTGTGAGTGATACTCTGAATGACATTAGAGATTCTGAAACTGTGTATCCCAAGTTCTGAGGGGAGAGGAAATTAAATACATAATTACTGCACTTGGGAATATTAACGATGAGAAAAGCTGCATTTCATTTTGATTCAAATATTCATTACAATCCAAGTTGCCCAAAGCTTCTTGACAGTCAAAGCTGATTTTTAGGAGAATAAAGATCTTCAGTACCACATACTCTCCTTAGAACAGCTTTATGATGACCCATTTCCAACTCTTGCAGGAGAAGAGGGCCTGTCCCTTTTCAGAACCATTTGCTCTGCAGCTCTCTGCCTGCTGTGACCCAGGGGGGTTTGGTGCCACTCAGCCATACCTGCTTTGCCAATCTGCACTGCCAGCTTGGTCAGCTTTCCCTGAAGAACGGATTTTTCCTTCTTGTGCATGTTGGATTTCTTCTTGTCCTTGTCATCTCCCTCTCCCCCTTCCGCGCTCTTCAGCGGCTGCATCTCCATGGCAGCAGCCCCGTCCTGCTGCTTGGCTGACAATGCAGAACAAAACTGTTACTCCAGAGCTTTATTCCTTCCTCCTCTCCCGGAGTTCATCCTCGCTGAACCCAGCCAGCATGGCAAGGGCCGGCTGGGACCATCACTGCCAGGGACAGCCTTGGCTGCCGTGCCAGGCAGGAGCCCCCCGAGGGGCCCTGCAGGACACAGCCGTGCCAGCACGTCCGTGTGCCCTCAGGACACGCGGGGACGTGGGCTGGAAAAGCATTCCTTGGGTTTGTCCCTCCTTTCTGCCCCCACCCACGGCACTCTGGGCCATGCACATATATGTCACTGAATGTCTTGCACACGGCTTGGCAAGTGACAGCAGCAGCACTGCAGGATTCCCTGGAACAGCAGAGCTCAGGTGCCTGGACAGATCTGTATTTCTCTGGATTTCGGGATGCCTCCTAGAGTGCAATGCCCCCTCATAATCGTATTTCCAATGCAAACATTTTGAAGGGAATGTGGCTCCTCTGGGCCGCAGGGGCACCTCAGTGACAGGGAAACACACTCTGCCATCCACCATTGCAGGAAATCCCTGAGTTATAAAGTTTCCTCAGCATTCAGTGGCCAAGTAACTCAGCCATCGGGTCTGATGGTGGTGGCACCACCACTGCCCCAAAAACACCTCACACAATTTCAGGGCTGATCCCTCCTTTCCCGACAGAATGCCGATAGAAGGAAACTTTATTTTCCCGTGTTTCTGAGGGGCAATGGCATTGCAGTGGATATATGTGCATGTGTCTGCTTTGTACTGAGAACAAGAAATAAAACAGGATGAGATGAAACAGCTTTGCTTTTGTGAAGAGATTGTACAAGACCATGCTTGTTTGACCTGGAAATCTAATTTTTCTACCTATCCTCAATGCTTATTATTTAATAGCATTTTATTTGGTACTTTTGTACTGTTAACCACTGAGTTTCTCTATCCAGTTTCTGAGCCGTCACCTTTGCAATGTTTAATACTATCTGAGAAGAGAAAATTATTGTTTAATTTGGTATAACCCAAAGAACTCTCCATAGGTGTGTCTTATAATAAAAAGGGAGCCATGACTTTGCTTCAGAGAAAGCAAAATATTGATTCCAATTTCTTCCTGACATTGTATATTAAATAAGAAACTCCTAAGACTCTTAATCTTCCTGTTGTTTATCCTTATAAAAGGCTTTTACACTGCTAAATAACACCTTGGCTTTAAGGTTTCCTTTTGTTATTGATTTACCTTCTCCCTGCAAATGAAAATATGTCCAGACAATGCCATCAAACATCAGAGATGATAAGACATAAAAAATTGGGTTGGAAAATCACTAACAATATACAGGATACACAACTTGCACAGGAAAATTAATACTAATGAGCTTTGTGAGATGAAAACAACATCTTTAAATGGTTTATTTCAAATACTCTGCTCCTAAATATCTGCAACTCGTGGAAGTTACAATCTCTTGGGTCGGTTTTCGATTGGGGTTGGTTGTTTGGGGTTGTTTTGGGCATTCTGCATGAACAATCAGGGCCAGTCTCACACACAGCACAAATCACAGGTTCTCGCTGTACTTGGGGACAGGATTGAACTACATGCTAACAACACAATCCACAACCTCCTGAATAGGAAAGAACATTACCTTTGTTCTGGCTGTTCTCCATATTCCCATCCTGCATCTTGCCTAAATGATGAAAAATTCCAACAGACAACAGACAGTAAACAACCTTCAGCCGAGACAGAACATGAAAATGGGAATTCAAATCAATGGGACACAAAGGCCATGAGCACATCCCAGGGAGCTGGGCACCATCCCCTGCCCTCACACCTGCACTCACAGGGAATTCCTGGCAAGGTCAGGGTTGGAACACGTTAAATGCTGAATATCAGCACATGTTTTTGAGGGATTTGCATAAATTCAGAGGGTGAAACTAATAAAGTGGATCCGGTGGAAAGCTGAACTGGAATAATATTCCTGAAATGATATTTCAGAGGGCTGGGACTTAAAACTCTGTATAGAGTACAACTTTCTTAATGTATTCCAGAATTAAATTAATCATGTTACTAAATTGAGAAAAAATAGAAACAATTGTGTTACTAAATCTAAATAAATAAATAAAAATGTAGATCAGATAGGATTTTTAAATTACACCTTCCTCACTTGGTTGTACTAATTAGCAAATTTCTTCAGGAAATACAAGTGCCAGGTGACCTAAATTCAGATTTATCCTAAAGAGAGATTTGCCAAGTGCCTCCTTAATTTCCAGTTTGACATTTTATCTACATGCAGTTTTACCACACCAAAGCCCTTATTCCTTTGTGCCCTTTTTAACTGGAAATGTCATTTGAAAGTGTGTATGAGATAAAAATGGCAAAATGTACAAATCACATACAAAACTTTCAGACTTAAAATAACAACTAAACATTTTCAAATGTATTCAAAATTTCTTGGTGGGATCCCTTAAGAAACTCTCACAGTAATATATGAAGTTATGGAAAACACTATTATTTCAGAATGGATGACAGTCTCTTTTGGTAGTTATGTAAAATGCACAACAAAAAATAATGCTAAGGAAAATTAAGTTAAAACACCATTACAGGATTGTTGACACATTCTAATAAGAAATGTGTCATCAGAACTTATTAAAAAACGTGCCAGCAGGTACGTCTTGTCATTCTGACTGCTATATGGATTCATTTTTTCACTCTGCTGTGAATAAATAATAACAAAATGGAAAAGCTAAGGCGCATCTCTTGCGTGTTGGTCTTTGCACCAAGTGGGAGACCACTAAAAACCTCCCCCAAAAGAGAGCAAAAGTGACCAAATCAGTCTTGTATTTGTCAAAAACAGGCTCCAGAGTCACACTGGGAAACTCCAAAGCCCAGAAGCAGAGCCAGGGAAAGGACATCTCGTGACATAAAATCCTCCCAGAGCTCAGGTGAATTACTGCAATAAACCACTGCCCATCAGCTGCTTTGTCTGTATTTCTGATTCTATTCCCACTCTGGTTATAATAGAACTTTTAAAACATCAGTCTCCACTTTCCAGAGCTTTACACTTTGCTGGAGAGATGAATCCATGAAGCTGAGCAAAACCCAGCTCATTTTCATGGTGAAATTCCCTGTAAAACCTCTGCCTGTGGGGCACAGTTGGACTCAGTACCTGCCTGGTGGCTGTTTTTCTTAGAAGGGCTTTTAATAAAGTTACTGGAAGACATAAAATATCTCTGGAGATTTGGATTTCTGGCTGGAGCATAAAGCCTTCCCTAAGAACTTGAAAGGCATTAATTTGGAGCAGGCAGTCTGCTCCATTTCCTGCTCTAGAGATTCTTCTGCAATTCCAAACCTTGGAGTGGCAAAATTGAGGAATCTTCAGCTTTCAAGAAAAAAAGAAAAAGAAAGATTTTTTCTTTCAAGAAAAAATCACCACCAAAACCCAATCATGACTGTCACAACCGGCAAACACATCACAGAGATTACTTTTCTTTGTAAATCAAAATATGTAATTTTAGGACATATATTTGCTATTTAATAGCATAATTATCATAATAAATTACACTCAAAATTGACTGGCTACCTGAAAATACCAGTACACAAAATAAACAATCATTAACAACAAGGTAAATTTAGGTATTTAAAAAATACATTTTAAATATACTTAATTTACTGCATTCAGGTTATTGAGGGGGGGAAGTCATCACAGGTAGCTATAGTTCAGTTATTTAGACAGAATAACAAAGAAAAGGTAATTTGGGTAATTAAGGTAAAGAAAAGGATGTTGTAAACTATTTATATCCTCCTGTGCCAAATAATTTTAAAACTGCACTTTGCTACAAAATGTGAAGTGGGAAAATAAGACAGACAGAAAGAAAGGTGATAGAATCACCACTGCTGAGAGATCCTTCCTCCTTCCGGGGACAAATCCTCCCCATCCTTCTGTCCTCGGTGCATTGCTCAGAATCATTAAAAGGATGAGTATTTATTCTTATTTTGGTAGCATAACGTTAAGTAATTCTTCAAAAACATATATCTTTTTACATAATTCTGATAATATTTTCTTCTTTTCTGTTTGGGATAACAAATGAAATGAATGTTGTTTGGGCTGGAGGAATCCACCTGAGTTTTTTGTCTCTTTTCTAAGCAAGGATGAAATATCAGAAGGTTTAGAATAGCATTTCTAGCAACACCTGGATTCTGCAGCTGATTTGAAAGTTTTGAATTTAAATATAAAATGATCTGCACCTGCCTTTGCCTCACTCCAATTCCTGTATTTTGGAAAGGACTCGTGGCTGACTTTTTTACTGACTAAATTCTTACTCTAAAAGTCATGGACTTCACCAAATAAAATTCCCAAGAAAAGCCTCCCCTTTACCTGCCCCAGCCCTCGAGGAAGAGCCAAAGGCACAGAATAACAAAGTCCTGTCACTATTTTGGAAATTATTTCCCTCATCTGGAAATTATTTCTAAATTGGAAGAACTGCTTGGAATCAACCAAAGAAAATGATGGAGTTGTGTTCCCAAGTGCTGAGCGGGAACCACTGTATTAAACAGGAAGTTTTAGATAATTCTTCTATGAATTCAATCAATGACTTCACTTACAATTCAGAAAGATATTAAAATATAAATTTAAAAAGGAATTTAAAATAACAAAATTATTTTTAAAAGTACATTCAAACTGCAAATTGCTTTGCAGGAACTGAAGTAGTTCAGTACCTACACTGGGATTAGCTGTAGATGTAAAATATTTCAGCACAGACATTTCTCTGGGTCTGGTAAGGCATTTCTATACCTTTTCTATATTTCCTGAATACACATTTAAGTAGTAAATTCTCTGGGTTACAAATGCCAAAAAACCTCAACAACCCACCCTGGAAATCCTGATTTAGGAACGTGGCAGTGCTCTACTATAAGGAAATCAAATTTGGGGTAATTTGCTCTATGAGAAGGAAATCAAATTTGGGGTAAACAAGCTGTAAACAGTGATTGCTGCTTCCCTGATTTTCATTTTTTAAAATTACCTTTACTAAATATAATACTTTGAAATGAAATTAATTTTCCTAAATTACTACCTCTCTGCAAAATTTTCTACTCTCTTTATTAACTTAACTTGCAACCTTTCAAAAACTGAACTTATTGTCCATAGTTTTAACAATGAGACCAACAACAATTTTCTATTTTGACCTCAACTCCTAAAACCCAATAGAATTTGTAAGAGTTCCTCTGATACAGAACCTAATACACAGGCTGGGTCACAAAGTAAATTAATTTATCACTACGGGCTCACTGGCTGAAAACGAACTCTTGTGTCAATTGTGTATTGACAACTAAGAATAAAAATGTTTTATCTGAAATGTTAATGGGTCGATTTTCAAGCAAGAACATTTCCTGAGCTTGCTACTTATTCAAGTATACCATTATTTTTTCTTATTTTAAGATATTTTCTGTGCAAGGGTATCAGACTTTAGGTAAAATGCTTGTTTCCAGTCACATCTCAGGAAGAATTCTCAGACTTTTTGAAAACATTCATTTCATCCAGACCAAAGAAGTATGCAGATGAATTTGGGCTTCTTGCTTTGTAACTTACCCTCTCCTTCCTTTCTCCCCACCAAAGCATATCTATATTTTCAGTATTCTCTCACTCATCAGCAGTGCTAACAAAAATCACCAGAAATCTGGCATTGGCCGTTTCCCAGACAGCTCCAAAGCGCTCAGATCTGCCCGTCTGAGCTCTCCTGTGAGCACAGCGTCAGAGCACTTGGATCGTGGAAACTCTCCTGTCCACATCGATCAAAGACCAGCAGAATTATTGAACCGCCTTGTCTCAGAGGAGCTAAAAGCCAAAATATCCTCAATTGCAAAAAAAAATTTCACTCTGCACTGCAAAGTCCTGGGTTTGTATCTCTCAGCTCCAGGATAAACACGGACAGTAACTGTTGTTCCTGACTGGAGAGAGGATGATGGAAAATCACATCCCTAATTCAGACACTGATCTAATATCCCCTGGAACTCAATTTCCTCATTAAGCTCAGCGTTAAGGCCCAACACGAGCGGGTTCAGCACAGGAGCAGCAGCCAAGGGGGCGAGCTCTGCCCTGCCACCCCCGGGGACCAGCAGGAGCGCCGGGAGCCGGCGGGCTGAGGGCAGCCTGGTTGTTCTACACTCGCCGAGAGAAACCCGCACACAATCACCACAGAGCGGTCTGAGTTGGAACAAACCTTAAATCTCATCCAGTGCCACCCCAAGGTGCTCCCAGCCCTGTCCAGCCTGGCCTCGGACACTCCCAGGGATGGGGCAGCCCCAGCTGCTCTGTGCCAGGACCTCCTCACCCCACAGTAAGAGGGAATAAACACTTATCATTCATTTCCTGATTCTTAGTCTCTAAGGAATCTGGAACCAGGATGATGGAGCTTCCTGCCATGCAAGGAGATGTAGGGATTGTAAATCCCAGATTTCCAGAATGGGCTTTAAATCTGGTTATATGTTTCTTTTAAATGATTTGAAAATAGGTTCAAAGATTTCCTTTGTCACTGCTTTAAGTAAGATACTGTAGCAGTAAATCCTGGTTCTTGTTTAGCACTTGGTATTGCTGTCAGAAACTCTTGTTTCACATGTGAAATGCAACAGCTGCTGACCTGCATGGAAAGAAAATTTATATCACCAACATGATGAAAAGTAGAATGACTTTCCTCAGTGTTTTTGGCACTGCACAAGAGGGAAAGGTTCCTCTGGCAAATAAAAGCTCATGTATCTGATTAGCAGCAAAATACAGCTGATGCCTACACTAATATTGACCCATTCAATTCAAGTTAACACTGGAATTTGACTGTTAGGAGAGAGACTGAAATATCTGTGTGCTAACAAGCGGGGTCAGGAGTCTGTAATGGGACACAAAACTGGCTGCAGGAATGGTTTCGTTTGGGTTTAGTTAACACTAAACTCCGGCTCAGGAGAAGATCACTGAGGGCTCACACAAATATCCACAAAACTGCTCAGCCCCCCTGAAACAGACAGAGAGCAGCAAGAGCTGTTCCTAACACGGTGCTGTTGAAATGGAGCCAGATCCTGATCCCAGCCCTTTCTCAGAACCACAGGGAGGCTGAGGGAGGAATTACGAGAGCGAAAAAGAGGAGGAGCAGATAGAATCCCTTTCTCATGGTGATCCTCTTCAGAGCTGTGCTGAATAACGAAGCTTTGTAATACAATTTCAGGTAAATATACCCACAAGTTTTGAAAGTGGCCTGACTTAACTGCTCCTTTTAACTGCAGTTTTAATGGCAAAGAGATCAGGATTCCAAACCCTGTCCCTGCCAGGCTGCGTTCTGTGGGGATAAAGCTGCAGCATCCCTGTGGCCTCTCTTCAGGCTCCTGCAGAGCGTGTGGAGTAGGATCTCTCAGAGTGCAGGCACACACACACAACATCTGTGCAGGTCAGGGAGGGGAGAGGGAATTTGACAGAGTCAGGAGAGAAATCCATCAAATCCGACAAGCCGGGGGTTGTGACGTACCATTGACTAAGCTGGCATTTGCATTATCGGTGGCATTTGCACCTGCTGCACCATCTGTGGCTGGAGGAGGGTGGGAGGAGGGATGGGAAGAATCTACTGAGCAATAATGGATAAAAAAAAAAGAAAAACAGGAAAACACAAAAACAAAACAACAAATAATAAATCAATAATAACAACAACGTGAACAAAAGCACATGATGGAGCGAAAAGCGATCGTGGCTTTGTTTGCTCCCAAAATCAGAGAGTTTTAAATGAATTAACACAAATTTCCAAAACAATGTGGCATTGGGAAGGTGTCACAAAGTAAGCTGAAAACTTAAATAACAACAATAACAATAATAAAAATAAACAAATATGAAACACGTTTAACAAAGTTAAAGGAGTTGGTGAGAACTGAGCGCACACAGCCCTGTGCACTTTGCTTTAGTCCTTTTATGTGTTATTTTTTGTACTGTAATGTAATTTATGCAGTTTTATAAGGGTTGAAGTATTTCCTTTGGAGTTAATTTACACAGTGCTTGGGTAGTTTTAAAATACGCATTTTAAAATGCATTATATATATATATATGTCCATACTACTACAGAATACAATGTTTTATGTTTTATATAATTTTGGACATTATGATTTATCATCATGTCCTGCCATCAGGTAAAATGCACACTGATCTGAGTGGAAACATGAAATTTTCCTGTATTTTAGGCAAATATAGTCTTGAGAAGAATAACGGGTTATTTTAAATCCAGGTAATGGACATGACACATTTCCTGGTTTGTGGTGACATGAAAGGAGAATCAGAAAGGAAAACCCTCTTCTTCTTTTCAGTAATTATCCACATATTACAGAAAATTGGACAAGAAATCTTTCCTAACAGGAAGGTGAAAAGCTTGAAGGTTTTATCATTTTACTATGAGTCTATAAAAGAGTTCAAAAAACTTAGTCTCTGAAAATAATAGATAAAATTCATTTTGTTTTGTTTCTGGTGGTTAATTGCTCACAATAGAACCAAGTCCTCCCATGAATACTGACTGAGACTCTCAAACTGCTCCAGTCCCTGCCCCACAGGGATTGTTTCACGCTGTACTGGGCTGGTACTGCAGAAGAATGGGCTGATTTTATTTACAAATGGCAAATTGGGAGAAGAAAATAAACAGCTCCCAGGATTTAAAAACACACCCTGTGCAACTGCATTCAGGAAAATTTCAATTGCAAATTTGATTACTGTGATGGCAATGACTTAAATTGTTTTGGTGACTTGTGCTCGTTCTTTATTCCATTTGGATCCCCACCCCAACCAGCACAGCGTGAGCTGCCAACAGCAAATCAAGGATTCCACATTAAATACTTTGCAATTTACTTCTGGAGAACAGCTGATTATTCGAGCTGAACGTGAAGATTTGCAACACCAACAATGCCTGCACACCAAAAGCTTCGGCATCAGCAATCCTGTTGATTTGAAATCATTCTTTAATTTCGACTTGACTGATTCAAAGACAATTATTTCAATCAGCAGTTCCCCCCTGATTTGCACCAACTAAAAGCCTCCACTCAATGAGGTGCAATTCTTACTCTACCTGGAAGCTGCTGTTGCTCCTCCTGTTTCACACCTGCGTGATGATTTTAAAGTGTTAATGAACAATAAAAGCACACATGGACTGAAAGGAGTATTTGACTGGCAGGATTTCTGAGAACTGCAGGGTTTTGCACCAGAGGTTTTTATTTGAGTTTGGGCCTCCATCTGCCACCAGCTCTGCCCAGGCATGAGCACAAAACTGTCAGCAGTGTCAGAAAATGTGAAGGAATTCTCTATATTATGGATTTTTTATATTACAGCGATTTCCATTCAATTAAATTCTGTGTCTGCATCCAAATTCTAACACACCTCAGTGAGAGGCTCTGTCTCTGGGTAAGTTACAACTACAGTGTGCTGCAAAATCCCCGATTTCTCTTTTCCTGCCTTTCCAGGCTCTTCCCAGTGAACCTGAGAGAACCACCGGTGTCCTGAGCTCAGCCTAAGAGGCCAGCCCAGTTAAACCCAGCCCAGGCAGCTCTCACATCACACAGGGATGAAGCTGCTCCTCCTCTCCTCCAGATCTCACAAAGGCTTTGTCTGGGAGTCTCTGAACGATAGCAAAAGCAAACTCCAAGGCACTGCTCAAAACTAGTCTGGCATAAAAGAGTTTTATTTTGTGAAGTTTCAGTCTTTCTCCTTTTAATTCTCCTGGAACTCCCCATGCCTGGCAGGTTTTGTGCATTTCTGGGCAGAAATGAAATGACAAACATTTCATTAAGTAAAAAGGGATTTCCTCAAAGCAGCAGGGAGTCAAAGGCAGCCCCTTGCTGAACATACTCAGAAATGGAAATTGTGTGTCCTGAAAACCATTTGAATTTGGCCTTCCTATCTGCAGCTTCCCATAAAAGGATGGAAAGACAAAAAAAATTAGGTGGAATCATATTGCCTGACAGACAGCAAATAAAATGTTCAGTAAAGCTCTTACTGCTTTTTTTATTAATAGTGAAAACCACTAAAAAGAGCAGAAATATCTAAAAAACCTGTATTAATTGGCCCTTAATTATGTCTGACAGACAAATATTCTTAGGACAGACTTGAAATGAAATTGTGGAAGCAGAACAATTTACAAGACTGTGTGAAGAGAAACTGGAAAGGACAGACATTAAATCACGTTTCTGCTGAGTGTGCAGCCTGTAAATTAACAAATGCTTATGACATCACACTGTAATAAGGTGAAAAGTCTAAAGAGGCTTCTTGATTTCATTAACTGATACAGGACATGGAAGTAAAACTGTCTGCTAACATTTACTGCTACATTCCTAGCTTTTACTATTCTTAGCCTGACCTTTACACCTGAAGAAATTAAAATGCCTCTCAAGTCAGGCACTGACATTAAACAACCGGGCTAGCAAAAAGCCACAGCTTATCTTTACAGTAGTCCTGAAGCTTTAAGACAGATGCTATTTCCATGGCCAAGGGGGTTTTTTCCTGGAAAAAACAAAATTACATTGATAGAAAAGCACAAAATCTTAGCAAACTATGGGTGAGCATGGATTCATGTAAAGCCACAGCAACTGGAGCATGCCCGTGTACCCCCTTGCATTTCAGTATGTGCTGGGAGCCTGCAGTTTCACACTGGAAAAACATCTTGTTATCCAATGGATTTATTGGCTAACAGCTTCTGCTGTTTTTCTGTGTGACATGTGATGATAAAAATGCATCATAAAAAAAAAGGCAGTTTGCAAAATCGCATTTATTTGTCAAGAGCGGAGGAGAGCTCTGGCTGCACAAAGCCCAAGAGCTTTCTTTGGAGCGTCCTGGTGCTGGGAGATTTACCTTTCTTGTCTTTCTTCTCCTCCTCTTCTCCCCCAGCTCCCAGCAGAGTGAAGATGATGCCAGTCTGGGAATTCACCCCCACAGCAGTCACCAGCATCCGCCCAGAGCCTTCCATGACATGGGTACCTGAAAAAAGGCAAGAAAGGTTACAGAGAGCTAAAATAAATGTAAAATCTTATGCAAGGCTTTTATGACAGCACCGAGAGAGATTTGTTACACTTACAAAACCTCTCTTGAGGGGGATATTACCACGTAACAAAAATAAACCCTGTTTTGTGCATTACTCTCACCAAGAATTAATGCTTAAGCATAAACCTCAGGCTGCACATCCATCACCAACATATCAGATTCCCTTTTTAAAAGAAATACTGTCACTAACCAAGTTTATCTTTTGCAAGAACACAGTTTCAGCAAAACATCACTAATACACAAATTAGGTCTGCCACCCCAAAAAACCCACCAAAACCTAAATTCCATTCAAACCTAAAGATCAGAAAAGGTCTTTAAAAGCCAGCACAGGCTTGGTTGGTTCAGAAAAGAAAAACTCTGAAACCTTCCTCAGAAATTTATCAGAGCCTCCTTTAAGATGTGTCACTATTTCCAGTACATTTTAATTAAGAACTTGCTATTTGTATCCCTGTGTTTTGTTCTGAGGGAATCTTTTCCTGAATTGGACGACAAAGGTGGGTAGAAATATCCTGCAGAAAGTGGCACTCGCTCCCACGCTCCCAGAGCAGCTTTCCCAGGAAAACAGGCACCCACCACAGCTCCAACTTAGCTCTGCACACCTGCAGAGGGCAAAAATCCCTGAATTTGAGATGATTTTCTGAACCTTTTCTTAGGTTCAGAATTCTGGCCATTTCACCATTTAAGCAGAATTAAATTAAATTAGCTTGGATACAGAAGCAGGCTCAGTTATTTCAATCAGTTGTTGCAGAAATGGAATTCCAGAATGGCTGCAGGTTTTTCACTTGTCTTTCACTAAACATGGATTTCATCTTCATGTGGAACAACTCTACTGAGTTCCTTCCCTCTCAAGACTTATCTTAGCAAAACATATTTTTTCACTGATTATTTATGCTGATTATTTAATTTAAAGTAGATAAATTGTGAATATTCCAAGGCAGAAAAGGAAAACTGGTTTAGTAAGAGAAGAGGGAAACATCAGATGGGTAAGGACCTTATTACAGGACATATTTTTGAGACAAAAATCCAGCTAAACATGAGACTCAGAAATTCCTAAACCTAATAATAGTACTGGTGAAATACATGGAAATAGGGCTGAAGAAACAAGAAAAGCAAAGCAGACCATGCCAGTTTGGGGGTTTGATGCTGGTTTTTTACTTCCAGCAAACGTGGGGAACAAAATTTCTCTATGGGCAGATCTAAACAAGGTTTTAGTCACTGCAGTTATTAAGAGGAAACCGAAGTTAATAATAAAGTGAACCAACCATCAGAATATCCTCTATGAAAAGAAAAAAAAGAAAAATAGCTTTCCCTGAAAATAACCCTCATTTAAAAGTAATTTCAACACATCCAAATAATTCTGAACTTTCGAAGTCAGCTGCTTGGTTCTGAAAGTTTCTGCTGTGCCAGAAGCCCAGCTTGGAATATTTTCTGGATTTTCTGGTAGTGAATTAAGACCAAACCAGAACTATTTTGCTCCAGGCAGTAACTGACCTGATTCCTTAAACAAGCTTTTCTTTTATTTCCTAAACGTAACAAAGCACCACGACCAAGAGGCTTCTTTGATTTATTTGTTCTTGCCTAAGCTCTGTTCCCTTTGTTTCAAATCCTGTTGTGCATTGACAGAACCAGACATTGGCGAAAGTTTGGCCAGGATAAAATAAATTCCTGCCAACCTCAGTTCAGTGAAAGCCACACCAGCTGAGCTCCTCTACATCTTTCACACCTTCATCAAATTAATCTAAATAACTGGGAAAAAAAAGAAGGAAAATGTTTTAGGGACTATGGAAGAGGAGCTGCTTCTTTCAGCTCCAGGTGCAGCAGGGCCTGGATTCCCATTCCTGCCCTCCTGGCTGGTTCCCACGTGCTGGGTACAGATGGAAACGTCTGCCAGAGTCAGCATTTGGACTCTCAGAATTGCTCCTCAAGTTCAGCAGAAACCGTCTGGGTGATGAGACAGGACACAAAGCACAGAATTTATTTATGGCATTGAACCTGAGTGAGCACTAAAAAGGCTCCTTCAGGTGCCAAAGTGAAAATAACACTCCCCAGTCCTGGGTGTTTGTCTTCCACCAAATTTCAACTCCCCAAACAAACTGGGGCTGCCATCCCAATGTTTTCAGGGATTCCTCTGTCAAACCTGAGCTGTTTCCACTTCCAGCAGGTGATTAAGGGAGAACAGTGGCAAGAAACATCTTTGCAGGATTTGTCTAAATTCCAAACGAGAGCTTACTGATGTCTTCAGGCACAAGGATAAGAGGAAACTTTAGGGCCTGTTGATGTTTTTGCAGGGGGGTTGGTTTCTTTGGGGCGTTTTTCCCTCTATAAACAAGTTTTATAAAAATACAGGCCTAGGTTAACATCCTACAGGAACTTTTAAACCAGGCCAAACCCACCCTTGAAAAATCTAGTGGTTTCCAAGTTTTTGGACAAGTGTACAATGGGCAGTGCATCAGCTCCTGCATCACCGGGATTAAACTTTGCAGTGTATTTAGGGAAAAAGGAAGTTTTCTGCATGAGAGAATCTCAAATCATCACTTCTGCTCCCGAGCAAAGAGAGTCCAGGGATTTTCTAACATGGCACGATTCCAAATTTATCAGTGTAAGTATGGAACAAAAGTGTGTGCAGTGCTTATTACAATATCCCATTAATTCTTCACCTTCTTTGCAATCACATAAAGACTATTCAGTGAGGGAGAAATAAAGAGTATAAACTTTATTGAACTCTGCATTTGAAATATAAATTTCTCTCCCCATAGCAAAGAAACTTGAGTATTTGAAAATGACTTTCAGTTTATAACACACTTATGATTGTTAGATATCAGCATATCTCTTACTTGTGATCACATCCCAGCTGGAATCCTCTGACAAATGACCCACCTTTATTTGAACTTAAAAATCACATTCAATTTATCTGATTTACTGCATAGAACTATATTACAAAATGGAAATATTAAAAATAATTTCAGTTTACCACAGAAGTTGAGCTCAAAATATTTTGTATATCCAGTTGCTTTTAAACACATTGTTTCTTTTTTTATTTTACCTTCCATACACACAAAGTGTTTAAAGAGACTTTAAAAGTCTTTGAAATCAAATGGTAAATTACAACTAACATGCAAAGAATTGAAACAATCATTATTTCCTGAAGTGAGACTTCCTTTTTCCTCTGAAAATGTTTCATTTCTTTGTAACTTCGTAAAATAAGTGTGATGATCAGAAATAACTGCACACAACCAAAAGCCCAACAATGTGAATTTTAAACGGCAAAGTGACAAGGGCAGTGAATGTGATCAAAAGCTCAGCTGTACCTGGGTGGGCAAAACCTCATGGAAAAGGAAACCCCAATAAAACGTGGCCAAGACAGAGCAGAGCAGGAACTCAGAGGGGATGGAGCAGATTTTACCTGACAGCAGCATCGGGTCTTTGTCCACGGATTTGCGGACCTGGTCGGACTCTCCAGTCAAAGAGCTCTCGTCGATTTTGAGATCATTTCCTTGAATAAATATCCCATCAGCAGGGAGAAGGTCACCTGTGGTCAGAACATGGTGAAGGAAAACCACCATGAGATTGTTTTTATAATTACATGATGAGTTTTGGTATAAAGTCACAATTAACAATTGCATTAAGAAGTAAAATGAAAGCAGAGTGAAGGAATTACTGCTGATTCTGTCCACATGGGCCACAGCATTGCAATCCTGCAAGGAAAGGCCTTTGTATTGCAAACATTTTCTGCTTAATGCTATCCCAGAATCCAAATGTATCCCATTTAACACACAGTGCACATCCCCATCGTGGGCAGTTGGCAGAGAAGTGCTCTTCACATCACCTGAAGGTTTCTCCATCAGACTTCACGGGAATTAACAGCAGCTAATTAACAGCTGACCTGCCCTTTCCCCTTCGCCTCCTTGGGAAGCCCTGAGGTAAGTCCCGGAGGAATGTGATGGCTGATGGAACAGGGATATTCTGGAGTTCCCAAAACAGAGTACCTGCAGGAGTCTTCCACTCCACTGGAGCACAGGGCTTTCCCTGTGGCATGGAATTATCAGGAACCTGATCTGGGGGATCCATCTGGATCTGATGCAACTTGTGAGGTGAGCACAGAGGCCCAATTCCCTTCTACACAACATTTAAAAATACTTCCTCTTGTCCCTAAATGGACAGAAATTTAAAAAAAAATCAATTTGAATAATGTAATCCTCCATGATAGAGAATTACCTTTGCACGAACAGTTCTTGCCCTGGTCAGTGAAAGCAGTTTACACCACTAAAATTGATTTCCTACTGCAGTTTTACAGCAGGTTCTCCTTTTGCCCAGACAGCGCGGTTGTCACCTCACCACGTCCAACAACAACCACCCAACCCAGCCTTTCCCGTCCCTGCCAGTGAAGCGTGTCCATCCCGCTGGGAAGGGCCAGGAGAGCACACGAAGGCTCTCCAGGTCGTGCACTCACCATATTTGACCTGTGCAATGTCCCCCACCACGATCTCGGCCACGGGGATCTGGATCACCTGGCCCTTGCGGATCACCGTGAACTTCTGCTCCTGCTCGATGCGGCTCTGCAGCCCCCGGAACTGCTTCTCCTTGCTCCAGTCGTTGAAGGCAGTGACAAGGACAACACAGATGACAGACAGCAGGATGGCAGCACCTTCAATCCAGCCAGCTTCGGCCTCGCCCTCATCCTCAGCTCCTCCTGTTGCAGTACCACACCCTGCAGGGACATTAAACCCGGGTTAGGTAGGGTTTACTACAGAAATGACACTTGCTGTGACATGGCGAGGTGAGGGAATGGAGCTGCTTTTCCAAGCACTGCCTGCCAGTGAAACGTGGCAGGGTGGAGGAAAAGGACAAATAAAGAGGTCTGTGGAAAAGAGAAAGGAAATACATCATCAGAAATTTTAGTTCTTTTAATTTTTCTTCTGAGCAACCTATCCTTGGTGAACCCGAACTCAACAAATGGAAAGAGAAAGCACCAATTCTGTCATGTGATAAAAGGGCTCAGAGCTTCACCTGAGCCACCAAAAACCTGCAGGATAAGGGTAGGAATAATACTGAAAGTGGCAGGAAGGACTAAAACAATGAGTGACGTTAATCAATGCAAAGCAATGGCATTAAATTAACATTAACACCCCACCAGATTAACTGAAACAATTTTTAACATGATTTGTTAAAACAAATTTCAACACAATTTCTAAATGTTCTCAACTAAACACATTTATAGGGAACACTTGTTAAAAAATACTGGGGTAAATTGAGTTTATCAGTATTTCAATATGATAATGAATGCATGAAGGAACACTGAGTAAAAACAATTCCCTGATATTAATTCATCAATCTTCCCTACAGAGAAATACAGTGGGATTCTTCTAGAACTGCAAGTACATTATTCCTGCCACAAGCAAAACAGTGGTAAGAGAATGACTCTATTCTGAACTGTTAATTCGGAATTACTTTATATACATCTGCTAATTATCTATTTCAAAACTGGATGTAACTAAAATTTAAATACACTTCCTAGATAGTATTCACCAAATAAAACTGACACAGGTCTGCTTCTTAATGGAAGAGCACCTGGGAGAAATACTGGGCAGCCAAGGCCACATTCCAGAGTCACAGTCCAGAGATATCCCAAGGGATGGGAGAGGAGAACTCAGCCTGACCAGCGCAGCCTCCTCTCCCGAGGGACGCAGGAAGAACTTTTTCTATTTCCCATGAAGAACGGGACCAGGCAGGAATTTGACATCACTTTTCCACCTTCCCCAGGTACCAGGGGGTTCAGCAACTTCGTTTCTACCTCTGACTGAAGGTTAATTTTGGTTAATTCATCACCTGTCACTAGAGGGAATTAACAACCAATGTGATTTCTATTTTTAAATTACAAACAGGAGCATCATAATTCATTAACCAGCTGAGTAATTACTCTTGCATGTGAACAATAACAAAACTACCGCAAGTCAAAGGAAGGAAGATGAGACTGAACAGCCACTAAGAGAGGAAGAAAATTTAAATTAAGGGAGTTTTTAGCCAAGTTCTCTGTGGTTTACACTGAGATTTCTCCTAAGGGCAAGGCAAAAGCTGCTCCCAAGGGCAGGGGCGGCCCTGGCAGGGATGTCCTTCAGCTCATGGCCCTCCTGAACCTTCAGCACGAGAACCTCACTAAAAACACTTTTACAGCACCCAAGGAAGAAATTAAGAAACCTTTTTTAAGGTCAGTACCTTCAGCTGCTCATAACCAGCCACAAATGCAACTCATAAACCAACCCTGCAACGTCCTCCTTCAGCAGAATGGGGATTTTGGGAAGGACTAATGAATTTTGCTCTTCTTGGCCTCAATCATCTTAATGGGGCTGTGTTAGGTGTTAGATTCCTTTTCCAAACCAGCAGGTTCACTTTTGTCCTGCTTGTATGAAATGGTTTCCTAGTGAAAGTAATTCTGTTTCAGCAGATGTAACACCAGAATTCCCTCTCCCTTTTTCATTAGATATGACTTAGAATTAAGTATGATGAATATTCTGGTTTTGTAAGAGCAAACCTCCTCTCTTATTTCTCACAAAATAAACGTGCCCTGGTGTAGCCACAGTCAAACACTGATTTATTTCATTTTCAAGGGTGGAAATTTAGTCCAGCTTGTACAAAATTACAACGAGCTGCTGCAGGGTAATATTTCCAAGACTTCAGTAAAAAAAAAAAAAAGTCTTGATTAAGCAAAATCAGGTAAAAAATAAAAATATTCCTTGACTTGAGCAGTGAAGTTAATTTTGTTTTTGTGTTATCCGAACTGATCTCCATGTTCACATAAATGGTACCATGGAGTATACAAATAATACAGATGCTGTCATTAAGATGAAAGGAATTACCTGTAGATACCTCATAGATTAAGCACAAACAAAGAACATAATTCACTTTCTAGCTGAAAAATTTATTTTATTCCAGCTGAAAAAAATTGTTTGTAAGAATGAAAGAAAATCTGAAAGAGAAACAGATTGAACTTAGATCAAGTTCTTGGAAAGGGTCCCTAAATCTGACAAGCTTCCACACTGAATAAAAATCATGTTTATAACTTAAAATCCTGAGAAAATTCTCCACAACCCAACGAAAACAACAAAATTTTAAGTGCATTGATTTTTTTTTCTGTTTATTTCATCTGTCAATGATAAACTCAGGTGGAGCTGAGGTGTTTGAAGGGAGGAAGGAATTCTAGGACCAGAGAAATTAATTGCTAGACCTCATCAAAACCTGAACTCTTTTCAAGGGATGGAGGAAATGGTGAGTTGCTTTGTGGATTTTTGAGTCTTTAATGGTTGAGATTCAGTGTGGCCTCTCTAAAACTACAGGGGATCCCCTGGCCCAGGGTATGGGACACACTGAGAGGTCAATCAGACCCTCAGAATTTCCCAAAATGTTGCCTTTGCGTTTTACACTCCACAGAAAGGAGATGGGATAAAAGTGCTGCATAAATTAATGCAAAATGAATTTTCTTGTGATAGGAATAAACTCTAGCAAAAACCTGCCTGCTTCTTACAACAGCAAGATTTCAGAGCAGATTTTTTTTAAATATTTAAAGCAGGATTTCAAAATGCAACCTGCCCTTTATGAGATGACCAATCAGGACCAATGTCAGGAAACATTCTCTTGAATTGTGTGGTTGTTCTTGCTTCCAAACTATCTTAGAGCTGCTCCTTTTTAATAGGAAAAAAACTAAAGGAAAGCTGCATCTCCATTGGTATAAGTCTGTCTAATGATTTCTTATATACTTAAGGAAAAACAATTGGGTTTTCAATGGTTTTTTCTGCCATTATGGTTTTCTAGAAATTATAAAAACACTTATATGGATTTACAGGAAGAAACTTTATGTATTTATAGGGGGAAAAGACACAAACTGCTTAATTCTATACTGATGTTATCTGTCCTTACTGCAGTGCAGAGTGACCCAGTATTGACCTCACACATAAGCAGAAAATAAGAAATATTCATAAAATATATGAAATACACCATATTAATACCCCTGAGCAGCAGAATTTAGTTTAAAGCATCTAATTTTTGTCAAAAGTGTTCACATAAGCTTGAAAAAATTCATGGTAAGGTACAAGATTGCTGTTCTGCTTTCCCAGAGAGCACGTGGTTCTCAATGCTACCCAAAAACCTGCCTGAGCTTTTATTGAAATGCACACAGTGAAAAGCATCACAAAAGAACTGTTGACATGCAGATGTGATTTGTGGAAGGGTTTTATTCCAAGACAGCAAATTGTGATGTTCTCATCTTAAATTGCATTTAACAGAGGCCCTATCTGTCAGAAAATCCAATTCCAGAGAGGTAAACAAATTTAAAATATGGAGCTCTTTTCTACCACAACTCTGAACGTGTTTTCATGTGTGTCATGGCCAAAGTCTCACCCTCACAGGACAGAAAATGCACATAGGATTTGAAACTGAGATTATCTGCAAGTCCAGAATGTAAAGGGCTGGGGCTCCTTTAGCACAGAAAAAGCAGAAGGAGCCATAAAATGGATTAGCTTATCCCAAAAGGAACAGCCAGGGGAGCTGGAACTCCCCGGCAGAGGGAGAACCTGGCAGCACAGCCTCGAAGAACACTCACAAACACAAAGGGGACCAAGGGGACTGTGCCCATAAAACATCTGAAAGGACATTACCAGAACCTTGTGGAAGGAGAACAGAATCTAAAAAGCTTAAACCTGGACCAGGAATAGATCAGCAAAGGCTGTTGGAAAAGCTTTCTATAGAAGGGAGATGAAAGGAAGAAAAAATCCAGAGGTAAGGAGGATTCAGGAAGGAAAGGAGAGGAAAGTTCTGCCACCATCACACGCAGGGAGTGGCAGCAGCCGGGTTTCCATCCCGGCAGGGCTGCAGCTCCGGGCTCCAAACCTGCCCAGGAGCCTGCAGAGCCGAGCAAACACCCAGGCACTCCCCTGCTGCACCTCACTGCCAGCAAACTCAACACTGGCCTGAGAAACCTGCTCTGCATGAGCAGATTTAATTATATAGAAGAGTTTAGAAGGGGGAAAAAAAGGAAGAAAAGCCCAGGTTATTAAAGGGGGAGAGAAATGTGTGGTAGAAAAAACTTGAATATGCTTGTGGTGAAAAGGGGAAAGGGAAGAAGGAGAGGAGGAGACACAGTAGCAGGTTAAAGCACTTCAGGAACAGTGAGCAAGAAACATCACAAAATAATAATCTGGTTGATGTTACTAATCATTTCAACGTAGTGAAAGCCAGAAAGGGAAATAATGGGAAAAAGCCACAAAAAGCCAGACAGCATCACCTGACAGCTTCCCAGGCTCATGTCCTGTTGGATGTGGAATGCTTTTAATACCACAGACACCATTTCAATACACATTTCTCGTAATATCAACCAAATCTGGGCAGATACAGAAGAAAGTACATGGGTTCAGTGCAGCTAAAAAGAATATCTGCTTAAAATTTCAAAGAGTTATCAGGAGATTCTTAAAGCTGCTTTGAATAACATAATGATTATAATTACAAACTATACGGTCCTGAGCTGCAGCACAGTAATTTTTAAATCAGAAAAAGTACATTTTTAAAAATCTCTGAACATCTGTATTCCTAAATCCCAACCTACAGCACATACCTCTCAGCTACTCATTTCAACCTACACACTGCTATTTTTAAGCTGAGAATACCTTGTGGCATTTAAATTCCCTAGGAAAATCTCCCAACACCCCCAGAGGTAATTTTTTCAGTCAGTCAAACTGGTTTTGTCATCAGAAAGACAACAGTTCCCCTGATAAAAACTTTTTATTGAATCACTTTCTCTAAAGACATTTTTCCCTGGCCGCAGCTCCAGCACTGATGTTATTAAAGCAAATTGAGCAGCTCTAAGTTACAGCTTTTTCATCAGCAGAGCAGGGCTCTGCTCCCTAACATCACCACTGATGTTTCTTACTTTATAAATGTATTTAGCTGTGGGAGAAAAGGAATAATCAAAAGATTATGCAATGAAAACCATAAATTCCCCTCCATAACAAGGCTTTTAAAGCTGTAACAGATCCTGCAGCGTTTATTTCTACAGATCCCTCGTTGTGTTGTGTCTTTTGCTACACAATCAGTCCCAGGAGTGATTTCCAGCACCATTCCTGCCTCAAATCCTGTGTGACGAGGCATCAGCAGATGTTGAATCACTTCCCACGAGGGCAGAGCAGGAGGCTCAGGGCTGCCTGGGCTCAGTGTCACCTCCGAGCCACAGCTCCAGCAGAGGGGCAGAAATTACTGCAACTTCAACGATTCCTGCCTTTCACTCTCTCCACGGGTTTAGTCAGCCCTGAGGAGCATTTCTAAGTTACCTGCAGTAACTGGTGTTCTCCAAAGCCACGCTCCTTCCTGCCCCACAGAAGGGATTTATGAGCCCCAGAAAATCACACTACAAACACTGAGGTTTAGGGGGTTTGTACATTCACTGAAAGTGACTTTTGGACACAATATTAGAGCTCCTTGCTCTGTGATCCATCAGTTTGTTATGTAAGGGCTCTAGGGGGGCGGGGAGGGGGAAGCAAAGAGCTGCTGTCCCTGTGGGTTTGTTATGTAACTGTCAGCTCCAGAGCTTGCTATTAAATATTTACACATTTCTGACATCTATATGCAAGGAAACAAATCTGGGGGCCCTGCAAACATATATATATTCACACATTCCTCAGCCTGATCACATTCAGGAGCACAGGGATGTTAACTGAAATACTCCCTCCACTTCAGTGGATGGGATGTGTCGAGCAAGATTCTTCTGCCTGGCACCTCCAAGGAAATGCAGTTCGGAGAGATCAGGCAAGGGATGGGTCCTCACTCCATCAAAGGACCAAGCAACTACTTCTACAATGTTTTCATTTGGTTTTATTTCCTTTTGCTGCCACAGAAACAAAAGAGAAAGGCAAAAAAAAAGGGATTTTTCATCACAAGTCCTGTTCTTATGGATTGCAAGAGAAAACCTTGACATAGCGTTGTTGGTTGTTGTAGCTCCAGTTGTATTGCTCCAAGCTAGAGGTGTCTGGTAAATATAACCTCATATTCCAGAGGTAAAACACAGCTTCCAAATGTAGGAACGAGACCTTGAAAAGTTGTTCTGTGTTTATTAACAAGGATTCAAGTGCAGTTATTCAACCACTTGACTTGCAAGGTCACGTCCTAGCTGAGTCCTACTTACAGAATTAATATTTCTGGAGGATCTCTTCCTGGAAAATATGTGAGAAGATTTTCTATTCTGTGCCCAAGCTCTCAGTCTTGCTACCTGCGGTGCCAGACCAGAGCTGGGCCGTGCCTGGCACCCTGAAATGTGTGTGATGAGCTCCTCCAGCAGCAGCCTGGTTTGGTCAGATCTGCAGTGTCTGTGATGAGCTCCTCCAGCAGCAGCCTGGTTTGGTCAGATCTGCAGTGTCTGTGATGAGCTCCTCCAGCAGCCTGGTTTGGTCAGATCTGCAGTGTCTGTGATGAGCCATCTCCAGCAGCAGCCTGGTTTGGTCAGAGATCTGCAATGGCTGTGATGAGCTCCCCCAGCAGCCTGGTTTGGTCAGATCTGCAGTGTCTGTGATGAGCTCCCCCAGCAGCCTGGTTTGGTCAGATCTGCTGTGTCTGTGATGAGCTCCTCCAGCAGCAGCCTGGTTTGGTCAGAGATCTGCAATGGCTGTGATGAGCTCCTCCAGCAGCCTGGTTTGGTCAGATCTGCACATCCCCGAGGAGGTGAAGGCGTCTGGGGGACTTCAGTCCTCGCAGCCCAGCCCAGGTGTGTAGGAAGCAGTCGCAGGTCACTTTGCATTAGGAAATAATTCTTTAACCTGCAGGTCCCACATGACACAATTGGCACATTTTGCACTTAGCAAGTTCTCAAAGTGTTGTTCCTGACACCAGCTTGAGTCTTAAACTTCTGTCATCCCTCCACAGCACTGAGTTCCATTAGGGAATTGGCTCCCAAAGCTGCCCTGGTGTGGGGAACACTGCAGAATGGAGAGTTTGATGCAGTGGAGCAACACCAGATTGGAATAAATAAAAACCAATATAAAAAAACCCAAAAATTTTAAAAACTCCAATTGCAATTAAAAGATCAATTGACACAAAAACCCCAAGCAATGCTGGATGAGCGGGACCTCATTTGTTCTCTCATTTTAAAGGTGATGAGATCAAAACAGGGGAAAGAGAAAATCCTAAAGACAAACAGACTGACTGGACATCCAGCCAGGAAAGCAGGACATCAAGAATCAAGAAGTTTATAATAGGGAAGCTTCAGAAAAGACAATTTCTACTAATAAATTTTAATGCAGTCTCAATCCAGAAGCAGGTCTTTTGCAAGGATTTTAGATTATGGTAAAAATCAAGATGGGCATATTCTAAAGCAACCAGTGCAATATATCTTTATCAAAACATTTAGAAAAGAGCAATTTCATTCACTTAAATTTCTGCAGCCTGGTAAGAATTTGCAGAACAAGTGTTTTTACACAAGAACATTCAGCCCCATAATAACAAACAACTATAAACAGCTTCACAGGCATTACTGAATCTAAAAAATAAATAAAGAGAAAGGCAAAATAATTAAATTAAATAATCATCCTTCTTTTAAATTCTGTCAGTAATAAATTATTTGGGGGTTATCTGAGAGAAATTAAGACTGTGAGTCAAAAACTCAGGTTCCCAATATGGGACAATTCCATAATGCAAGAGTTTTGTCCATGCCAGGAAGGCTGTGCTGGGATAATTGTAACACTGATTTTCTCTCAAAAAGATAGAGCTACAAACAGTTCCATAAAGAAACAAATAATAATATCATTTAACTATCATAATATCTATTTATCTATATCTATTATCATTAATTATCATAATATCATTTCACTCTCTCTATAGAAACCGTGAAAAAAAATAAATCAAATATAAAAAATACATTTGTCAGCAACGATCAAGTCTGACATTGCTTCTCATTTCAGTACAAATATCAGTGTCCACAAGGAAAATTCTGGTGAAAGTTGAAGGTTTCTTTGTATCTATCCAGGATATATAAAAATAGAGCTACAAAATTCTCCAAATTTAAGTGACTGTTCCAAGAACGCAGAACAGGTGCACACAGTCTTAACCTTAAATAGTTTTGCTCAGTTTAGGCTCTTTTTCTCAGAGTTTTTCGTGGAAAAAAGCTGGAAGACCTCAGTTCGGTTCCAATGCAGAATAAAAATACAATGAGAAATCCTAGCATCCAGCTTTGATACCCCCAGAAACTCTACCTGAGGGTAACTCAGTTGCTTTGACTCTCCCAGAAAAGTGTTTTAAGTTCAGACTGCATCAAAAACCAATTTACAGCAAGGAAGAACACACAGGACAAAAAAGGGAGATCCCCTTCAGATTATATTGCTTAAATGTCGTAACTACGAAAAAAAATCAATGTAAAATACAAATTCAGTTTGAAAGAGGCATGGATTAAATTGAACTAGCAATGTAGGGAACTGTGATCCTGGAGCTCTGGATGAAACGTTAATAAATGTCATTGGTTAATTCAGAGTAAAAGAAGGAGGGAAAGAAATGCCTTTTTTTCATGAGCACATGTTGCAAGACCACATTGGGAATAGGCTATTGTGCCAATGCAAACAAATCATTAGGAATAAAACCAATTACAAATTAGAATTTCTGTTAGCTTGATATTAGCAGGGAAGTGGCTGCCCATATGTTGACATTTACTCACTTGGAAAAGTTTAATTAAGTTTGATTTTGAATTCTAACCTTGCTATTTGGAAAAAAAAAAAAAAAAACAAAGGCAGAGGGAACACTGCAGCTCCTGGGATAAAGTTGTCTTATTTAACACGGGTGGATGAAGGAAAAAATATCTACAATGTCAGGGAAAACTGCTAAGTTTGGAGCTGCAGCTAAGCAGCCATGTCAGAGAGAGAGAGCTGCAGTTGGGTTCTAAAAACAGGCAGGATGCTCCCGTTGCTCAGGTAGCAATCCCTGACGACTTCCAGCACTTCCGAAATCCAGCTGGAAGGAGAGGAGGCTCTGAGCACTTCCTCAGCTCCCACTCAGATCGCTGAGAGCCCCAGGAAACACAGAAACCCGGGCAATGAATCCACCCTTCCCAGCAAAGCAGCTCTCATCGGGCACTCGGCTTTAAATAGAGCCGTGGAGAACGTTTCACATTGCAGAGAACAACAAACAGCTCACAAAGACAGAATCCGATGGAGAGCTGTCTGTCTCGTGCTCATCAACAGAGCCTCTTTCCCTTCCTGAGGAAGGGTTTTGGGGTGGCATCTGCCTCAGTAATGGATGCTTGTGCTGTTCCATCCCTCTCTGACTGTGGTCTAATAGAAATGGAATGTACTTGCTTCCAAAAATATTCCCTTTTTTTGTTTTTTGATGCTTTAAAACACGATGTTCTCACTGAGGGTATTTAACAGAAATACTACCAAAAATTTTGCAAGAATAAAACTGAATAAAGTTGACTTTGCCTGGAAATCTTGATGGATGTTTCACTGGAACTTCTAAAACCCCAAGTGGAGCCGGGGATGGAGTGGTGATGCCTGACACACTTCACACCCCCAGACCGTTTAGAGAGAAATTGCCAACTTTTTCCAACCTGCAGGCCCTGCAGAGAGAAGGTTACTGAGAAAAGGTGGCTGATTTAGCAGGGTCCTACACAGTAATTCAGAGTTTTCAGAGGTTCAGAGCTGGGAAGGAGCTGATAAAGAAAATTTGCAAGTGAGGAGCTTAAACAGCTACCCCAGCTGGGAAAGTGCAATCCCAGAAAATCCACCCAGTGTCCTTGGAGCCAGGCCTGGAGCACCTGGGCTGCCCCTGATGCTGTCCCTGCCTCGCTCAGGAGGAGAAAACCTGGCCGAAGGAGAT
This sequence comes from Daphoenositta chrysoptera, assembly GCA_013397915.1. Lineage (NCBI taxonomy): Eukaryota > Metazoa > Chordata > Aves > Passeriformes > Daphoenositta > Daphoenositta chrysoptera. Next base: position 125,304 of record VZRO01001080.1, on the reverse strand, counting down.
AGGGAAGATTTGTGGAGCTCAGCCACAAAGCCCCTCATGAACTGCAGTGTTTATTGCCTTCATCACAGTTCTCGTCCTCGTTCCTCCGTGCTGTAAAGCTTGAAGGGGTGAGAAATCACGTCAGTAAAAGATTAAAATTCTCTCATAATGTCTTCCAGCAGAAGGCATCAAAAAGTTCCACCTACATTAGTGTGGCCCTATAAAAACAGTTTTACAGTGCAGATCTTTGTGCTAAGGAAACGTGTGCTGGACTGTGTTTTTCAGTTTATTTTCACCCCAAAGGATGGGAAGAATCCCCCCTGAATGCACATCCAAAAACACCTGCAATGTGAACCCCACTGGGGACAGACAGGAGATGGGATTTCTGAGGCACATTCTAAACTCAAATGTTCACAGGGATACATGCAAAGCAAGTTAAGCTGCAGGTAATTAGGATAATCTCCATTTAGAATGTACATTCCATATTTTCTGCATATTAATTATGCACACTTAACTGAGACAAGAGGAGAAGCATCTCCTGGAGAGAAAAGGCAGAACTTGTGCAAGACAGAAATAAATTGAAATTTCTTGTTTAAGTGTTACTTTTCTAATAGTAGAGATATGTGTGTGTGTTTATATATATACACAAAAATATGCATATATGCAAAGTGCCTTCCTGTTCAAAAAGGTATTTCTGGTTTGTTTCTGTGCTTAAACAATTTTTTTTTTCCAGGTAATAATTTTTCATTCTAATTCAAGCCCACCAACAGAGAGGACCTGTAAGCACAGGCAGACTTTGGGATGTGACACAGTTTGTCTGAACTCCAACTGTAAAATAATCCTAGAAGCTGACCCAGAAATACTTCATATTAAAAAAGTCACATCATAAAGATTCTGCAAATTGAAAAAGTAATTGGTATCTTAAAGCTGCCAAATTAAAAACTATTTTTAAATCACATTGAGATAAGAAAACATTCAATACGTATTCCTGTATTTTATTTCACTTTATTTCATAAGCTATTAACTTTTGACAATAAAAATGTTTTCAGAGCTTTTGGGTTCTCATTGATTTGAGAGAATTTTTTTATTTTTTTTTTTAACAGGTAAACATTTTTAAGATAATATTTTGGCTCCCTTTGTCAGCTTCAGGGCAATATTTGCATTCTTCTGTACTACTGCCATGCTGCTCAAATTTCAAATTTCCATTGAAAGGAATTCCCATTTGTGGCTAGGTCTCCACAAACAGCTATTCCCCAGTATTTACAATCAAGTTGTCTTCAAGCAGACAAAATATGGCCGGAAATACAACACCACAAATTGGTCTTTACAGCCAAGAGTAAAACTTGTAAAACACAAAAGCAGTGATATGTTTAAATTCTTACAAGAGACACTCTGGTCACACACCAGGAATTAATGTCTCGGTGCAGGGACACTCAGATTATCCAGGGAATACGGAGAATTTCCATCACTGGAACCTTTTAAAGGTAAGTCTGATAAATGTCTGTCAGGGAGGGTTTATTGATGGTGCTTTTGGGTGTGGGACAGACTAAACCCCCTCCTGCATCCCCTCAGGTCACTCCGCTCATCACCTCAGCCTCTTGCTTGCCTCAGGCTGGGGTTGCCAGGCTGGGATCAGCCAGGCCGGGGCAGGACCAGGCTGGAGCGCTCTCCGATTTATGCAGCCAGCATTCCTCCTGGCATCCATCCTGGTTCAGGGGATGCTGGGGAGCTCTGGGCGAGGCAGCCTGGCTGCCCTGCAGGACCCCGCGCGGCAGCCAGGGCCGGGCGGCCTTCACCGGGCCGCGCTCAGCGGGCCCTGCACCGCCTTCCCCGAGATCCCCCCGGCACCCCTCCGGGGCTGGCAGCTCCCCAGACCCCCAGATCCAGCCGGAACGGCACGTTCATCCCTGCCAGCAGCACCCAGCGGAGAGGCTGCCTGAGCTTTGTGCTCCCTCCAGGAGCATCACCCCGAGCACGGGGGTGCGAAACCCCGGGAAAGGCTCCGCAGGCTCGCTCTGAGCCCTGACCGGTTCCGTGTCCCAGCCCAGCCCCACGGAATGCTCCCCATGACCCCACAGCACACAGGACTCTCACTATTCATCCCATAACAGAGCCCCCGACCTGAATTTGTCCCTTCTTTTGAAAATAAGACAAAAGCAAAAATGTTTCAGAAATTCAGTGGTGTCTCCAGGGAATGACGACCCAGAGAGGCACAACCTTCCCCCCGTGAACTCAGCCTTGTACGAGTATTGGTGACAACGAGAGCTGGGACACACAGCACACACACTCCAACCTGTCCTGCCCTCTGCTCCTGGGTATTTAGGCCTGGCATTGAAGTAGGATTCAGAGCAGGAACTAAAAAGCAAATTCTTACAGGAGCTACATTTCTTTAGCCAAACAGATTGGGGCAATGTCTCCAGAAGCCATATGCTGCTTCACCTCATCCACGCTTTGGGAGGAAGGAGGTTAAATGGGGGGTTCTGGCAGAACAAGCTGCTTTGAAGAGGGCAAATACTTCAGTTTCTCCTGTTTTCCAGGCTGCCAACTGCTTCATCCCCTTGTGCTGACAGACTGTTTAGACTGGTTTAAAAAATCCTTGGGGAATCTCATGGTTCAATTTTTATGATGAATGAGAAAATAATTTGAGTGTGTGCAATGACACTCCTTAAAAAGTTGTGTTTTGCTAACTCTGACAACCATCTACGCTTTTGAGATTAATCTATTTTATATGAAAAAATGCTATTTTCTAATAGCTCAGCTTCTCTTGAGAATGCTCCTCCCTGGGCAGCACAATAAAACCCTCTGGTGCAGTGACAGCTGGATCAGTGTGATTTGTTTAGCAGCAAAGATGATAAAGGATTCCTATTAGGACACATCAGTTTTTAAGGCTGTGTGGCCCTCATACCCCCTGATATCCATGATTTCCCATTGATTTCTCATTGCTCAGTGCCTGGAGAACATTATGTAACACTCTCTGTGCAGACTCACAGAATGAGACCAACACACCAGAGGTTGGAAGATATTCACCACTTATTGTTGTCTTCAGCACCTGCAGCAAAGTTCTGTGAATATCTTCAATTATTGTTGGGGATGGTTTGCTTTGTACTGACACAGGCCATGAAATGGGGTGACATTTAGGCTTCAAAACACTGCAAAGTATTAAAATTAATGAATTTTGGCTCCCTACCTTTTGAAAAGGCTTCATATTTTCTCCGATATGTTTTGTATAATGGAGAGTATTTAAAGAGATGACAGATCTTCAGTGTACCAAAAATTTTACTGGGAGACATTGGTTAAAGTGCACACATACAAATTGTGGAGTCAGTTTTTCTTCTTGATCTTGGCTTCATAACTGGGAGGGCTGGCAAAGGACTTAGAGTTGTTTATTGCTGTGTGCTGCTATGATTTTAGGAGGGTTGCAAAATAACATTAATGTTGGCCTTACAAACTAGATTTTTATGCTGCCTACGTTTATGCATTTTTAATGCAATCGACATTATCACAAGTAAAATGCTCTAAAAAAAAATAAGATGTAAAGCTGCCACAAAAGACTAGAGAATTAACTTTGTTCTGCTGACTCATTTCTGACATTTCTGAGTTTTTCACTCATTAATCAAATTGATTAAGTGCATATTAATGAAACTCAGGGTGACAGATTTTTAGACACAAGGAGATACATGCAACATTTTCCTGAGGAAAATGTCCTGGGATCTTGAATGGGCCCTGCAAGACCTTCAGGATGGAAAAGTCTGGCAAAGGATTTTAAAAATGAATGTGCTTCATTATGCATTCAATAGCCCTCCTGTATTAAAATGCTAAGGGAAATGTAGGATGGGCTGAAAGGGTGAAGACAAGGTAAAAATTGATAAATGCTGCATTAAATCATTGAGTTTATATTCAGTTGTGCCTCGCTAGGAAGTAAATGAACTGAATTCCTCAGAGGATGGCACCAGACCTTCATGAGGTTATTAATCTCAGGTTACTTTTAATTCAGTTTAATTAAATTCGGTTCAAGTTCCTCAGCAATCAGTGCTTTCCCTTTTCTGAACCAACTCTTTATTCCCCTGGGCCATTTAAGCCAAGGGGCACAGGAGAATTCCTTGTTCCAGCCTGGCTTTGCTGGTGCTCATTTCTGCCCTAAAACAACACAAACGCTCAACAGCAACAAAGCCAAACCCAATAACCCCGACGTGTTTGCACTTGGCAGGAGCTGAGCACTCTCCCCAGAGGATTTCACGGCTCCCAGTGCCATTTCCCAGAGCAGATGAGGCGGTGGAGCTCCTGCAGAGCTGATCCTGCCATGCCTGGTGGGCGCCAGGGTCACCTCCTGCCCCGGCGACACCTGCGCCAAGCCGCGACTGCGCACGCGGGCTGCTATTTCCAGGTTTCCCCACCAGGCATCTGCTGTGTTTATGCAATTTGAGAACACGATGATTTCATCACAGAGATGTAAGGTTTCTAGAATCCCCGGGAAAAAAAAAAATATCCACCGGACCCATTTCCTGAGACATGACGCTTCTTGGAAAGGGAATGGAAGAAGTGTTGTGATCTGGGCAATAAGTGTGAGAATGAAAAATGTTTCTGGGAGAGTGGGAAGAAAATTGTTGAGAATTGGATATAGAATGAGTGAGAAATTCCAAATATCACCTACCTGAAATTACTGAAATGACTGCAGTTCTGCCACAATTATTGGCAAAGAAGGTGAAGGGAAGAAAATCACAGTTTAAAAACTGGGGGGAAAAAAAGAAGAATTTTATCCAATCTATGGTCAAGCTGTCCCAAAACGTATGGCAACACAGAAGGGGGCTTTTCCTGCTTGTTCCACCTTCCCCGAAACCCTGAAAGTCCCTTTAGCAGCCTACACATCATGGGAAAAGCAGGAAAACCACAAACTGACCTAAGGAAAGCTGAGAGCTGAACCCACAAGAAAAATGCTGCCACAATAACAACATTATGAAATATTTTGAGGGAGCAGTGACCCAATTCCATGCTATTTCAATGGGTTTTAATTTTTTTTAGGAATACCACATTGAGTAGGGGGGAATTCGGACAGACATGACATCTTTAGAACAGGATATTGTACCTGAGCCTAGCACACTGTTGCAGCTGTTCTTCTCCAGCAGAATTCCAAGGCAGGGAATTTACAAGGAGGAGAATTAGACTGTCCAAATTGGTGGTAATTTTTTTTTATGTACATCAGTACTAAGTGCACAGAAATTCAAGCTAGCTGGTATTACATTCAGCATTTTCCCTCCTAACTGAGAAAAAGAAGTTGTTGCCAATTGCTCTATATTCTTTCATATCTATATATTCTTTTTAAGATGTATTCTTTCTAATATGAATTTTCTCCCAGAGATACCTGAGCCAACAGCCAGTCAAATCTTCCCCACTGTGACTTATTTCCAGACTTGCTCAGTGAGATGGAATGCCAAAAGACACATTTTGAGCTGCACATAGGCAGGAACCTGGGAGAAGATGGGAACAGCACAGCACTTCCAACCCCACACAAGAGATCTGGACAAGGAGATGGGGAAGTTGTTTGTTTGGCTTTGGGGTTTTTTCCCCTCAAACTGATTTTTACGACTTTTTTTTATCTAATCAGCCCTTGGCTTCTGCAGGAAGGACCTTTCCTGCTGCCTGGTGACTCCAGCACTGCTGACAGGTTGGCTGCTGCCATTCCCTGGCTGTTTGAGCCCTGCTGTCCATCCCATCCATGCAGGGATTTGACATTCCCACAACAGTTGTGCCACGAGTCCGAGCAAGCGTTGCCTCCACGGGGAGGCTCAGGACAGGGACAGGATAAAGCACCATCCTCACACGAGCTGCAGGACAGCTGCACCTTCTCTCCAGTTTCTGGATGTCCTTTCTGTTCTAAATCTCCAGCCTGAGTCCCCACTGAGCAACGTGGCATTTTATAAAAATGGTAAGAAAACCCCTGAGTGGTGAATCCCACGGAAAAAGACTCTTTTAGGTCATGAGAGGCCAGCAGGAACCGCAGCCCCCGCCTGGGCAGCAGCATAAAAGCACCAACAGCTCTCTGCAAATGTCTTGGAAGGCCCAAATTTCAGGAGACCATGGCCTGTTCCTGTATTTTTTCAACTTGTTGCATGAGTAAGGGGAAGGGTGATGCAGCCAAGCCCTGCTGAGCAGCATTAAGCAATGTAACTGATCCTTTAACTTTGTTTTCAGTCCAGAGTTTTGCCTTGGGAATTTTCACAGAAGCTGCCTGAACCAAAAAGACTTTTCCTTTTTATTCCACCTTTAAGCTGCAAAAAGCTGTATGCTGGAAAACAGACGTCGTGCCTGGGGCTTCCTGGTAAACACTGAGATGGTAAAACATCTTACTTCAGGCTGCCTTCTTCCCCCTTTGCAATCCACAGAAGGAGAGGGGATTCAAGGAAGAGCAGTTAAAAGGTTTGTTACACTCCTGTAAACAGCAGATGATTGTCAGGGGTTGGCATCAGCAGTTTTTGCAGGCGGATAATAAGATCCACATGTGATGCAGGGGCTGAAGATAGAAACAAGAAGGAGGACTCAAGAGGCCTCACAAATTGCTGCTGAAGGTGTTTGCAGAGGGCTCTGGGAATTTTTGACCAGTTCACATGGATATAGATGGGAAGCAGCAGAATCCTGCTGGGGGAAAACTGCTCCAGAACGGGACAGAGCTGCAAAGAGCCATTAGGTCATTTCTGCAAGAAGTGACTGCTCCAGAAGAGGACTCGGGGAAAAGAGTGAGGAAAATACCAGACCAAACCAGCCAAACAAACAAAAAATCTTAAAAACCCACAAACAAACAACACAACAAAACAAAAACAGCAAAACTCCACCAAGAATAACAAAGGACCAGGTAGGAGAAGGAGATTCTTACATTTCTACAGCCACAATGAGACAGATATTTGGGAATGGCCAGGAGAAGCCCTGGCATTTCCCATTCCCTTGCTGGATTTTCTAACTTTCCTGAAGGATGTTCTGTTTCCTCAAGCAATGTAATGGTTTGAGTCCATTGCTTGCTCTCATGAAGCAGCTCTTTCTACTTACACCCTGTCTTTAAAAACAGGACAGGGCATTTCTTTAACAACTGTATATAAAAATAATTTCACCATATACTGATATACAAAGAAAAACATTTCAAATTTAGTCCTGGACTGTCTCTAATCTACATTAAAAAAATAAAATAAAATGAAGCCAGGATCTCACACATTCATTAAATCCTCTGAGACAACATGGACCCCCTGCACCGCATGGCCAGGGAACACTCTATAATCCATAAACCCAGGACACAGAAGGGTTTTTTCTGAGGAACACAGTATTTTTCCCTTGTCCCAGCCACAGCCCTGTGTGATCCTCGCTGTAGTAGAGGCCCCACCTGCACTGGGAGTTTTCTCTCAAGATGAATTTGCTAAAATCCAGCAGCAGCTTTGCACTTTTTTGAAAGGGTGGAAAACCGATTCCGTGTGGCTCAGTAATGAGAGCAGTAATTGCCACAGGGCTGACAATAATTTATGCAGAAGTTCTCAATTGCTTCTAATGGCCTGTCAGATGGTGAAAGCAGATCATCAAAACAACTCCAGCACAGCTCCTGAGAACAACGTTCCTGAAACCTCCACTCGTGTTAAGTAACATGAAAAGAATTGGAGTGGCTTCTGGAGAAGCAATAAAACTGCACATTTATCCAGGGCTTCCTCTGGATCAGATTCCCTGATTGCACCAGAAAATGAAATAATGTTCTCCAAGACTCAGCCAGACCGTAAATGAAGAATTGGGGTAGAACAGAAACTCTCACACACATCCATGAGGCTACGCCCTTACACAAGGCTCCTGAAGGCGTTCATGCACTCTTAATATTTTTGGATGTGTGGATTTTATCCTGCATTTCTCCTCCAAAAGCCTCAGGAGAAATATATTTTAAGCAGTTAAATGCTCCTTCTGTTGCAACATCAAAAGCTACAAGTGGATTTCAAGAGTCAAGAAAAGAAAGAGTTATACTAATTTTTAAAAATAAAGATGAGTTCAACTTATTATATTAACCAGTAATATAAAAGTTTAGGATATGTGAGAGGCAGATAGAAATATATTAAATAAAGGCAGATAAATGCTCAATTAGATACACAGGGTGGTGTTTCCCTGATATTGTGTCTTGTTTCCATGTTATTATCCTTTAATCCTCCAAAGCGAGACTGTCACTTTCAGGTGGTGACAACTTTTCAAGTTACTCCAAGCAAGAAGTTGATGAGTTCAAATTATTGGCAGTGATGATTGAACAAATCAATATGGAAAGAGCAGTCTTGTTAACTCATTTTCAAAATGAAAATGCATTTCATTTGGAAAAACAAAAGAAAAATTGGAATTTAAAACAGGAGGCAGATCAAGAATAGAGAACGAGATGTGCCAGCTCTCCTTTCTAACACCTGGCTGTACTTTCAGAAGTAAATATATCATTTTCAAGGAAACAAAACAACATAAATCTTGCAAATAAGTGCGCATTTCAATGAATAATTTTCATTCTGGGGAGAGTCAGAAAAGAAAAATACTGAAGGCAAAGCCATTAAAAACAATTTCAAGTGGGGTTACTTCCCCCTTCACCAAGGCAAAATCAAGTTTAATATGTCAATTTTCCAGTGTTCAGGACTCTTTAAAAATGTCATCTACCAATAAATTAAAGGTATCCTCGGCAGCAATTTATGATACACTGATTTTATAATTAAGGGGAATTATTTATACAACTGCTCAAAGAAAGACTTCCAAAAAAATGTTGAAGACCTTTACAATGTGTTCCAAAAATTACTTTACAAGATATTCACTAATTTTATTTATTCTCCTTGTGCAAACCAGGGAAAAATCATTCAGGAAAACAATTCTAAATACAGGGAAAACAGCAACTATTGAATAAAATGCTGTGCTGTGGGAAAACACAAACACATTTTCCCAGGCTGTGCTGCTGAGCTTTTCAGACTCCCTCAGAATCTCAGCTGGGCTGTATCTTCCCATGGGAAAAGAAACATTTTAAATGCAGGATCAAAATAATGAGAATAACAATTTGAAAAAGAAAGAAACAAACCACCACTACCTGATGACACATCTCGCCTCTTCCTAAAACCCAGGTAAATCACGCTTTCAAAATTCCTTTCCCCCTAAATAAAATAGAAGAGGGCACTCTGCACATTTATTCTGAGCTAAATCCTAATTTTGTAAAGAATCTCTCATGGTTTACAATGTCCCCAAGGTATCCCACCAGCTATATGAGGTAATTCCAATAAATAACATTTTCTTCATTTAAAAAAAAAAAAGACTCCTTTATCTTTTCATGCCTAAGTCGAGCACCTGCTGAATCAATAGCCACGTATTCAAAACTCAGAGAGAAAGCACTGAAAGATTCCCAATTATTCAGAAAGGATTTAAGAATCCCAAGCATGACCCAGGAGCCGTGCATGGCTACGTGCTGATTGTGCTGCTGAATGGGGAGGGGAGAGGGAAGGGGCTGCAAGGAAAGCAGCCAAAGGAAACTGCAGCAAATGTGAAAAGCATTTCAGGGCTATATTTAGAGGAAGACATTCTTCCTGCATTTGCCAAGCTGCTCACGTCATTTCACACAGCATGTTTGATCCAGCTTTAGAAGTCTAGGAGAGAGCAGGAGAGGGGGGGCAGAAAAAATCTGGATCAGCTGCCAGAAATGGAAATCTTGCATTTATGGAGAGGAACAAATATTTTAAGCATGTGAATTCAAGAGTGCTTTCCAAAGAGGGGGGGGAAGGGGAAAAAGGAGGGGGGCAGGCAGGGTGTTAAAACTTCCTGCAGCCACAAAGGCTCTGCAGAATATGAAGAATATTTATCAGTAACAGCACTTTGCTCCAATACTGCCTTTGGAGCCAGGCTCACGAGTCTGAGCTGCACCACTAAAAATACTAAAATGTGTGAATCTCACTGAGTTCAAGCCTTCATCTGGTGTAAACTGGAGACTTGTCCGTGTTCCTGCGATGGGATCCAGCAGTTACATAAGCAATTACATATTTCTCATCTATAATATGTGATAAACAACAACAAAAGATGAACCAAACACACACCAAACGCAGGCTCAAAGGTGAAAACTGTATCAAAACCCCTCCAGTTTTATAAGAACCTTATGAATTTCCTTTAACTCACGTCATGAGGTTCAGTATTTGCATAAAGAAATGTCAAGATGAAAAGAAAAAATATGTCAGGACCAGATGTAATGGGATCAGGAGCAAACCACGTGGAAATTTCCTGTTGGTGACCTTCTGGAGCGTGGTGATGGAATTGATTTGAGATATAGGACAGGCTTTGCTTAAACTGAGATAACTTTTGTGAAAAGTTTTTTACCTTCATTCCCTTCTCCAGGCGGCTGATAAAACGAAAGCCCCAAAGATATGATGGCTGCGATTTCCAAGATTATAAGAGTCACGTCCTGCAACGCTTCCCAAACTAGCTGTATGAATGTTTTTGGCTTCTTTGGAGGTATAAAATTTTTTCCAAAAATAAGCTTTCTTTTTTCTAGGTCTGCAGCAGTGCCGGCTAATCCTGTAAATAAAATAAAATAAAATAAAATCAGCTCAAATTGCAGTGAAATAGAAAATGCATTCCTATAAATTACTTGTCCAAGAAAAATTCCAAGCTGTAGCACCTATGGCATATTACAAACAGGTAGATATTACACTTAAATTGTGCTTTTACAAGAGGATTTGTCCTGATATTCTGAACAGAATTCTCACAAGCTCCATTTTGTACTAATTCCTGCCAGGTTTAATCATAAAAATTTCCTTGATTTCAGAGGTTTACATTAATAAGACCTATGTATATACATATATACAAGCAATGACTTCTGAAAATAGATCCTAAAGCACAAAGAAATGGGTTTTGGGATTAAGCTGGAATAGCTGATGGAAGCTTTTGGTAATACCTGTGGAAGATCACACAGATCTTTGTTCTGGATGCAAAGGATAAATCAATAAAGCCTCTCTTGCGCTACTTCAAAGCAACCTCTGGCTGCAAATGGACTCCAGCACATCCCTGGAATGAGCTGCATCACAGTTTTGTCACGGGGAAAAGGCAAAGTGACAAGTTAAAGAGGCACAGAAAGACGAAAGGAAACAATCTGGTTCCATGTATTTTACACGATGCTTCAATTTAAGAATGTTTCAATTTAAGGACACAGGATAACGATGGGTGGTTGTGCTGAGCAATCCACTGGGGTGCTTTTTTCCATCCTCTTTAACTATATTAAAGGATGCACGTCTAGTGGTAAACCAGAAAAACAAAACAAAAACAAAAACAAAAAAAGACTTGCAAGTGCCAGGGTAAAATAACTGAGCCCAAATATCCCTCTGAGCAGCATAAAAACTGCAATAAGTGTTCCATATTTCTGCCAAACAATACCTGATATCATAGAATTGGTTAGATTAGAAAAGACCTTTAGGATCATCAAGTCCAACTGCTCCCCCAGCACTGCCAAGGCCACCACCACGCCCTGTCCCCAAGTGCCACGTCTAAAGCTCTGTTAAATCCCTCCAGGGGTGGTGACCCCACCACTTCCCTGCACAGCCTCCTCCAATGCTGAGCAACCCTTCCCAAGGAGAAATGTTTCCTAATATTCAGTTTAAACCTCCCTTGGTGCAACTGGAGGCTGTTTCCTTTTATTTGGAGAGGAGACCAACCCAGCTGGAGCCTTTACAAAACTGCAGGTTTTGAATGTGATCAGCAACATAAAGTTATTTCTGGTTATTTATGATTGTTTATGGTTATTTATGGCTATTCACCCTTACATGACACCAGGAAAACACTGGAGCTGACTTTGGAGGAACAGCAAGGTGCCTGCAAGGAGGAAACCATCAACCCCGGGCCGTGAGGATCCCAGGGCTCGGACAGTTCAGGGTGAACCCCCAGAGCACACAGGACACCTCAGGAGTGGGAAGCCCTGCAAACTGCCCCTTCAAGGTGTCGGGGAATGCCAGGCAGGCTCCTGATGTGGAGGAGTCCCCCCTCTGTGCCAGGGTCCCCCCGCAGCCCCTCGGTCCCTCACGGGCGGTTCCTCGGGACGGCAGCGATGCTGGCCTGGCCCATCCGTCCTGCCCCACTGCAGGCAGCTCCCGACTCACCTTTCCCTTCAGGTGTCTCCTTACAGCTGCTGGCTGCCTTCTGCCTCTTGCTTAACTCATCAAAGTTTCATTTCCCCCTCAGCTGCTGAGAAACACGACCCCTCCCGCAGATAAAGGCCCGCTGGCGTTATTATTATCTGACTTCGTTTAATTTGCAGGGCCTCGTGCTCAGTGACACTGGGACAGACAGGTTCCAGCCAGCAGGAAGTGTCTGCGTTATCCTCCAGGATTCAATCTCCTCTGAGAGCTCCCAGGCAGTCCCAAGGCAGGGAAAACCCTTTCCCCTGTGCCACAGGGACTGGAGCCATCGGGGAGCTGCCTTTTTGTGACCCCACAGAGGTCACAGACATTGGGGAAACACAGCTGAGGGATCAGGCAGCCGCTCACAGGGACCAGCCTCCAGCACAAACCAAACCAGGGCAGCCTGGGCAGCACCAGAGGGCTGCCAAAAGGAGGGATTTACACTAAAAATCAGAGAATCACAGGATCAGTACGGTTGGAAAGGAGCTCTAAGATCATTGAATCCAACTATTAACCTAACATTGCCAAACTCACCAAATCTCCAAGCACCACACCTGCATGTTTTTGAGTGCTTTCCAGGGATGTTGGGGAGCCTCTTCCAGTGCTTGACAACCCTTCCATGGAGAAACTTTTCCTAATATTCAGTCTAAACCTCTCCTTGAGGCCTTTTCCATTTGTGTCCCTGTTCCCTGGGAGCAGAGACCAACCCCCCGGCTGCCCCCTCCTGTCAGGGACTTGTGCAGAGCCACAAGGGGCCCCCTGAGCCTCCTTTTCTCCAGGCTGAGCCCCTTTCCCAGCTCTTCCTCATGGAACTTGTACAAAAGGCACCCAAAATTTGCATCAGACACCCAAAACTCAACCTACTCAACCTCACACATAAAGGGGAAATTCCATGGGCACCACTGACTGAGATTTGGGGCAGAAACTTTTATCTGTTGCAGCTTCGAGCAGCAAGACAAAATTCTGGAAGGAAAAACTCAAAGAATGGAAGGGAGACCTGAAAAATGCCTCTTTTCCAACCCTGAACATATGTGCTCTGTGGTGGGCCAGCTCCAGCAGCTCGGCAGGTGACTGGAGCTCTCCAGCATGGCAGGGATGGCTGGGATGGCGCAGGGAAGAGCTGCAGGGATTTTCAATAATCCCCATCACATTTACCGAGACATGCTGAATTCCTGAGTTGGAACTGATGCCCTGCACCTCGCTGCCAGGAGGGCACACAAAGGATGACTCCTGTCCTGTGCTTGTGATGTGTGTAAAATACACCCGAGGAGCCTTCAGAACCAAGGAGAGACTGGAACTCAAAGAGCTGCTTTTTCCATAAGATAAAAATTGTCAATTTAGACACCATAAGGCTGACAAACAAGACTGTCTGAAGCATCCATGGTCATCCTTATTTTCCAGTCTATAATCCACATAATGCTGGAATTCAGACATCAGTCATTCAGACTCTTCAATTTTTGTTATTATCTTCCTTAAGAACCACAAACAAGGGTAAATTATGCAGATTATTTTATTCTTTTCTCTAAGTTTTGGTGAAATTACTCACCCAGTCAGTCTCATCTAAAAACCAGAGTACATTCATCTTTATTAATGAAATTTATTTCCCTGGAAATCATTTAGAAATCATTTAGAAAATGACATCCACTGTTCAGTTCAAACCAAAAGGTTTCCATTCTCCCATGACCTGACCATCGCTCAGAATCCTGTTCAGGAAAATTTTGGGGCTGGTTTTTTTTAACTCCCACTGAACACTAGAAATGGACAAACCAGTACAATGAGGAAGAGAAAGAGAAAGGAAAGGAGACAATGGAGAAATCTCAGATTTAAGAGTTCTGTAGAGATAAGGTCAGACAGGGACAGAAAAGTGCACGGAAATGACGAAGCCGTGGGGAAACGGGACTGAGCCTCTGAGGCAAAGAGGTTTGCTCTGCAAAACTCCCAAAAATTCTCAGAATGCATGAGGAGGTAGGAGAGGAGCCCTCCTCATCCTTCCCGAGTCAGCTGCTCGACTCAGAAGGGTGATTTCCCCTGCTCCAGGGGCGCTCTGCGCGAGGCTGGGCTTGGCGAGGCCGGCGGTGGCTCGCGGTGCCCAGATGGCAGAGCCAGCACTGAGCACAGCGAGGGCAGCACGGGACATCTGCCCCACCAGCACCTGAGCCCCGAGCTGCCTCTCCTGCTGCTTCGCATGTGGGTTTTACCTCCTTAAACACACCGACTTCATTTCCTGAATTATTCCACATTATTGTTTTATTCCTCCCTCGTCCCTGAGTCCTGTGACAGCAACGAAAGCGCACTGCAAAGGAAGGCAATTTAAAACATCGTTTCTGTGCGAGGATATAAAACATCCAAGGAAATGGAGAAGAACCAATGGGGACTAAAAAACATGAGTGGAAATAGAAGCTCAGCAGGACTTCAGATTTCACATATTCCCAGCACAAGCAGCAGCCTCCCGTCTCCTGTTCTGTGTGGCAATAAAAGTCACAGCCTGGCTGGGTTTAGGTTCATTTCTCCAAACGAGCATGAATATTTTATTTAAGTGCTTTTCTAGGTCAAAGCTGTGCAGTACAACTTTGCTTGACCCAAGTGTTTGGAACAGATGTGCAGTTTTGGCTTAAATTTATATACAAATATTGCACACAGGTTCAGGAAACACTGTGAAAATTTTCTGATGCTTCCAGCATTTGAGCAATTTCTTAAGGTTTCATTTACCAAAAGTTTTCACCAAAATTTCTAGGAGAATGAAAGTGATTGCGTAGAAAACATTTTCTACAATGTGCGGTGTATTAAATTCACTTATGATTTAATCTAGCATTGTTACTTTTTTGAAGGGAGAAAAAGAACACAAAACTGGAGAAATGCCACCTAATGAATTTTCTCTGTTCCTTATCTACATCTGCCAGTTACTGCACACTGAATATAAAGCCATCGTTTCAATTAATGCCTGGAAAATTGTATTTCTCTGACAGTCATCTCCACTGCAACCAAATGGAGCATGACAAACACAGAATGATTCTGATGCTGCAAAAATAGCAAAAGCACAGCACTACTAACACAACAATGAAAAAAAACCCCACCATAAAACTTTTAAGAGAATGTTTCAAATTGGCTCAAATTAGGGGCTAAAGAATGAAGAATTTACATTTTCATTAATTGAGCAAATAAACCAGTCACTGCTTATTAAATTCCTTCTGTGCTTTTTCTGATGCATCCAGAAAAGGAGACAAAAATTTCAAATAGCAAAACACGTAAATCATATGTTTTAAAAATCAAATGTGAGATTTGTTCAGCATAGAAAGGAGAGGCTTCCCAGGGATGCTGTGGAAATGGAGGGAGAGAGGAAAGGCAACTATTTTGGTTAGTGATCACTAACAATTAGAAACGGCACACCTGAGTTCTTCCTGTGAGAGCTCAGACCTGGGTTTTATCACCTGAGCCAAAGTCCCCCTGGCCTCAAACTCTCTTTTCCCATGATAAGTACACCCACCATCACAGAAATCAGAAAATATAACACCCCAAAAAATCACCTGCACAGTTATTTCATTTTCTTTGCCTGGTTTCACCAATTCCATTTATTTCCCAACGAGCTCCCTGCCATTCCTGCTGCTCCACAGCAATTCAGGAGACCCTGCCCCAGGCCCATGGGCTCCTGGAACTCTTGCAGACTCTCACATCTTCCTCGTGGACATGAATTAGAAATATGAGTTCAGTTACTGCTGGGGTAACAAGGACATTTCAAGTCCCATTCAACATTTTTCATGGGATTGGACTCTCTGGCTTTGGAAGCAGAGTTTTTCTCTGCTTTTCCCTCTCCAACAAGCAAGAAATAGCTTTTTTTCTTCCACTTCTTCAGCAGCAACCTAAGCAGCAGCCTCTCTGTAACAGTGACTGAAAGGGCTGGAAATGTCACATTTTCAGTTCAAATGAGGAGCTTGGAACCAAAAGATTTAGTTCCTGAGGTCTGCCCTAGGAATCTGCCCCTACCTAAGGAATTGGGGAAGGCAAGGAGACGCTCCCAGTAAACCGTGATCACTGTTATGGTTTGGATCAAATGCTAGGGAAGGTCTGGTTTTTTCCTAAGGTATAATGATGTCATCGCTGTGATGTAATCCAGCATCAGCCTTCCTGAGGTCAGGAATTCTTCATGGCCTTTGTTTGTCTAAGGAAAAGAAACACGTGGAATGCTACAGATTGCTTTAAATTGACACAAGAGGATTGGTTTCCAAGTAAAACACACAGCAAAGATGGGAAACACAAAGTGGAAATTTTCACCCCTGGAACAGATGCCTCTGTGACCTCCCAGTTTTACCGTGTGGCGTGCCTGGAAAAGATTTTCCATGCAGGACATTGAAATTCTGCTCAGGTCATATTAAAATAAAGTCAGTTGAGAGAATGCTGTCCATCGATAAGAGGGAGTTTAATGAGAGCATCTTCTAATTCCAGCAAGGTGAATTGGAATTTCACTACTGAATGAACCTCAACAAATAATAATTTCCTTCTAATCTCAGGACTACAAAGCTGTCTCTAAGTGTAATGAATCTCATTACCCCTTTTCATTAATATCACTGGCATACCTTTTTTTATATAAATGTTAAGAAATACATCCAAAAATTAAAAGCCTTTGGCATTACAAGTCATCCAAGCTCGTGTCCTGTAAGCTTTATGCTGCTGCTGGGACAATTCCTGTGAGCAGAACCTTGCAGGACTCTGAACCCCCTGGAGTCAAACACTTTACTGCCAGATCCACACAGCCAACATCCAGAAAAGAGGGCACAGAATCAAGAAATTAATTATCTCTCTCTCATTTCCTTATTAATCATCCTCCCTCTTCACATCCGACAGCAACAAGTGGCCGAGCCACCCTGTCCTGCCCTCAGCATCCCAAATCCAACAACCTGGCTACAAAAACCCTCCTGGAGACCTTCCCTGTGACAGGGTGCAGCCAAAGATATCACTGAAGTCACACAATGTAAATACCTCTCTAACTCCATGACTTTTAAAAATAAAGGAACTGAAGAGCTTAACAATTGTTCTTACAGACATTGTCTAATGTCAATGCTAGTCACAGGTGCAGAACAACTTGCACTTCTGCCAGGAGTTCCTATCACTGAACCTCTCTCAATCTGCAGAAACTCTACAAAACTTTATCTCAATTTGATGAGGCAGGGAAAGGCTGAGGTTCCTGCCCCAGACAGGTCGGTGGCAGTTCATGGGAGTGAATTCCCATCATCTGGGATTCCTGATTTACATTCAGCTGCAAGACACCAGGCAGGGTTTGTTACTGCCCAGAAGCACTGACTGCTCCATGACATCTTTGATTCCCTTCCCTGTCCAGCCATTTGGGGTTTTATTTCTTCCATCATCTTCCAATTTCTTTTTCAAGTAAAACTGCCCTAAAATGAAGCCGTTCAGCAGGAAGAAACAGTTTACATAAGATGAGTAATAACAGCAGCACCAGAAATGGTTCTCGATTGTGGCTGAAAACAGCCCCAAAAAAGCCACTCATGTGAAAGACATCCATGATTTCATAATAATCTAATGACTGGACTTACGTGCAGCACGTAAACACGAGCCAGGACTGGGGCAACAGATGAGACATCAAATATTAAAGGCACTGCAGCAGATGAGTAATGTTTTTCTTGCCTAAACACAGAGCAAGAAGCTTTCTGCAAAGGCTGATAAAGCATTCAGTGAGAGCTCGAGGTCCGGGATTAAGAAAGAGGAATCAGGATTTCTTTTTCACAAACGTTCTGCTGTCGGTGGGAGTGTGGCTGCTGAGAGGGACGAGAACTGTCCCACCAGAAATCGTTCCTTCGGCTCGTACTCCGTTTGATAATCATTAAACCATCCCCACACGTCGCACATTGGGTACCCCCCAGGCTCCTGGAAACGTTTTTCTTTTGCTCTATTATGATGTAATATCAAGTAGAATAAAACCATTAGATTCAGGGCAAAGATTGTAATAAATATTAATAACCTAGAATAAACACTAATAATCTAGAATAGATACCCATCATGCCACCCATCACCAACTAGATAATAAAATGCCAATAAAAACTCCTTTTTCACATTAGATATGTAAATACCAGAGCAGTAACAGCACAGATCCTCACCCATCACTAAGAGACAGGTAACCCAAAAGCTATGGAAGGGTTTGGCAGCCAAGCCAAACAATCCCAAGCCAGTGGGATACCCCACAGACACTGGATTCTCCAGGTTTGTTCAGCATCACAGATCTTCAGGTTCTGAATGGAAACAGAATGAGGGAATGTAATGTTTTCTTTCCCCCATCCCCACTTTCCAGGTAGTCAAAGCCTTGAGAAAATTTCTTCAAACGTCTCTTTTTTTGGTTATTGAAACCAAGCCAGGATTTCCCTCCCACAGAAGGTAACCTCAGGATTTAGAGTGGACCATAAAAATTCCCTCTGCACATTTTGTATTACCCACAAAGCCATGACTTTCTACTGAAGCACAGATGGGTAAGGTGGGACCATTTCAATGATGTTGACTGAGAAGATGAAGTAAATAGTATCAAAAACATGGGGTTACAGTGCTGAGTTATAACAATATGATTGTTCCAGGTAAGGTGAAAGCTTTTTCTTGCCCTGAATATTTAAATTAAATCAAGCATCCTTGGTTACATTTCCAGACACACTTCAGACACAATTAAGTGTTGGTTCTGTGGGTCAGGCTTGGAAAACACTGACACATCAATCAGATCACATGGAAATTTAACAGGAGATCCAAAGTATCTGTCAAGAAAAAGATCAAGGAATAAATGACATCATCATGCCAAAGGGGACCTCCTTCCTTAATCAACACATCTTTATAACCTCTTATCACCGTTCTCACTGGACCCTACCAAAAAAATTCACTCCTTCACAAAAACTGCTGGTGGCAACCAGAGGGAAAAAGGCCCTGAAATCCATCTGTGAATGGCTCTCCCAGCCCACAAGTGGAGCAGTGCTGCTGGCAGAGGCAGCCTGTGCCCGTCTGCGTGGATCCAGCCCAGCCTGGGGAATGCAAGGGTCCCAGTGGAAGATTTCCATCAGCCACGCTCCGCAGGGAGCTCTGGCTGTGTGGCACAAGTGGCAGTGTGGAGGTACTGCCAGCTGGGAGCTCCCGGTGTGCCAGGACTCCTCCGAGCCCTGGAGAGGTGCAGCCAACAGGTGCCAGCACCACCCACCCACGCACAGCACCAGAGCTCACAGGGCAGGCAGCAGAGCAGGAATGGCCGGGCACGGACCCTTGCAGGAGAGAGAGAGGAAAAGGAGGGAGCCACACGTCCCCTGAGCGAGCAGGACACTGAGCCTGGGGCTGCAGCTGCTGGGTCACCCCACACAAACCCACAGTCACACAGCTGCTGCCCTGGCAGCTCCTCACAGGTCACCAAAGCCTGCACCTTCCATTCTTCCCCATCTCGTCACAGTTTTTGGAGTGACTTCACGTCCCTCAAAGTTTTGCAAATACAACATTGTGTTCAAAGGCTGTTGGTGCCAGGGAAATGTCCCAGGAGCTGTGGCCAGGTGACCAATTCAACACAGCTGGGGGGTACCATGGAGAGCCTCAGCTGCCCTCTCACACCAGAAGGTGCTTTCAGGGTAATGTGGCCTAAATTGCTAAAGACTTCTCCTGATTTTGTGGGTCCACTCACAGCAACACGGCAGCCTGAGAAAACAACAAAGGAATAAAGGAATAAAGGACGTGAACCTGGAAAAGCATGGCCTGAGTGAGGGAGACATTCTGCAACACACATCAGACAGACTTTTAAATCCAGCACAAGTCTCTTTTGGAGTATGCTGAAAGTCATTTTCAGGGAGGGAAAGGATCTCTCTTCCGTGAAGAATCTTTCCTATTATTCTTTGTCACTGCAATCACCAGTTTCTGTGGCATCAGTTCCAAGGGTCTGGAGCTCATATTGATTTGGTGAAGCCTATCGGAAAGGTTAAAAGGAACACAGAATAACAACAGATGCTCTGACAACAACAGCAGCATAGGAAAGAGGGGGTTTCTGATGAGGCCAGGCAAGAGTAGGTTGAGTAGTTCATTCCTTATAGGGTACTTTAATCTTTATCATAAAAACACAAAACAGAAGAATAAATTTATATTCTGATAGGACACATTTTTGTGACGTCTGTAAGGAAGTTAAAATGAAATATCAAAATCCACTTTGCCCAGGCTGCTTCCCTGGCATGATTCTTTCCGAACAAATAAACCTGCTTGCAGCAAGCTGCATTTTCCTGAGGTGTTACCTCCTAGTGCTGCTACTTGGCAGCTCTTAATGTCTCTGTCGGTGTCACCCACTGCTCCTGTGAGCGATGTCACTGTGTCACCTACACAGCGCTGGCCTCGCTCGGGCTCTGCAGAGGCTGAGCACTCCCTGCTGCGTATCCAGGGGAGGGGGAGCTAAAAACAAGTGAGAATGCTGAGGAAAACGCAGTGCTGTGATCATGATGCCGTCTGCAAGCCACACTCAGCGCTGCTCTCACTCTGCAGTGACAGTGATGTCCCTCTGACCACGCTGTGCTGCTTGGGAGGTGCTTTTGGAGCATCCAAAGGGCGAAATCCCTCGGTGGGGGAGCAGCACAATAATGAGAGCTCTGGCACCCTCCCAGCACTCCCGCTGTCACCTGTGGGACACTGTGCTCGTCACTCCCCACTGGCCCCATCCTCCCGTGGCACCAGTGTGGATCAGCTCCCAGTTTCCATCCTGTGGGATCAGGAGGGGTCTGGCTCCAGCAGCACCTTGCACATGCTCCGGTGAAAGTGGGCTCAGCAAACTCAGCCCGAGGCATTCACCTGTTCTCAGCTCTGCATTTATTCTGAGACATCTATTCCCTAATAACCACTATGGATTAACTCTTGCTGGGCATGTCCTTGCTCTGGATTCAGAGGCCTCTTCCCAGGATGAAGCAAAGCAATGAATTAATGGGCTGGAAGTCAAGTGGAGTGGGTGGCACAGTAATTTATTTATTTAAACAGAGGGAACTGCTGTGCAAGGAAAAGGTTTCAAGCCATGAATGGACTAAAAGACTTCTCATTTCAGACCTCCTTTTCACTAAAAACCTAAGCTTCCAGATATATAATGAAGGTTAATTAATTAATTAATAACTGTTGGGGTTATTTGGGGGGCATTAAGAAAATTTTGTTTGCTCAGCAAAGCTGCCCGAGGATGTCTGTCGATAGGAATTTGGTGCTTTTACTATGGTAAAATACAATGTTTTGTTTTCTGCTGATGTGTCTAACACAAATTTGTAAATATTTGTCCATCCCAGATAATCATCTGCCTTTCCTGCAGACTTAAATACAGACTTAGAGGAAGAAGAGAAGTGAAAGAGGCTTAAAATGCCTTCCAAAATGCCAACATGAGCTCTGCTACAGTGACCAGCCCAAAACTGAACACAAGATGTTCACTCAAAGTTGGCAGTCACGGGGCACTGATAATGCAGCAAGGCAAACAAGCTCCCTCTTGCCCCGTTTTCCAGATAAAATGGAGAGAAGATGCAAGGAGAGTCTCAGGACTTCCATGTCTTGTGGTAATTGGTCAGTTCAGGCCACAAAAGGTGTCCAGGTGTCACCACGCAGCAGAGCAGGGGGCTCCCCATGAACAGCAGTGTTTTAGTTTGGATGATGGAACCAATATAATGTTATTATTCCAAAGAGCTCCCAGCCTTACAGAAAGTTAATAAAAATACCATGAAAAGAGACAATGTTTTCTCGACTCCCGCCTTATTTTTGAGTGATGAGAAAATATCAGCTGTGACCAAAGCAATCCCAAGATGTGCTGTAGGATAGACCAGTATTTTATTCCTATACCCCCATGCAGCAGAACTCCACCCGGAGTATAACACCCACAGACATCTCTCAATTTAGCACAAAAAAAGCCAAAAAGAATAGATTCTCTCTGCCATGAAGCACAAATTGTCAATCACCTTGATTAGCCCTCCACACAACTAACACAACCTGAACGCACCAATCACTACTGAACTTCTCCAGGTTGTTTTCCCATGCAAATCAAAGATTAAATTAAATTATAAAGTCAGAGCCTGCAGGGAGGTGTTCCTGGTCACCAGCTGTAGTAGCTGTGAGCCAGAAGCAGCCAAGGGCTCCATAGATTTTTTTATGTCCACAAAACTGGGCCCACTTCAAGTTCTCCCAGTTCTCAATCATGACAAAAGCACAAGTGGAAAACATTTTTGGGATACAAAGATGGAGTTCCAGCGATCCAAAAAGCCCCTGAGAATCACTCAGCTACAGTGGAATTCCATTCAAGGTGATAAAAGTGGGAAAGGGCCTCTGTTCAAAACTCTTCACTTATTTGGTCACAATATCTATGTGTTTGTGTTCTTTGCATTAAGAATGATTTTTTCCTTCATTTTAATTTTGTGCTCTGTGGTTTGAGAAGTTGAAAATTTTGTGTGTCCTTTGGCCATTGCACTTTCAGGGTTTGAGGACGCCATTCTGACCAAAACCCCAGAAGAAGTGTGCTCACATTGCAAATGGTTATGAATTTGTGTTAGACACACCAGCAGAAATCAAAATACTGTATTTTTTCATAGTAGAAGCACCAAATTCCTATTGACAGACATCATTGGGCAGCTTCACTGAGCAAACAAATATTACATTCTCTTAACGTCCCCCAAATAACCCCAACCCAGTAATTAATTAATTAATTAACCTTCATTATATATCTGGAAGCTTAGGTTTTTAGTGAAAAGGAGGTCTGAAATAAGAAGTCAATCCATTCATGGCTTGAAACCTTTTCCTTGCACAGCAGTTCCCTCTGTTTAAATAAATAAATTATTGTGCCACCCATTCCACTTGACTTCCAGCCCATTAATTCATTGCTTTGCTTCATCCTGGGAAGAGGCCTCTGAATCCAGAGCAAGGACATGCCCAGCAAGAGTTAATCCATAGTGGTTATTAGGGAATAGATGTTCCAGAATAAATGCAGAGCTGAGAACAGGTGAATGCCTCGGGCTGAGTTTGCTGAGCCCACTTTCACCGGAGCATGTGCAAGGTGCTGCTGGAGCCAGACCCCTCCTGATCCCACAGGATGGAAACTGGGAGCTGATCCACACTGGTGCCACAACAATTAATGTGTTAACACAATATCATTTATTGTCTTGAGAGAACACAATAATTTACGTTGTTAAATTAGAAACAAATTCTTGCAAGTAAAAAGGAACAAAAAGACCAAGAAGTAAAAATAGATTAAAAAAAAAAAAAAACAACTAAACCCAACAATCTTTTTATGCGAAAAGGGAGCAGAATTCTAAGCACTTAAGTACTTTTATCATGTAACACAGAGGCATAGATTTAGATAACAACCACTTAAGGAATTAATTACATTCTTTACACCAAAAGAGATGGAAAAAGGAAGTTATCCCAGTTATGCTCACCCCAAGGAAAGGAACACTTAAAACATTTTCCTAACTTAATGTAGAATCGTTCTCTTGTCTCATTAGTAACTTTAATTGGAAATTCTATTTTGATTTTCATTAGGAGAGTAGGCTTTGCTCTGCTCTCTTCCTTGACTTGTCAGGTTATTTTTTCTCGTGTGGTTCCTGCTTCTCACAAAATGTTTTAGGGAAAGTCAGTCCAAATTCACAGTCCAAAATCTTATGCAAATTACTACGAGCCAACTGCTGTACAAATATTATGAAACAGAAGTCTCCCCGAGTCCTTTTCAATGGCTGCTGAACACAGCAGGATCAGGCACTTTCTATTTTTATTGAAGCTGAAGTTTCAAAGTTGGTAGAATAGAAGGCATTGGAATAATTCTTTCTGAAATAGNNNAAAAAAAAAAAAAAAAAGATTCCGTGCCTAATAAAAAAATGCTTTGGGAAACTGGCAATCTTCCTAAAACCCAAAATGTTCCAGAAACATGGCCTGTGATTCAAAGGCACTTTGTCATCTGTACAGTTTTGCTTATAGCTGCATTGCAGCGTTCTCTTCAGGACTGCTCCCTGCTCTTAGAGGATAAAATGACCCAAGTGCCTCCTCTGTTCCATCATTATTCATTAATGAAGAGCCTGGGCCTAGAGGATTGTCATTGCAGGAGAGAAGGAAGCCTCATTAATGCATCCCTTCAGCACAACACACATTAACACCGAATAAGAGGCAAGAAAATCAGACCCAATTTCAGTGGATGCTTTAGCAGCACTTAAAAACTGTCATCAGTTTAAATAGCACTGGAAACACTGTTCTGTTATGAAATCATCCTGAGGAACGCAGGAAGTGCAGAGACCTTGAACCAACAGGGCTGAGGATGAAGTCATTGCTTTCAGCCAGACATCTTGAGCATGCATCTGTTTTCTGCAGGTTATGTAAATGAAAAGCAGAGAGGAGCTGAATGCTGAAATGCTCAGGATGCTCAAAGGCAGACTTTGTGTGTCTGTGTGTGCTGCCTAATTCCAATATCCCTTTTGTTAAACACATCTCTATTTTTCTCTGCCTCCCCATGCTCCTCCAATGTCTACTGCTCTTCCCAAAGACCCCCTGAACAGATCTTCCCTCTCTTCCTTTTCCATGCTCCTCATTTCCCCCTTCACTTTATCTCAGAGAAACCGATGCCACTGATAAATCCAGAGAGCTCTTCCTCCTTCCCTCTGAGCTCCCACTGCTCACCCTCTCCTTCTTAAGCCTGCACTCTGTCCTCCGAGGCCACAGCTCTGATTTAACCTCACACACCTCTTTGGGAGGAGTTTTTTCTTGTTTGCCCCTTCTAAACAAGAAGCAGGAGCACAAATTAAGCAAAGTTTTGGGAGATCAGCATGCAGCAATATCCATATCCTGTCAGGAGTGTCTTCAAAGACAACCAAGAGTACCACATACTCAGCAGGCTCATTTCTTCTTCAACGAAGAAAAGCCCTCTAAAGGAAAGAAAATATTCCTCACATTGCAAGACTTTGAGAATCTTAACAAAAGTCCTCTATTCGTTCAATGGTTACAAAAACCAGCAGACAACAGAAAAATTCAGAAGTAATTACGTGAGCCTATTAATAGCAAGTGCCAATAAGTCTTTCCATTTCTGTGCCCCTCATTAGAAAAATGAACAATTTCTGGTATTGTGGAAACAGGCTTGCAGAACATAAAAAGACTCTAACTGCATTAATCTTTTAACTTCCTGAGCTTTGTTTGTGCCACAGCCTTTATTTGCAATTAAGCTTAGTGCATATGAAGTTCACTGCCTGATCCAGCCCAGGGTGGGTAATTCAAGCTCCTTTTCACTGACCTACCAAACTCTGACCTGTTGGACCTGGCTGGTAAAAGTGAGAAGGGATTACAATTTCATTCAGATCGTGATATCTGAGCAATTCATTCAACAAGGGGACCAATTATGTCTGATCCCCTCACCTTTCCCCCTGCTTCTGGGCTGGACTGATTTGCCAGGAGAAGGTAATCCTGAGTCAGGGTGAATTTGATCACAGTGACCTGAGATGAAAAGTGCTGGATCTTGAAAATGATCTCAAATTCATCCAGTTTGTTCAGCTGTTGTAGATTAATGCTATGAAAACACAGGTTCTTTGCCTGGAGATAAATATCCACCAAAGTCTTATTTATTTACGTGCAGTCAGGATGATGCAGACAGACCATCATGTGCCCTGATAAAACAGGGAATGTTTCACCGTGCTTCCCCAGTGCTCAGCTCTGTCACAACACTAAATCTGCAGAACGTGAAATCCTTTGTCACTGGCTGAAGGCAACAGGTGATTCATTAACTGATGCAAAACCATCAGTGCAGTCCACCCAACACACTGTTCTCTTATGAAGAAAAAATTAATTAACAACGATGTTCTATAACCAAATACAGCCACTAACACAGTCAGCATCTAACCTGAACCAACACACAGCAAATTCCTCCACAAATGATGCTTGGGAGGTTGTTGGATTCCCTGGTTCTCTCACCAGAAAGGGCCTTGCTCTGCCTCTTGCAGCATTAGGCACTCGATGCCTCTGACTTCACCAGGCACAGAGCTCACCAAACCTTCTCAATCCAGCCGTGGGAGGAAGGATGGCAAAGCCCCAGGTGCAGGATGGAGGAAGGATGGTGCAGGATGGCAAAGCCCCAGGTGAAGGATGGTGCAGGATGGTGCAGGATGGTGTAGGATGGTGCAGGAGGGTGCAGCCCCAGGTGCAGGATGGAGGAAGGATGGTGCAGGATGGTGCAGGATGGAGGAAGGCTGGTGCAGCCCCAGGTGCAGGATGGTGCAGGATGGAGGAAGGATGGTGCAGCCCCAGCCCCCGAGCCCCAGCAGGGCCCTGAATGTTCCCCTCAGGCTGGGAACCAGTTCTGGCACCCATTTTCACCCACCCAGGGAACCCAGCAGGACTCCTGCTGCCAGCAGGGGTTTCCAGCTGCACTGAGGATGCAGATGCTCCCAGGACTGGTTCACCTTATCAACACCTGATTTAGAGCTTGAACCCACCCCCAAGGGCAGGGACAGTGTTGCTGCTGGGGCAGCAGAGGGTTCAGAGCCCAGGGATGGTGCCCAGTGCCAGCTCTGGCTCCAGAGGTGACCCTTTCCCAGCAGAGCTGCCCTTCCTCCCCAAAAGAGCCACACTCTGCATTTCTCAGGGCTGGCACATCACAGAAACCAGATGCAATTGCCCGGTTGTAAATCCTTTTAAAAATTTCTTTACACATTAAAAAGAAGCAATGCCAGGCTGAGGCAGATATTAAGCTCCGTGTCAGCTCCCCTCTAAAAATTTTTTTTCCTTAAAATATCCCTTAAAACATCTCTCTGTGCTCTGGCACTCTGCTTAGGCCACACGCTGTCCCCCTGCCCCTGAACGCAGACTGCAGCTGCTGTGCTTTATGTAACCCTGTTTGCTGCAACGTCACAGGACCTAAATACAACATTTCCACACGGAACCGCATCTAAAGATTTGCCTTTTGTTGATTTTGAGTGAGCAGCTCCCCTCCCGAGGCCTCAGCTTCTTCAAGCCATATTCCTCGAGGCTGGAAAGCGCTGAACGAGTCCTGAATTCTGGCTTTATCGAGCTGCTGCCTCCAACACCCTTGGCTTGCCCTTGAAAAGGCTTTCTGCAGCCATGACTCAGTGCTAGAGCACAGAACCCAGCCCCGCGCCAGGAGTTCATCAAGGAGGGACATTTCCCTGCGAGAGGGACAACAGGAGCTTCCTGGGGCAGGAGGAGGGAACACCGAGCACCCAGACCAGTGTTCTTGCTGTTTAAAAACAAGAAAAGAGGCATCTGCAGTTCAACTTTCCTGGCTCCAAAGGCATTTTCTGGATTTGCTGTTTCATTCAGGTGCAGGAGATAAAACGGTGCAGCCAAGTTTGGCCTTGCAAGCAATCAGTTAAAGGGGGGAAAAGTGCCCAGCAGGAAGGATTTGAATCATGGAAGTGTTGGGAGAAAATAACAAATGGCAAACAGGCAGGTAATGAAGCTGGATTTGCTCTTCACAGCCCACATCACTGGATATTTGCTCTTCAGAATAAAACTCCTGTAATACTATATTAAAGTATTTCTGGAAACTTTGGGGTATAATTTTCCTAATGGCGTAAAACAGAGCCCCATGTGTTCTGGTGCTGCAACAGACCATGAGGATTTTTTTTAATAGTGGAACTGTGTCTGGAAATTGCCTTTGGATAGGTGAAACAAGCTGTCCAAAAGCTGCAATTCCAGGAAGGATAACACAGGGTGCTTTCTGGAACATATTTATTTACCTGAAAACCACGTGTGGTCGTTAGGCTGCCTGTTTCCCAATAAATATGAATAATCTGTGATCTGTGGAATATCATCTGATCTTCTCATATTCTCCCCTTCTTCCGTGCCCACTCAGTGCTTACAAATTGTGATTAGGCATTACTGCACTCTCTGGCACAGTGGGGATTTGAATTCTGATTGAAGACCAGGAAAACACAAACATATGGAAAAATGAAGCCATTTACATCTCAATTTGGCGTATCCCGTGCTGTACACAACTAATTATGGATCTCTGAGCTCATTAATTTTCCCTGGAATTCCCATGCAGTGGTGGCACCAAAGCCAAGTGTGAAATACCCCGCGGCCAGTCCCAAGCCAGCCAGGCAAGATTCCAGATGTATTTCCTAAACAGCTGTGCTGACACTGGGAACTGGAGAGGGTGACAACAGTCCTGACTTGCAGCATCCAAAGTGCTAAAAATCCTTTTAGCACCACCAGTGCCTCACCAAACAGTGCGTGTGCACAAGCACCCGCCTAATGAGGGAGCAGGGCTGTGAAAATTCCTGACATCAACAGGATTCCTGTGCAGCCCTGCAGTGGCCAGCAGAGGTTTGCATGTTAATGGTCTGTACAAAAGCCAGCGATGGTCAAAAGGTTCTGTTTATCCTCGTAGCAAGGATTGTTTATCCTCACAGCAAATGCAGCCACACACTCGGGGCTTTTACAGCTCTCATGTTTGCATAACATAATGCTCAAGCCATTAACAGCAGAATCCTTCTTGACCCTTACATGCCCAGGTATTGCCAGTGTTTGGCTTTTCATTAATCCCAGGAAGTTTTGTTCCTGGAGAAAAGAGCAGAAGCTAATCCAACGTGGATTACGTGTAGTTTGTGCCATAAATGTCACGCCATGGATCAGAAGCGTTTATTCTTGCTCAGCTCTGTCACATAATTGTGCCTTTATGAAACAGGGACAGAGAGAATACCCACAAATAATATCCACAAATGTAGGAGCCATGGCAGGAATACCACAGGGATGATGCAAGGGAAGGGGCAAGCTGGGAATGTGAACACTGATGAGAAACATGAAACACAACGCTCTGCTGCAGATTCAAAGGGTAAAACTCACCTAAGTGCATTTAACTTCTTTTTTTCAATTATACTTGTACAAAACCATATGATCTCTTTGCAACACAGGACCGGACTCTGGTGGAAACTCATCTCCAGAGAGTGGAGCTGCCCTGTGTGGCTCACACTGGTTTAAATCAGCTTTTCCCGAGCCCAGAGATCCCGTGGCTCCCTGTCAGCACAGGGATTTCACGGAGAAATCCAAAGCAGCCTATTCCGAATTAACAGGCACACATGAGGAGGGCACAGCAGTGGGGTTTGAAAACTCTCATTTCTAACACACAACACAAAATTAAGGATGAGTAAAGGCACTGTTTTCATGGCCATGTTGGACCCAGTTTGTCACTTCTGTTGCAGATGGAAAGGATTTCAGAAAATTAAATGTATTCTAACTTCCAGTCACTTCTAAAATTACACACAGTTGAAAGATCACATTAAAGGTTCTTTATTTTGGATCTCCTCATGCCATAAACCTCCGGATCTGGAAAAAACATCCGACCTCTAGGAACAAGTACAAAAGCATTATCTTTAAATACCGTCAGAAAATAAATAACCACTGACTTGTGGACCTGAAGCTGAAAAAACAACAGACATGCAGACAGGGATTTAAGCAATTGTGGGAGGATTTTAAATGTTGTAGGGGGTTTGCATTAATTTCAGTCTCGTTGTAAATCTTATTTCAGTGATAATGAAGACTTCCAGTGACTCTGATGTTTAGCAGGTTCCTCTTGCCCACAGCACACACTCATTTTATGGCAGGAAACAAACTGTTGCAAAGCAAGTGAAAGTATTTTTTTCCTTGAAAAAACTACAAATAATCTGGCTTGACAATAATTTTCTTTTATTATCAGCAAACTAACAAAATACATGAATCTCAAGCATTCTTGGTAGCTTGCAATATAAAAAACCCACCAGAAAATACCATGGGGATGGTTATATTTAGATTTCATACTTTCACACAGAAAAAGTCACAGTCTGATCTCAACCACAGGAAAGCAAACAGGCTCCTCTTACCGATGTGTTCCCCAACTGCTCTTTTTTTACCCCGTTTGCTCTTTTCAAATGTTCTCTGTCCTGCCTGAAGGGAGCTCACAGGAAAGATGGAGAGGGACTTTTTACAAGAGGCTGGAGCGACAGGACAAAGGGAAATGGATTCCCACTGAGAGTAGGGTTGGATGGGATATTGGGAAGGAATTGTTCCCTGGGAGGGTGGGCAGGCCCTGGCACAGGGTGCCCAGAGCAGCTGTGGCTGCCCCTGGATCCCTGGCAGTGCCCAAGGCCAGGCTGGACATTGGGGCTGGAGCAGCCTGGGACAGTGGAAGGTGTCCCTGCCATGGCAGGGGTGGCACTGGACGAGCTTTGAGGCCCCTTCCAACCCAAACCATTCTGGGATTCCATAATTATCTTTCTTTTTAGTTAACTATTATATGCTGGCATTTTAATTCCCAATTTCTAGCAGAGCAATTTAACTTCAGCTTCAAGTATGATCTGCTCTGTAGCCAGGTTTTTTAGTGCTACTCCAGTTATAACCTTACAGATCCCAATAAAAACAACTTTGGGAAACACGAGTTGAACTTAAAAGTTACTAAACTATCCTGCATGACTATGCTGATTTCTAAATAATGACCATTCATTCTTCTTTCAATAAAGGTAATTACAGTGTTGTATAAAAATGTTTGTATAGGCAAGGCAAAAAGCTGCAAATGACAAGTAAATTGTTCATCTATTCTAATTGTGCTGCTTACAAAGATTGGCTCAAAAAATTAAATTTAAAGAAATGGTTTCTAATAAAAACTCTGAGAAACACTTGAAAGTTAAAAGAGTTGTGGTGTAAAGTTCACTTCTAATCTTTCTTACCACTCAGTTTTGGTCCCAGTGCCTGGGAAAAGATTTCTGTAAGACGTTGTAACTTCTCTCACATGGCATTGTAAAAGTTGTAGTGCCAGGGAAGAAAAATGTCATTTCCTAAGATGGTACAAGTTGAACATAACAGTAAAATCTTGTACAGCCTAAAAAGGAGGATGCTGAGTTCTGCAGCTCTGAGTCTGCACAGAGGGACAACCAACACACAAACACTGCAATCCTGGAGTTCAGAGAACAACCAACTTACTCCTGTCAATTAAACCCATAGACAAGGGGCCTTAAGAACAAAACAAATCAGAAATGACAGTGAGAACCACCTAATATTTCTCCTTGGCTCATTTGTTCCTGCCGGTGAAAAGGATTTGAAATATTTTTCTCAAAACTCTGACTGATACTGGCTTTTCTTTGCCTTCCCAGCACTAACTGTGGCTATCAAGCCTAGAAGCAAGGAGGGCCCAGTTCTGTAGTGCCTGAACACTGATAAATGTCAAGTCTAGAAACTGGGGGTCAGATTTCTCAGAATAAGTTACACCAGGTGTTACTGCCACAAAATCTCCCAGAAATACAGGATGTAGCAAAACAGCAACAATTAAAGACTCCTGCATGGAATCATTTGGGCTCCTCGGAGCAGACAAGTGGTAAAAGGAAAAAGACAGGAAATACAAATGAAGGAATAAACCCATGTTATTCATAAAGGAAAAGAAATACCTTGTAACAGGCTTGAGTTTAAAGTCCCCATAGAGATCTTATTTATATAAGGTGTTTTATCATCCAATTGGAGTTCAACTTTTCCATCAAAAATACAAGATATAAACAGCTGATTTACACACTTTGATTTCCAAGCTAAGGATGAACACCTGATCGTGGGAGGAAGAAGTGCATGTGAGGGGTGCCAGTGTAGGTGCAAAGCCAGAAATTCCCCCGAGGGTGCTGGGGGGAAGAGGAGACTCTGCTGGAGCAGAGGGAGGTGCCCTGCACAGCACCCAAAAAAGGGGAGGCAAACCCTGGTAGATCTCCTGGGGCTGAACCAGCATCCCTGGAGGTGCCTGAGCTCCCTCCTCGTTTCCAGAACACCCTCCAGTACTTTCACATCAAAGGCTTTTATCGTTATTAAGGATATTCCTGTGTATTCATCCCCTTCATTCAACCCCCAGCAGCTGATGGAAGGGTGGAAGATGATCCTTGAATAACGAAGCAGGTAAGTTACACCTGCTTCCCAGAGTGACAGGAATACTCTCCAGGGCTGCTGCAGCCCCAGCAGAGCAGGCAGAGGCTGTTATTGACACATTGTCTTGGCTCATGCAAGTTCCCTTTGATGTTTCATAATCCCAAGAGCACTGAAAACTCAGTGAAAAACACATTCCTCCCACTACAGATCTGTCTCATCCACCAGGCACCTCCTCTGCATAGAAAATTGATCCCCAAGAGAAGGGAATGATGCATGGCCTGAAAAGGCTGGCAGCAGGAATGGCCAGAGCCAAGGACACCAGTGTGTCCACTCCTGGGTCACTGTGGTCACCTCTCTGGGATTGCTCAGCACTGATCTTGGTACACTCCCAGCCAATCACTTCAACTGCTCTGGTTGTAATTAGTGACAAACAACTCTCAAATAATGAGAGACAGCTCATCACCAGCACTCCCTGCTCTGCCAGGTGAGGTAAATCACACAGCACATATACAAGGCCTTCCAAAGCCAAAATCCTCCCAAAACCAGACACAAGTTCTCAAGTGATGCAAACGGTACCTTTCTGCACACACCTGTTTATATTCCTACAAACATAAATTGGGGAGAAAACCCCAAACCATCAGGGTGTATCACATACAGCACTGACAGGACCGTGTTTGCTCAACTGAAAATGATGCCTCAGGTTTTAACTTTTATACTTTTTCAAATCCTGTATTGCCCAGTGTGTAACTGAAGTTTCTTGCAGCCCGCTGACTTCTGTTCTCAAGACATCACAAACCTCTCCAGGGCTGCTCTCCAAGGACACCCAGGCTGTCCTGGGCCCGAAAACATGTAACCAACATCTTAGAAGGGGGGTGAGCCCGGGGAAATTATATCATTAACTGAAGCTTTAATTGGAGAATTAACCCTAATATGCAAATGGACCAAACCTATAAAAGTGTGAAGGACTCGTGACTCGTGGTCCATCTTGGGGTCCATTTTTGGATGGAGCCTTTGGCTCCCAGGGTGCACCTTTGAAGGCCTTTCAAATAAACACTCACCTTTATTCCCTTATTCCTGTCTGGTCTCTGTTTCTAGGCAGCCTCTCAAGGTATCAAAAATAACATACATTTATATAGGTGTATCAAATGCTTTTATACTGAAAGCCAGATTGGATTTCCAGGTTAGAGGTACAGCTGATGGGCAACGTGAAGAATGCCAAAATGTGGGGAAGTCTGAGAGGACCACTGGGGAGTTCCTTCCATACCTGTTTGGTACCACAACTTCAGCTGGGACAGGGAGCAGGGAAGTGCCTCCCACAGGGAGCCAAACACCAACCCCATTCAAATACCCCCACATCCCTTTGGAAAGGATGCAAAAGCATAGAAACAATTTAGGGGGAAAGTAATCCCTCAGCTGAACCTGACGCCTTGGTTTTCCACCCTCTGGAGATAGGAGCACAATCCTAAACACATCCCGGGGAAGTTAAAGCAGGTCACTGCTGGGGGAGAGGGTGACCAGCTCCAGCCTCTATAACCAACCTCCGGAAGATTTATCTCACAGAAACCAGCGATTTCCAAGAGTTTTCCTGCAGGGAAGGTGGCAAGCAGGTAAAGCTGTGAGCTGTGGTGACGGAGCAGCCGTGGGATAGCGTTACCCTGCGCGGCGGGGCTGTAAACCGAGCCACGCTGCAACCCGAGCTGCTGGAAACTTCTGCTGCTGCCCTGCACCGCCAGCTTTGCTGGAGGAGAAAACTTCAGCATATGGGCCACCATTTCATAGAGGTTTGATGCCTCCATTTAAATTCCAGCAAAATTTGAGGAAGCCAAGAACATACACAAAAAAAATATCAGTATTCAAAGCTTCAGGTGGTTTTTAAACGTGATTCCATATTAAGGAATTTATGGAAGATGTAAGGATGGAGAGGATTGCTCTGCCAGCAGCGCTTCCAGAGAAGGATTCGCAGTTTGCAGCAGAGATCTTGAGGAGAATTCGTGCAGTTTTAATTCCTTCCAGCGGAGGACAGTGGTTTACAACAGAAGGAACTGACTGGCTGCGTTTCATCTGGAATTGCGTTTCCCATGGTGGCAGTGCAGGGAATACACCTGGCCCAGGTTTTACGTGAGCCAAGGATGGAAAGCCACAGCCTGGTCTCTCTACCTGTGTTGTTCTAAACACCAAAGTTTGCTTAAAAATTCCCCTGGAGCTTCCAAACGATCCCTGCAAGGGTCAGCTGATGTAACTACCACAACTTATCATCACATTACTAAACAGGGACAACTGGAACCAGTATTCAGAATGCTGAAATATTTTAAGAACTTTTTTAGAACTATTTGTAGGATTCAGGATGTATCAATTTAACTGTACAATACAGTGATTTTCTGGCCGAGACTGCACCACTTTAAAGGCTTGATTTCCACAGGGAAAAATCTCTTATGTAATATTTAATATTTGAAATAAAATGCTGAGAAGGCATGTATCTTAATTATTTAGCTTCTGACACATACCCTGCCTTTAAAAATTCAGCGTCTGACTGCAGATCTGAAAGACTTTCCTATAAATAAGTTATCTTCTCTGAAGCTGTAACAAATTTCAAAAAGTATTGCAATGGTTCTTAGCTGATCAGAGGAAGCACAGGACTATTAAAATGTAAAAAAACCCCACGTATTTGAATATTATTTTAAGGCAGAAAGCCATTCCAGGTTACTGGAATTTTTAAAAAAGGCTCAGAGCAGCTTGAACAAAAGGAAATGAATTTCCCTGCTCCAAGTACTTTCCGTCCAACAAGTCAAGCACAAGATTGAGAGAGTAGTTACAGTTTCTCTTATCTACAACAGACCTGTTTCTGCAGCAAGTATCTTCTAAATGGAAAGCATTCTAAATTAATTAAATAAACCTCAAGAGACAGTAAACTAATTATTCTGGGCATACATAAGATGCTGTTGAGTTAATCTCTATGAACACAAGTGAGTTAAGTTTGTATTGACATATTGGGCCAAATTTATTGTCAGAGAAATTAACTTCAGGGGAGTCAAGCCAAGAGTGAAATTTTCCTCATTAAGGATAAATAGGTCTATTGTCTGAAGTGTGAGGATTTAGTGCCTCTTGGGAAAATCATATTGCACTTCAGTTTTATAAGTGGTGAACTCTTGCACGGAGTTGTGCTTCAAAATGCACAGAATTCTGTTTAACCACCTCAGAGCTGGGCTGTTACATGGGACCCCTTTCACTTGAGCCCTGCCCTGAGCACTGAGGATGCAAGGAGTGCTGCTAAGCTATGGAAATAATTATTCCTGAAGCTTCCCTACAGCATTCAAAGTGTTTTTCCAAGCAGGAGACATGACCCACGTGCCTAAATTTAACACAAAGTTAGTTTAGTTACCACAAAATATCTCTTTTGTCTGCACTTAACCTAAGCAAGACATTTTTGAATGAACACCTCAGAGAAATTCTCATCTCCTGCGATTTTTCCTATTTAAAAAATAATCATTCACCTAAACGTTATAACACCTCAAAGAAGCAATTGCTAACACTAATTAAGAAATAGATAAGTAAGGACCCAAACTGGCATGAAGCTCATGTCTCCAGATGAGCAGTGCAAGGCCCACCAGCTCAGGGGATGGTCCCCAAACTCTTTCAGCTCTAAAAGTTCACCTGAGGTGACCCCAGAGTCCTTCCCTGTGCTAACGGGACAAATCCCATCACCTGTGGCAGGACAGCATTCCCAGCATCCTGGGGGACTCTGTACCACCCTCAGTGCTCCTTAGCATCACCCTTCCTTCCAGACCTCTTCTCCACTGAATGTTTTTTTGGAGCTTTCCATCTCCACAATTCAGGGACACGACTCAGCACTGCGTACTAAAGGTAAAACATCATTCTTGTTTAATTTATCCTCTTCTACTTTCCACCAACCTCTGGTTCACACAAGCATCCCAAAGAGAAATCTATTTTCAGCATGGCCAAGAGAAACTCGAGAAGTGCCCGAGGGTGGAGTGAGGCAGGCTTTGAATCAGGCTGGAACTATTCGGAAACATTTGTGAGAACTGGCACAGCTCCACGGAACCAAGGGAACTCCCTCGACACAAAGCAGAGGCCTCAAAATACCCCGAATATTTTCTGGTGTTAATAGTTCACCTCTTCTCCTTATGGGAGTCATTCTGGAGACATCTGTGCTAAGTGCTATTACTGCTGTCACCTCAACTCTGTTTTCAAGAGTCCTTCTCTCAACGTGAGACAGAAGAATTAATCAGAACTCAGCCTGACCCGGGTCATGAGGGCACACAGCAATTACCAGCCCTGCATCCCACGGAACAAGCAGGAGAGAGGAGAGCTCAGGCAGGGAGGTTAATCCCACTGGCCTTGGGATCACAGCCTGGCACCTGCACCTCCTCTGGTCCCACACTGCGTGGGCTCCACTTAACAGCAGTGCAAACACCGAGTTTCAATCTTATTTAGACTTTCTCACCATTATCTTGGCAAAGGCAGCCTGAGCGCGGCTTTAAATACCTCTGAAAAAGAGCACGTTAAATTACATTAGGGAAACATCCAAAATAACTGGTTTTAAAATCAAAACCCCCAGTGTAGAGTATTATGATGATGACTGAGAAAATTGCTGTAAAAGCCAGGAGGTTGTTTTCTTAGCAATACCAAGAGGATCTTTCCCATTGTTCTGCCAAGACTCGCAGCAGTGCCAGAGATGTTCAGCTTTTCCTGAGGTTCATCACTGCACTACAGCTGCTGCTTCAGCCATGGAAGAGTGGCAGCCTCCTGGAGAGTCTTAATTAAATAAAAGGCATTTTAGAGGGTAGGGAGAGCATCACTACAAAAAAAGCCTTTGCTATATGGATGTCAATTGACACAAAGCTATATTTGCTCTTTGATTATGTTTATGAATTGTGTTCAAATCAAAAGCAAAATCATGGCTGAATGATTCTGTTTGAATTATTTATCACCAGAGGTTAGGCTGAGGTGGTCACTAATTTAGGTTATTCTTCAGCACATTTGCTCCAAGAAAGACTCATATGCTTAAAGTTTGAGGATTTGCTCTTTCTTAGATGGGTATCAGATGTTATCCCGTTCTCTAGCGCTGCTCCCAACTAGGATGAAGCACAGTGCCCATGTTCCAGGGATGACACAGAGGAGGAACTGGAAGATGGTGTCCATGTTCCAGGGATGACATGGAGGAGGAACTAGGAAATGGCACCATTTTCCAGGGATGCCATGGAGAAGGAACTGGGAGATGGTGCCCCTTTTCCAGGGATGCCATGGAGCAGGAACTGGAACATGGTGCCATTTTCCAGGGATGACACACAGGAGGAACAGGGAGATGGGGCCCATTTTCCAGGGATGACACACAGGAGGAACTGTAAGATGGGGCCCCTTTTCCAGGGATGACACACAGGAGGAACTGGGAGATGGTGCCCCTTTTCCAGGGATGACACACAGGAGGAACTGGGAGACGGTGCCCCTTTTCCAGGGATGACACAAAGGAGGAACGGGGAGATGGTGCCCCTTTTCCAGGGATGACACACAGGAGGAACGGGGAGATGGTGCCCCTTTTCCAGGGATGACACACAGGAGGAACTGGGAGATGGTGCCCCTTTTCCAGGGATGACACACAGGAGGAACCGGGAGACGGTGCCCCTTTTCCAGGGATGACACACAGGAGGAACTGGGAGATGGTGCCCCTTTTCCAGGGATGACACACAGGAGGAACTGGAAGCTCCTGCTGCTCACGAGGAGTAACTGAGGCCCAAGGGAAGGGCAGCTCTCACCCAAGAAGCAGCAGTGCCCCAGTTAGAGTTTATTAAGAGCAATGTTCCCCATTAAAGTGGCTGTGAGCACCAGGACTGAAACCTCTCCCCATTGCTGATCTGTCAGAGCTCGAAGTGCCAGTTGACTGTACAAAATGACAACTATCCGGGCTCATCCCTTGCAACAACTGGCATCTGCTCTGGAGTCGTTTGAGTTGGTTTGAATGGCACTAATTAGGAGTAGTTACACATAAATGACATCCCAAAGACTTGACACAATAAACATTGCTATCTAGTGCCATTCATTTGCTCTCCCCATTCAAGCACACACAGTATTTACGATAATTTCCATGTTCACTGCCACCTTTATCCCACAGCTAAGGTCAGGAGACAGACAAACAACAAATATGGGAAGCACCACATGGAAGTTGAATACATAATAAGTTATCAACTGCTCTTTAAAGCCTGTGGGCCAGGGTTTTGATTGCTTCTGGAAGGTGCAAATATATCTCTAGGAACATGGATGAGGAAGCTGCCCCCTTGCTTGACCTTGCAGAGAAGCCATTAGGATTCCTCACAACCAACAGGCAGCTTTATAAACATTATCAGAATTCCCCATCTTCCTCTGCTCTGCATGCACAGCACAGTACTTGAGAAAAAGAAAGATGTTTCTATTGTCTCATGGCTACAGACTGCTAGGAAAGATGGAGATCTGAGCTACCAACAAGAAACTTCTCAATTTTCCTTCTGCTGATTAAATGTCCTCTGTTTCTGCCTCAAGAAAATGCAGCAACCACCAAGTGACCTTTTTTGACATCCACCACCCTACATTTTTAGCATCCCACTGCCTGTTTTAGACTTACAGCTTTTTTAATCCCTGTTTCATTGCACGTGTCTTTAACACCTCATCCAAACTCTCTCACAGCCATAGTGGCACAACATTATTTTCAAGAACCTTTAAATAGTGCTGCTGATTAAATAACTCGTCACTAATGTGATTTCAGGAATCCAGAGCATCTCCTAAGGTGTAACCTTTACCACTAATTGCAAATATAGAACAGAAAATTAAGTCAGGCTGACAGAATTAAATCAGGAACTTTCAATGCAATGTCAAATTTCTGACAAACTGCATATTACCAAAAAACAAACTGTTTACTGAGCGATTATGAATTTAAATTTTCTTAATTATGTTTTTGGGCATCACATTTTGTGTACAGCTTTGTAGAAGATGGAAGGAGAATAATCCCAGCTGATTAAGAACATAATGCTCACCAAAGACTACTGGGACCTGTCAGAATTCTGAATCCCTTCCACCACCTTTGAAAAACTGGAATGTGCAGCTTCATTTCCATTGTTTCAGATCTCAGGCAATAAATGAAGACTTTTTTTTTCTTAACTACTCCCATTTCCAGCTTTATGTGTGCACACACTACCAACAACCTGACAGGGAGGCTTTGGAGTCTTCATTTGTTGGAGTCACAGCATAAAAGCCAAACTCCCTGTGCACTGAGCAGTGTCAGCACAGAACAAAGGAGGATGAACAGAGACTTGATTTTGTGTCCCTGCTCGTATCACAGAGCACGGGAGGCTCGAACAAAACCTCCACAGATGAACCATTGCTCAGGCTCTAATTAATTCTTTTCCAGAACAGAGCCAGTTAACACACAACCTTCCTTTTCCTTAACACCCCGTTTAACTCTCCCTGTGGATGACCCAGCTCCAGCTGAACTCTCTGAGCACACACAGATTTACTGGAAGTGCTCTAAATGAAGAAAATGCTCAAAACCATCCCGAGGGTCTCCCAAGGTGTGTCGAAGGTGAACCCCACCCAGCACGTGCCCAGGGTCTGAGGCACTGCAGAGGGCTGGGTCGTGCCTGAGAGATTCCAGAGCTCTGGGAAACATTCCCGAGAACAACCCCAGGGTTTTGAAAACCTGTCACAGCTCTGTCCCACGAATGCCACGCTGCCTTCAGCACAAAGACCTGTGGGAGTGTGTGACAAAACCCAGTGTCCCCCTGCCTTTCACCAGGGCATACCATGGTGCTCTTGACTGGGTTTTATTTATGTCAGCTCTTCAAAAAGGAGGTTTTGAATCCATTTTGACCAAAAACTGTGTAACCTCCAGAGTATCAAACTGATGAAATCTCAGGAGAAAAGAGATTTATATCTCAGTATAAAGCTTGTCCTGTTCTGCACTATGAGATGAAGCCCAATTTTGTAAACTCAGCACAACAAATACCTATCAGGCCATATTGACACTTTCAAAACCAGACAGGTACTTGGGCTCCTGCCTCAACA
Organism: Daphoenositta chrysoptera; assembly: GCA_013397915.1. Taxonomy (NCBI): domain Eukaryota; kingdom Metazoa; phylum Chordata; class Aves; order Passeriformes; genus Daphoenositta; species Daphoenositta chrysoptera. The sequence continues at coordinate 85,315 of VZRO01001080.1, read as the reverse complement.
CTGCTGCCAGAACTTCAGCATATTTCACCAAAGCAGAAGTCAAAGCAGGCTAAAAAATTATGCAACATTCTTTTTCATTCAACTTGATGCTTATATAATCAGATGCTTTTCAATACCCCAGCAGTATCTCTGTGTATGGGTCCCTGAAAAAGACATTCTCAGTCCATCCCTGCCCACAGCAGCTGCCTATTCTTTCCTTCCATTAAAAGACCAGTCTGGAGAAAATGGATCTGTCTTTTCCCCTCAAGGTTCTCCATTTTGACAAAGCAGCACCGTTCCCCAGGCACTGCTCCCCAAGACTATTAAAATCCTTATTTCATTAAAGCAGCTGTTGGGATGAGAACTAATAACTAGGTTATTTCCTTTTTTAACTTGTTACCTTAACAGTTCTCTCATCTAACCAACTAGAAAGTTATTTATCACAATTGCACAAATTATGTCTGAGATATGTAAGAATATTCTTAGTAGCAGCATTATATTTTGGGAAATAGTGAGTCAACAAGGGTTCCTAATTCAGAGTTTTATGTCTGTATTCACCTACCTGTTCTGAAGCTGGAATTTTATTTAAGAAATTCTTTTATTCACTACATCACTTTTAGCAGCCTAACTTTTAGGAATGGCATTAAGATAAGTTAATTTCAAAATCCTTTGCCTTCATTTGAGATGGCCAAAGGAGCAGGTGAATCAAGAAGCAGATGCAGTACACCACAGGATGCAAAGGTTATGGAAATAGAGCAAAGTGTCAACAGACAGGGTAAAAGAGTTATTCACTTCTTTTTCTCACTAGGAAACGTGTAGAAGTTCCATACAGCTCTTTGGGACTGTGAAATAGGAGATATTCAGAGGATCTCCTTGCACAGCAAACCTCTCATACCTACAGGTTATCCCAAAAACCTGCTCCATACCTGCTCTGTGGTGCAGACACCATTCAGCACGTCATTCCCTGACAGAAGATTGGGAATCAGTTAAAAGCCAGAACATTCTGTTCCACAATTATTAGTCAGCCACACAAATACAATAAATATCCAAAGAATAAAGAATATCCAAATGCAAGTGTGAATGACCACATTTCACTCTAGCATGAATTTTTAAATCACACTTCCAATTGTGAAGCTGCTATTCTAAAAAGCAGAATAAAACACCAGGCTTGAGGTTAAGTTGTAGACAACACCCCAAACTCTTTAGAGCAATTTCCATCTGGATACACAATGTCCTGCACTGCTTTTCAGACCAGTCCACCCATAACAAACACACACACCCCTACAAAATTGTTGTTTATCAGCAATTGCCAGTTATTCTGATAAGCCCCTAACACAATGTCTTTCTCTGTGCCCTGGAATAAGCAAATTCTAAGGTAAAATAGAAACAGGAGCAAAGCACACCTGTGATCAGCCCCAACGCTTCCAGGCACAGGCATCCTTCCTAAACTGTTTCCTAGCAGTACCTTTCTGGGTTTGGCTGTCATGGTTTGGTTTTTGGGGGGTTTCTTTTGTTTACTTCAAGCAGGATCTCTGGATTTAGAATAGTTATAATAACCATGCAAGTATTTCCCTAGAGACCTTGGAGATAACTCCTGACTTCTGCAGACAGCACCTCCTTTCTATTCCAAAAGCAGCTGGATTTCCAAGGCCCATCTCCCCTCAGGCAGCCCTGCTCTGGAGCCCCCTGGATGTGTTCAGCTGTGAATCGTGGTGGAACACCCTCGTCCTTCTGCATTCTGCACTCACAACAGGGGACGAGGCACTGACCTTGCCACTGCACTGAATAAACTCTAAATATAGCTTGATTTCTAAGTTCCAATGTTCTTTCACCAGTTAACTGTTAACTCATGACAACAGGCAAGTTTTGTCCCGAGGCACGCGTTTTTCCTTTGTTGTCCTCTTGTTCAGGTTAGAATAAAATTGGTAAAGAGTCAAGATGACATTCAGGTTGTTTCTCGAGGCAGCTGCTTGGTGACTTCAAGGGGGGAAGGCAAAATGCACCCAGGACAAGCGATGCACCAACAGCTTTGATTTTGTGAGTCGGATCTGATTTATCATTCCCCGAGCCTGTGCCTTGGTTTTGTAACTCACCACAGAGGTGGTGTTGGGCTATTTGAACTCAACTGTGTGAGTGTTTCTGTGCAAAGACCTGCAGAATAGATTGGGTCTCCTGCCCAAAAAATCCTAATGGGGTGCAGAGGGAAGGAGGGAGAGGGAGGAGCTGAGGAATCCTCCTCAGCAGAGCCCTGCACAGAAGTGTCCAGGAGAGCTCTGCACATGTTCAATGCCACGTTTCAGTGCAGTATTGACACAGGCACTGCTGTCACCATGCAGGAACAGCTGCTGATGAAAGGAGACAAACACAAAACCTCACTCCCCCATCCCTCAGCTCCTTGTTAGATTTAGAAGAAGCTCAGCTCTGCTTTAAGCAATTTTTAATATTTCCTCTTCTGTTGGAAAGGTTGAGAGACAGTGAAATAAAATCCCTCTCTTCTCTTCACCCTTCAGCTGTTGCAGAACGTGCCTGGAATGCTGTGAATACTGGAGGAGTCTAGCTTTAAATAGTGGCCAGCCTTGGACATAACTCTTCTTTCCCTATGTAACTATCAACTCTATAGGGAAAAAATCCATCTCCTTCACCATTTTGCAACGTTTAATTGCCCTCAACAAGCAGCTCTTCTTTGAGGCCCAGTTCTACACCTTTTTCCCTCACGAGTTTCCATGAAAACTGTATTAGGAAACACCTCCTTGAGCAACAACACCTGCTGGAGCCTCTCCCACTGCCGTTCTCTGCTGTGGGCAGGACTTTTCCATGCTCACCTGCAGTTCAGCTTCCTTTGGGGAACTCTGCACTTGTTTTGTTCATTTAGCATTCAAACTAAACTCTCCTGTTACACTTAGGCCTTGACGTAAAGCTGGTTTGGATGAAGACTTCAGTAGCAACAGATAATTCCCTGTTTCCTTCGTGCAGACACTCAGTTGGAGCCTTCCCTTCCCCTGTCAAATGCCTCGGAGCACATCAATATTTACCCAGGAGTGCTCCAGCACGGGACACCTGAGCTGCCTTCCCTGGCCTACTTCAGGTATTTATAGCAAGGCTGGGCAAGGTACTCCAAGGTGAATGTCCAGATATTGCAGCTTCCTTGAGGATTCTTCCAGCCTGGGAAGGAGTCCCAGGTTTGTGCTGGATTAGGCTCGGATCCCTCCCAGTGCCCCAAATACCCTGCACTGCGAAGAGCAGGATCTGACCCGACTCGAGCCTGGCCCCAGACACTCGCTATCTGTCCTGGAAAGTGTCCTTTAGCACCTGAGCAAAAACGCTGAAAGGAATAAAGATTACCATGTCCTAGAATATTAAAATTCCACAAAAAGAATCCCCTCAGGAAATGTTGTGCTGCCTGCTCAGTACTGATCTCTCTGAATTTTCAGTTCCCATGATTCAGGATTACAACTGGAATTCTCTATTATTTTAGCCCACAATTTAGTATCAGCGTGGGAGCACTAAAAGTACCAGATCAGAGGTTGCTTTAAAATAAGGATTTATGGAGGGCTATAAATCAAAAGGTATAACAAGGAAATTTAATAAAGATAACATTGTTATCATCAAATGCAACATGGATTCTAATACACAAAGAGCAATTGTTTTTCCACATAAAAAGCTCTCAGCAAGACGGTGTGAAGCTAAGAATTACTGGAATAATAGTAAGTTGTTCTTGGAAATTAATTGAACAAATAATCTTTTTTATTATGAAGCCTACAAAAGATAAATACCATGTACTGAAACAGAATCTTTAACTTTATTCACCTCCGTATCACATTGTTGGCATATTGCTCTGCCTCTTGCCTATAAACAATGAGGATTTGGGGAATACATCACAGATAAAAGCAGAATATTACAGGATTCATCAGAATTACATCTTACGCGTGTACAGAATTAAAACTTTAAAGCAAAACCAAGTGCCAGACCGGGATCTGCCATCTTATCTTGTCTTAATTTGTTGATAACTACGATGATGCTGAATATGTTACGTAAAAATTTTACTTTGCCTGTAGATACCATGTCTAATAATAATAATTAATAATAACGTACAAGGGTTAGTAATGCTAACAATACACAAGGGTTGTATTCCCCCCTCATTTCCAACACTGCTAAGAAGGCTTCTTGAAAGCAATTCCATATTTTGTAGTAAAATGTAAACCTGTGGTTCTCTCTTTTTTTACTGAGCAACTGAAATGTTTGTGAGAAAGAAAGCAACATTTATGTCTCATATCCTAACAGATAAATGGCTTCATTAGCTCAATGGAAAATGTGGCATTTCTACTTTCCCTCCAAAACCGCCCATGATCTGAGTTTGAGACATGAACATACACTTTTTCACATAAATTACTGCAAATGCTGATCTCCCCAAATCAAATATTAATGGAGGAATATAACTTGACTGAAAAACAGACAAATGCTCAAACAAAGCAGCTGTGGACAGCCCTGAGAGGCACTAAAAACGCTTTGCTGCTCCCACACCGAAATCCCCGATTCCTGTGGTACCACCCACTGGACACAATGTCTTCCCAGTTTCAAGAAGGAGCAAGCTGCAATCAGTGGAAATTCTGAAAAGAGTTCACAAAAACAATTTTTGCCTTCCAGGAGAGTCCTGCAGCTTCCTCAGGTGGATTGAGGTGGGAATTGCCCTGGACATACCCTGCCATCCAGCACTAATATTGATGTTCTGCATGCCGAGGACACCTCATGCCCAACCCAGCCTTCTCAATTATTAAAGGCACAATTTTCTTCTTCAGGCAACTTTTTCATCAGAAAATTCTGGGAACAGACACCTCAGCCCTCTCAGGTGCTCTTATCTATAATTCACCATCCCAGGTTCCAGCTCACAGAACATTTACAGGGAAAACCACAGCTTGGCACAGTCTCTGTCTGGGCAAGACAACTGACAGGAGCTGAGGGCACCCCACCAGGGGCAATTTTAGCTGAGCAGAGGCAGCTGATGGAGCGAAAAGCAGGACATTTAAACATGAAGATCTGACAGTGTACACCTCTCTTCAGAAAAACATAATTTACAATTCCCAGCAACTAATCATTTACTTGGAATAAAGAAGGAGGCAATGCTTCTTGGAGTTTTGAAACAACAGATGAAAAACATCATTTCCAATATAATCTGAACAAAACAGTCAAAAAATAGAAGATTCTTCTTCCAGGAAAGTCTCTTGGGAGTAATTCCTAATCACCACATTGCTGAGTTTGTCTGTTGTAACAATTAGCATCTATGAAAGCTGGAAAACTTTAAAGTTTTCCACCACTTTTCTTATTTCCTACAAAACCACAAAGTAAAAATGACAACATCTTGGAAAGCGAGGCCATACAGATCATCTGGTCATACAGATGTGTAATTTGACCACTTTTCCTTTGAAGTATTTTCAGATACAAAGCACCTGACCAGTACTACACAGCTGGTGGGACTCTAAAAACCTCTTTCCAAAGGCCTGGACTTGTAATGGGCTTTTCTAGACCTCAGCACCACAACTGCCCCATCCCTGTTGATCCCATGTGAGGAAAATCTCATCTCTAAATGGCAGAAAAGCCCCTTTTCTGTCTATGACAAGAAGAAATAGCCACACACTGGTCTGTGCTTGCTCCTCCCCAGCCAGGCCAGAGCTACCCGAGCTGGGCTCACCCCAGTTTGAGCACTGGGATTTCTCCAAAGATGTGTTGCTCTGCAGCTGAGAGCAGATCACTCCCATGTGGGCCACTAGGGATTTTGTAAATGGGTCTGGCTTCCACTTACAGGTCAATAAAGTGCACATGGAAATGAAACAGTCCCAGACAGCCAGAACTTGGTTACTCAGTAATGCAGGGCAGCCCCCCCTCACAGGTATTCAAGCATTACCTGTGCTTGATCCTCCTCAAAACAGGAGATTTTGGAGTTATTGCCATGCTCTACGCTAGCCAGGGCGTTGAAATCCATCTATGGAAACCCATGGCCCAGAAGCCTAAAGGGACTCAGATGGGACCTAATTCACAGCCCACATTCAGAACTCTTCCTTGCCATGGAAATCGATGTTTTCACCTGCTGGTTAATGCAGGTTTATATACATTAACCCCCAGATGTTTGTTTAACTCTCCTACAATTTACAGCTGGGCCACGATTTGTTTTGTGGTCTGTTATAAAATGTCTAACTCTTGTTCTAATTCCCTCCAGCGCTTTTTTATTTTTTGAATTGCACGAGCATCTCCAATATTTCCATGACAGAAAAGCTCATTCAGAACCTCGTTCAAGGAAGCTGCTTTGTGTCAGAGTGAAAAACACAACAGCCATAGTAAAATACGTTCCCTTCTGTGTAGATCAGCTCAAGCTTATGAAGTACAAGCACTTAAATTAGGAGCAAGTGCTACTTTATAAAATCAGGGCAATATTTCCAGCATTTGAAATGCACATAGCTATCTCTGTTTTGGCAGAGACAATCTCTGCCCTGTTCAAAATCAAATTCATTATTAGCACTGAACACGATAGGCAGAGGTGGATTTCATTTTAAATCTTTTCTCTGCACACCTGAATTTTTGTAGGCAATTCCTTCAAATGTGGTATTCCCCAAATAAGGCTAATTTTGTTAACACAGTCTTCTAAATAGACTTTAGAAGAGCTGCGGTTCATGTTTTTCCATTGAAGAAAATAATTTGGGAATCCACTGTGTCCTTTGACCTATGTTTGGCCTTCTTTCTCCTTCTGCAAGCTTTGAAAAAAAATAAAAATATCTTCCTGGTTTTTAGTCAGTTGGAAACAGTAACATTGATTGATCACCCAATTTTTTTACATATCTCTTTATAAAATTTCTTTTCAATTTTGGTTCCCATAAGTTCTTAAGTATTTCAATAATTTCCCTTTTCAAAAGTATTATTGCTATTTCAGATTCTGGGGGGAGGCAGGGGGAGGGGGCAGTGCCAGAAAATGGGTGGAAAGAGATAAGTAATTGCAATCAAACCCACTTTAAAATGTTCCTTTTCAGAGTCAGATACTATAAAAACATCATATACACAACATTAATAGCATTATCAGTGTTTACAGAATATATTCTGAGAGAAAGATTAAATTTTCACTCCATCTAAACAGAAACACCTGGATTGAAGAAAAAGAAAGCATCTCTTTTGGGACATCAGAAGTCAGTCTGGAAGCAAGAGACAATTTTCGAGGCTGTTTGGCAGCACATTAAATTGCAGTGAGTAGAACACACAAAACAAAGTCAATGTGACACTGAGGAAGAGCCATTTTACCCATCAGACATCATTTTTGATACAATTAACCCACACCTAAAAATTTTCTTCTAAGCCTGCTGCTCTACCATTCTCATTTAGGCTTTATTTTGGCAACTGGGTTGTTTAGGATTGTTTCATTAGAATAACTGAAATAAAGCTGTCAGCTCCTCAGGAGATGGCAAGGTGGGATTTATCTGTTGCTGCATCAGATTTAGAGAAAGGTCAAATCTTTGAGTATTTCGGGAGACTGGAACTTCCATATTTCAAAAGGATTAGGGGCAACTCCAAGCACACCTCCCAAAACGAGGAGTATGAGCAGAAGAGTCCAGCTGGAAATTGCAACAGATTCCCAGCTGAAAAGTAGATCCAAGTGAATGAATTCGTTCATAACTTCAAGCAATATAAACAGTTGTTCATAAAGGACCAGGCCTCCGTGGTTCTTCCATTTAAGAGACAACCCTCCTGGAAAAGGAAACTCCCTCACCCCTAGGGAGCCACTGGCACCTTGGGCCCAGCCCTGCTGTACAAAAGAGTTAATTTGAATAGAAATTGGGCAACACTGCTGCCAATTAAGAGCAGTGGTGATTACTGGGTTGAAGTCTATTCACTCTTAGGACCTGCTGTCCTAACACTGGCCATGGCTACAAACCCACAGGCGGACCCGGATGTTTAACTGGCCGTACCTGGGAATGCAATTTTGCCTTAAATATTAAACAAAAAGCAAACACAATCAGCATTAAAAAACCCCAAACCAATCCAAGCCCCGACGATTTTTCCTCTGTGTATTACACCTACAGCAGAGAAGATCATGCAAATGGTGGGCTCTCTGTGCCCAAACTGGGCTGTTTTTACCCCAAAAATCACAGCCAAGCAGGAACCAACACCGGAGCGAGGTGAAATTCGCCATTCCATTTCCTGCTAAGACCTCCCAGTGCAGCACGAGCTGTAGAACAAGACCGTGGCCTTTTTGCTAACGGGGATGAATGCATTAATTAATTGTGCCTGCCAGCTCACCTTACTGGCACACACTGACTCAACATCAAACACAACGTCAGGTGTTGGCCTCTGAGGAGACACGGCCTTGCGCGTTAATTAGCGCTGCTCGCAGCTCCCGTTAACGAGTTGTGGGTTACTGAGCAAACCAGTGCTTGGCTGTCCGTGAGGGAGCTCCGTGTCCAGCCCCACACTCCTTTGCCACGCTGTTGTCTGGGCTGGGCTCCCGCCCGCGCGTGCGACAAACGCTCACGCAGCTCCTCTGGCTCGAAACGTGCCCGAACCCTTGGATTATCCACACATTTCACTTTCACTTCCTAACACTTCCTTTCCTGCTTCCCCAGCCTGTACAACACTTCCAGGGTACTACAGGCTGTGGTGCTTTTAAACACTTTTGGCTACTTTTAAATTATTATTTTTTTCCTTTCGCTTTGTGTTTATCTGTTTTTGAGAATTAAGTACAATTAGTCTTTTGTGCTGCAGGAAAAGCAGGAGCATTGCTATAAACTTGGATTTGTAAAGAAGTCCTGTGAGAATGTCCCTGCTCACCAGCAGAAAAGGCTTCCTTGGCTTTACACACTGAACTCAGCACAATTAATTAAGGTTCTGTAAATTGCCATCCCAGAGTTCCTCCCAGTTCTCAAACCAAAATTACCTTGAGCACTTTTTGAGAAGTCTTAAGTAGGGAAGAGTTGACTTTAAATAAAGATATTTTAAACAGGAGAGTATCGGCTAATATTAAACCTTAACACCCTCAATCTTTTCCTATCAAAACCAATTATCAGGATATGAAAGTATTTTAACAACTAAGTTTTTTAATAATTACATCTTGATTTCTTAGACTGGATAGATTATTGCAGTTGACTAAAGAGTCAAAGCACCAAAATCCATTAATTTTAACAATATTATAAGAGTTTATCTTTTAAAAAGACTTTGTCATAAACCCTAAATGTTAAATTAGTAAAATCCTCTCTAGAAAGTATTGAAAACTCTTGTGATATGCCCAAAAGTAAAAAATGTAAATTATCTTTCTTAAGGAAGGAATAGAAATTTCATCTTTGATGTGACTAAAATAAGGGTTAAGTCAGGGGACAGAATGAAACAAAACCCAATTCTTGTGTGTCTGGAAACACCAACATGAGTAGCCAATCTTCCTGTCATTTAAAATACTGAATTTCAGCCTGTAACTTTTACATTTAATTATCTCACCCAGTGAAAACAGGCAGAAGTTTTCAAAATTAATTTCTTATATAAATACTTCTCTTGACAGCCTTCCCGGCAAAGAGCAACCTAAATTTTTTTCAAGGATTCAGAAATAAAATTTGATCTAATTTTAAACGGTATGAAAATCACTCTGTAATTTGGGGTTGGGGTAGGGGGTTTTTTTGTTGTTTTTAAAGCCACAGTTTGAAGATCAGAGCTGGCCTTAAAATAGTTTCAACTGGAAACTGGTACATTCATTTCCAGAAGACCATCCAGTTCCCCATTCAATGCAACTACCTCCTGTTATCAACTGTATTTAATATCTCAAGTGGATTTATTTAAAGTCATCCTGAACTATTTGTCTTGAACAGTCAACAGGGAATCTGCTGCCAAGAATTAATGTAGCCACAATCACGCCGTTGTACAGGGGATATTCAACTGATCCCCACCATCCTGCACAACAACCTAAGCAGATAAGGGAGAGACAGCCCTGCCAAAAGGGCCAAGTTCAAACGGGAAAAGTAGGGCAGAGCAGATAAAGCAGATGCAGTTCTGCCAGAAGGGCCAAGTTCAAACAGGACAAATGCCCAGTGTGACCTGATCAACACTTGAAAGCACAGGCTCACCTCCAAAGACTCTGGGTGGAAGAGGCACCTCTGTTAATATGAGGCCACAAGGATGATTTCACAACCAATTCAAAGTCGGAGATCTTTAGGACCATCAGGAAGTAGTAGAATACAAAAAAAAACAATGAAAAACCCAAAAAAACCCCAACCAAATATAGACCAAAAAGCAACTGAGCAATAAGGAAAGATGTATCTGCAAAGAAATTGTAATCAAAGGACAATGGAAGAAAACATAGCTGAACCAAGAAGGTTTGCTCTGAAATCACAACAGAACAGAATTTTGATATTTGTGTCTTCAGGTTGTCTATAAGCAGAAATTCAGACATGGAAGAGCCCACAAGAGGGAACATTATACTGAATTTTAAATGTGGAAAATGAAGATATTCATAACAAGGCAATTAGATTACTCAGATTTATCAGGGCAAAAATTCTGTCACTGACCACTCACACCAATATCTCCAATTGTTCAGTAACACAAGAAAATGTGGATAACTTGCAGGATTAATAAATACCTCCTAGGCATTACATAGCTTAAGATTCTTTGTTGTTCCTGTCAGCCACCACCAGTTCTTGCAATTCCCCAAGGCTACAACTTTCCTGGGCAGTCCCAGGCAGTGAAGATATACTATCGATTTTTAAGAATAGAATGAACTTTTGCAAAATATTTCAAAATTACAACAGGCTTAATCTATTACCCCCCTTCTACCCACCAAATTTTAATGAAGCTGGCAAACATTTCTCTTAAAGAACCCGTGGCAGCCTCCTGCAACTGAATCTTTTAAGGAAGATTCAAAGAAGACTGAAGAAGCCCCCCAAACAAAATTCAGGACTTTTAAGCAACAGTGCAAGAAGCTCAAAATAAAGGTAAGAGAGAAGGAAAGTCTCCCTAAATCACACTGAAATCCAGGGGATTGCAAACTGGGTCCCAGACTCAGGGCAGTAATTCCAAATCCCTCATTTAAAACACAGTTTGCCGTTCCAACATGAACATGACTGGACAGAAGAGATGCCACGGGCTTGCAGAAGCACCCACTGGATTCTGCACCCGGAGCAGCAGCTGGAAGTGACTCCAGAGCAGGGCTGGGTGTCCCCCAGGGACATCTCACACCCACTGAGAAGGTGAGGTGTCCCTTGCAGCAGCTGCTGAGCATGGGGACATTGATAGGAGAGAGCAGAAAAGCAGACACAAAGATGTTCCCGTCAGGGAGTGGCGTGGATTGCCACCCCACAGCAAGTCCCACCCGATTTTTCTCTGTAATTTTAAGCTGTGAGCTGCAGAGACATTCATGTCAGCATCAATACTTTGGGAAAAGTGGGGCTGCAAAAAGATCTGCCAGCATCTCATGGCAAAACATGCCACAGTGATAGCCTTGTTAAATAAGATTAATATCAGGAATTAAAAATAACATCTAGGTTTGGTGAAGAAAAAAAAAACACACTGATTTTACCTTAAGAGTCCTCATCTATTGCAAATGTTAAAACAGAGTTATTTTTAAATCTTTGCAAACTCTGCAGATCTCTTACCATGCACACTCTTCAGGGCTGAAGGCACAAAATCTGTTTCTTCAAAGACATTTATTTAACATCCAACCCAAACATGAATCCAGCTCGCTCTCAGCTTGCACGTGGTGTTTTGGAGCAGTGGTGCGCACACACACGTTAACGAGCTGGATGTATTTGTCCTCTACTGAGGGGGTCACTTCAAAACAGTGAATCAGACAATTTGAGCTTAATGACTTCTGCCATCTGATATTTCCTATTGAAGCAAATGAACTCAGCTGTGCTGCAGCATTAAACACAACCAAACCAGCAGGGACAGCTCATTGAAGGAAACACGACTGACCTGTGGCACTTTCCTGGCTAAAACTGCTTCATTTCTCTGCTAACACAACAAATTGTGCACATCCCTCAGTGTGCACCACGGGTTTGGATGAGGGTTCACTTGTGAGGGCTCAGGTTGTGGGTTTGGCTTTGGGGATTGCAGCACGTGGGGTGTAACACAACCAGAGACTGCCTGGGGAAGAAACCCAGCAATATATTCGAAGAGTTTCCTCAGCTATCCGTAAATTTTAAAAATTCATTTCTAGAGTCGTTCAGCACCTGGAGCTTGGAACCATCAGCTGGACAACGCACCAAAAATAAGCACATTTGTCTTCCTAGGGCCAACTACAGCTCTCATGTAACAGCCTCACAGAGCACTGAATTGCTGGAAATTGTGACTCTAATTTTTAATTAGATGTTTTAATTAATTGCAGTGCCCACTTTTAGCCAGCAGAAGTTAAGTTTCTTCACAGACTCTTGTTGGAGTAACCAAAAATACAGGGGAGATCAAGGCCTGGAAAGCTGGAGAAAAAGGTGATAAAAGGACTTAAGAATGGGGACCAAATAAGCATGAAGAGCAAAAAATCAATAACCAAGAGAGGATAGAATATTAATTAATGAAGATAATCATGTCACTTAGAACAAATGAATACTAATTTCTTTCCTAAAAAAGCATAAGTAAGTGAAAAAGTTTTGTATCAGCATTGGTTTGGAGGCTGGGACTTTGTCAGCCACTCACCTCTTGGTCAAGAATGAAGTAATGCCTTACTAACATTTAAAAAAGAGTTTTAGAGAGGGTTCTTTTTCCCCATTTTTGGAGGGTTTTGGTGCCATCATGGCTCCTGTTTGGTGCACCTGTACCACTGATAATCACCTGGCATTTACCGCTGTGGTCCCTCAGATTATTGTGCCTGAAGTCTGGAAAGCAAATTGTCCTGAACACTCCAATGGGCACCCGTTCCACACCCCAGGGAGGCAGGGTGAGCTCTGTCACTCTGTCCCTGCAGTGCCCCACACACCCAAAAACTCACTGGCTTGAGAAAACAATGGAACAAAGGAGCAGCCCAGGCACTCAGCAGCCCCACAGGAGAGCTGCACAAAGCCAGGAGGAGCACACCTGAGTGCTTCCATCGTTTTCCAAGTTTACACCGTATTTCTGCAGAAAACGGGGGGATTTTAAGTATTTTGAGGTTTTTCTCTCAGTAAAAACTCAACAATTTGAGTAGTGAAAATTGCAGGTTCTGACCTGGCCGGCCTCTTCATTCTTTGGATTCATTATCACAAACAGGAGGGATTTTCTCCAAGGTTTCCATGGGCTAAAAGTTGTGGCAAAAGATAGAGTCTGAGCCTTAGTCGTGTCAAAAAGTCACCTGTGACATTGCAGTTCAAGGACAGGCAGAAATTTTGGCTGCAGATGTCAGGCTGGATGACCTCTGCTATCCATGGAAAACTACACAACAGCCATGGCCCCACTGACAAAGTAGAATGATGATGTAATGCAGCAATTCATGTTACTGTAGGGCTTTTTAAATGAAGGCAAAACCACTTCAGGGTATAATTAAAGAGCAAGCAAAAGCAAACTAGAAAAGAGAAAACAGAATGGCTCAGAAAAGAATGCTCATTCCTTTAAAACTGAGCTCCACTGCAGGGAAAGGGAGGGGACCAACACATGACTGAAGTGAGGCAAACCCGAGGAAACCCACGGTGTCCCCAAAGGCCACCCAAGCTTCCAAGCTGGGGCAAACACTTGAGGCTGCCAGGAAAACGGTGCAAAAAGCCCAAGTGGATTTGCTGTATAGTTTCAGGAAAGAATTGACTGAGGTGCCCAGACTAATGCTTGTGCTGAGATTGTAACTGCACGGCTGTCCTGCAATTCCACAGCATTCCCATATTCCCAGTCTTCAACACTGATGCTGCCACAGTCCTGAACACGCAGCATTCAGCCTGTAGCACCCGAGGAGCTGTGCCCTCATTTATGGAGGCTAAGAGAAATCCTGGGGTACTTACTGGATGCTTTAAGAAAATTCTCCTCTCTCATTCTGTACTTCCATCAAGGGCAAGCTCATCTTTTGCAGCACACCTCTAAAGGAGTGGGATATTCCCTGTTTTCCCTCATCTCCAAATGCTAACCAGAGGAAAAGAATTGTGACAGCTTTTGAACAACTCCATAAATTTGTTCGTTTTTCCTTCCCAACACTTTTTTTAAAAAAACTTTTTGTACCTCAGAAGACTGTACCTACCTAAGGTGCCCTCACACTGAAATAGACTGCTCCTCTGTGGAAAGTGCTGGGGAGGAGAGATTGACACAAAATGCTAAAGGAATAATCAAAGGAGCAGCACAGCCTGTGGAAGCTCAGGTCTGCGAGTCTCAGCAGAACTGACTCAGCTCACAATCCACACAGGAAAAGAGTATCTGCAGTCCCTAAAGAATTTCATTTGAAAGCAAAGAGGAAACAAGGGCTAGTAAATGCTATTGTTACAGAAATAGCAGCCCCATACACGCAGCTATTTCTATTACACAACAGAAATCCTCTGCATTTAATAGAATCCGTGGCTGCATTGCCAAGTTCTGGACTGGCAATTAGGATGGGACATTGAAATGCATTGTTTTTCCAGCTCCAAGGCAAGGACAAGGAATGAGATTTATAATGAGCATTCAGAAAGGATTTCTTCCTTCTTTAAAAGTTAAAAAGGAAGTTACTATACTCTGCTGAAAGCTGTGCCAGAGAATGTCATCTATTATCTGTGAAAACAGGTTCTTTATGTCTGAGGTAATCAGCAGCTTTTTAGGATGTTGGGGAGGTTGCTTTATCCTCACACCTTTCAGGATCTCAAGCACAGTTTCCAGAACACCTACACAGATGTGAAAAAAAAACCTCCTGGAGATAGAGCAGAAATAATTTCTAGAGATACTTAGAAGGCAAGACAGAAACTATGAGTGTAGCACATTAAAGGAAGTCAGCACTGGGGGAATGCAGATATGTTTGTCTTGGAAGCACATTGAGCTGACTGCCAAAAATACATATTTGGCTTTATTTTCCACTCACCGTTATAAATAACAGGCATGTCAAACACCAACCTCTGACTTCTTGGAAAACAAATGGAAACAGTAAATTTGAACAGTCTAGATTTGAATGGTGAGTAGTAATTGCAAAAGGGACAGGAGGCAGGAAACCATTACTGTACCTAACACTGTTCTTATCCCAGGTCTGTTGATAAAAGTTATCTTCAAAAGAGAAATGACTATTTAATCATGCTAATTCCACTTGCAGGGCTGCTGAGCTTAGACTTGCATGGTGAAGCCAGTGCCCCATTTTATCCAAAACAAATAGCACAACCCTCTTTCATGAAAACACAGAAATGCAAGACTGAATAAAAGAAAAACAAAATTCAACATTTCATTATTGTGAGGAATGGCATTGTCATCATCTGTCCAATCCACAGATGATCCTTACAAAGACTTTAGCAGCAAAATTTCCCAATTTCCATGGTTCTGCTGGAAGCAGCATCACTGCTAGCAGTGACACTTGGCAAAATGTCTGGGAACACCTAACAGAGATTCAAGGCATTGTTTTATCTCTACATTTTGGCACTTTAAAGGGAGCAGGTTTTTGCACCTCTGTAAGTGTCAGCTGGGACAATGAATCAAGAGCTGTTCTCTCCCAGCAGGGCCAGTCCCAACAGGACAAAACCACTGCATGGCAACTCAGCTTTCATAGGGCACGGACACAATAAGGCAAAAACCCTTCTCTGTCTCTGATACACTGCAAAGGCAAAGTTTAATTCCATCAAGGGCACACTGGCTCCATCGATTGGATTATTCATTTGGTGTAATGGACTTTGCCTTCTTCCTGCAGCCTTCTCAAAACAAGAACAAAATGAAGATAAATCAGCTCTCACTCAAGGCTAACAGTCTATAGATATTTATGGATTTGTGAGCCCTGCAATAAAACAGGAGGGAGGCATTCCCCAAGGATGTTTTCCTCTGCAGTCCTGTTGCCCTCCCAGCGGCTCCCCAGCACAGGGCCACACCAAGGAAAGGCTGCAGCCACCCCTCCTTCAGGTCTTTCTTTGCCAGCACTGATCCAACCTCCAGCTTTGCCTTCCCCAGCACAGGAGCCACTTTGACACCCCTGCCCAGAATGATCCCTGTTTGATCCTCCAAGCAGAGGCCTAATTGCCTTTTTCCAAGGAAGCACCACCAACGTAATCCCAGCTTGCCATTGGGACAGCTGATGTAGCTTTTATGGAATACAAAGATCACTTCCCCCATCGTTATGTACACTGTGCCCATTATGTTGAAAGCCCAGCCCCATCTTTTCCTCACACAATGAATGAGCTGATTATGCCAACACACTCAAACCACTATTCCTAAGGATGAGATTACAGGTTTATCAATTTATTACAGCCCCATATAATGGCAACACTTTCCATCACTTATTAATTCAGCAGAGAGACATTGACTCACTGTATTGCATCACTGCAATTCAGATCAAGGAGAAACTTGGGGCACAACACGTTATGGAGAATGTTGACCTGTGATAATCTCTTTGCAAAGAGAGAAAGAATAACAGAGAGTTGCTGGGCCAAGTTTTCCTTTGACTTACGACATTACATTGTAGTTGTAATTGAGTTAAACTACAATGAACAAACACTAGTCCTGTGCAGAATAGTTGAAAAAAATCTCACAGCCATTTATGGCTCTGTTCATTTAAATCCGAGGTACAAGAGCAGAATGTATGTCTGTGGTCAGTACACTCTGCCTGCATGTATTTAATGCACTGTCTTACAGGGAAAAGGGAAATTCAGCTTGCATGAAAATAGCCTCCTTTCTAAGTGTTGCACCTGCTGAGGTAAGATAATCATTGAGAGGAAGATGATGTCCTGGGTAATCACATAAATAAATCAGCACCGACCTCAGAAAATCTCTGATGCTGCCTAATAGAAAAAGCAGAAGACACTCACTTGCTTTCTGCCTTTCCTGGCCTTACTTTAAAACACTGCCTGTTAACCAGAGAGAACCTTTCTGCAAGCCATTTAGGATTCTCAAAGGAGCAGGTATCTCTTTTTTATTTTAAAGCTTTATGGGGAAAATGCATCATACAATATCTCTCTAGCTCTCCACAAGTACATGAACAAAGCCAAAGTAAATCAGCAAGTGGCACGACATGCCAGAAGCCAGAAACAAAACGAGCAATGAAATTGGACTTATCACAGAGAAAAATCTGAGCCATTCATTTGAGATGCTTATGTTTGGGTAACCTTTGGAAGAATGTTTGCTGTTCCATTATACAAACAATGGAAATATTAGATAAGGAAAACCACCATTGCCAAGAAAGCTCCATGCACTCCTTTCAAAGCATTGAACACGGAGATGTGATTTTATGGAAATCTAACATGCTGCCTACAGTAGGAGTGTCAAATGTACAGAGCCATTCCTCCTCCCAGAGCTCCTGTGGGTCCCAGGAGTGCAGTGCAGGAACCCCTGGAGCAGCACATCTGCCTGGCACTGCCCCACGGACACATCGGGACACAGGAGCCAAATTCAGCCTCCCTAAGGCCAAGCCTTACAGCTGGGCCAGGCCTGTTGTGCAGGACCGAGACAGCCCCAAGTGCCAAAGCAAACCTGCCACGAGTTCTTCACACACAACCATCTCGCCTCGATCTTTTCCAGCTGTTCCCAGTCCCGAAAGGCCCCCTGTGACAATGGTGTTCCACATGACTTGGGACAGGCCCAGTGCCTCCCCACAGAACAGAGCTGCAAAGAGCCACTCCAGCCGCGAACGCTCCAGGGCTTTTCCCTGGGGAGAGCAGGGCCAGGAGGAGTCCCTGGGTGCGGGTGGGGAGGGAGCAGAAGGGAAGCCCCTGTGCACAGCCTGTGCTGCACATTCTTCCCAAGGAGTCACGCACCCCTCCGGCTCCCCCAGAGATAAAGGCAGAGAATCACGGAATTATTTGGGTGGGAAAGGACCTTTAAAGGTTGTCCAGTCCAACCCCCTGCAGAGAGCAGGGACAGCTTCATGTTGCTCAGAGCCCCATCCAACCTGGCCTTGACTGTTTCCAGGCACGGGGCATCCACCACCTCTCTGGGCAGCCTGAGCCAGTGTTTTACCACCCTCACTGTATGAAATTTTCTCCCTATAGCTAATCTCTATCAACTCTCCTTCAGTTTAAATCCATTACCCCTTCTCCTATCACAACAGGCCCTGCTGAAAAGTGTTTCCCTATCTTTCTTATAGGCCTCCTTCAAATCCTGGGAGACTGCAATGGCCTCTCCCTGGGGCCTTCTCCAGGGAGAACAAACCCAGCTGGGGTACACATTAGGGGTTCTGAAACTGCAATTTCCAAATGAAGGAGCATCCAGGACCCCATTCCTTCCTAGCCAGCCTCTTTGCCAAGCACAGGTCCCTGGCAGCCTGCTGGGGCACTCAGGGGGCAGCCAGTGCCCACTGATGGGACCACAGGAAAATGCCAAGTTATCCAAGTTCTCACCAGCTCAGCCACGCTTGGCACTGCACGAACAACCAGGTGAAATATGAGTTTAAACTTTGTCCGTGGGGTTTTTCCCATGTGAGGTGGCAAAAAACCCCACGAGGCCTTGGCCCTGACAATGCTGAAGGGTTTTTTCATGGCCAGGGCTGCTTTCATTGTTCAAACCAAACCTTCCGTGTGGGGAGATTATGTACAAATAAGGGCTGGATGTGTACTTGGAGCTTGGCTGCTGGCCTGGGGTGTTGACAAATGGGCCTGAACTACAAGAAATGTTTTGACACCACAAATAAGGACGAGGAATTAGGCAGTGTGGTGATCCGGAGAGAGGATGAGTGGGTCTGCTCTTACAGGGTTTTTAAGATGCTGCTTTGAAGGTTCCCAAAGTACTTCAGCTCAATGTCACAAAGAAACTCTTAAAACCTACTTCCAGAGAGCTGGCAATGTGGCTTTAAAAAAAATTATAAAATCAATCAAAAAATATCCAACCTAATCTTAAATGTAAAATAATGTAAGAAGATCTTTAAATTATGGACAATATTGAATGGTTTATACATGATCAAGTGTATTCTTTAAACAATGAAAATGATGCAATTACCAATTTCTTTACATTCATGGTCTGTTTTGACAGTGTGTTTTTATTAAGCTCAGTCTCTGACAATCGCAGAATCAATTATTTTATATTTCTGTTTTAAACTTCTGTTTGTCTGAATCAAGTATTTTTCATTTCTTTCTTAATTTCTTTCCAAACTCTTTATATCTCTGTACCTTATTGAACACAGTGGTGCACCTGACTGCAATTCAGTGCTAACCAGCAAGAGCAGCTTCCAAACAGACTATTAAGTTATTAAAGGTGCATTTTTATAGAAGCAAGTGTGAGGAACCAAAACTAACAAGCATTAAAAGCAGCTGGTTAATTTTGTTGCATTCAGTCTTTCTTCATCTTTTACCTCATCTTTAAATTTGTGAAAGACTTTTTAGATTGCAATAATGAAAAACAAAAACACCTCCACAGCTGGCCTAATTGATACTCAGTCTATATCCCCCACACAACAAACACACGTTTGAAAAGAGACAGAACTTCTGTGGTAGCTCAACTAAGGGCAGTTGTGATGATTAAAAAGTCAACCTCTACAGCAGAAATCTTATCAGTTAACTGTTAATTGATATTGTGCCTTTCTATAGTATCCTGAGGCCTACAGCCTACAAAGCTGACATGCTCTCCCCCAGTGCACTCCACCAGCCTGTTTCTAGAACCTAAACCAGTCCTGGATCCACTAAATTCCAACACAAAAACTTCTTCTGTAGTGCTGTAACATCATCACCTACACGTGACACCTTCTGGAGCTCCTGTTTGGGTGTGGTTGCACAGATACCACCATGGAAAGCTTCTTCCTTCATATAAAAATTAAAAAAGCATCACTGTACTGTGGTGGGGCACTGCCCAGGCTCCCCAGGGAATGGGCACAGCCCCAAGGCTGCCAGAGCTCCAGGAACCTTTGGATGCAGCCCCCAGGGATGCACAGGGTGGGGTTGTTGGGGGGTCTGTGCAGGGCCAGGGGTTGGATCAATGATTCCTGTGGGTCCCTTCCAGATCAGGGTATTCTATCATTCTATATGCAGTGAATTCTTCACTTTTTGCTCACACTGGAAACTACAGCATCCAAGTGTTTTCAACCAAAAAATCACGGAAGTTAATTCACCGACATACTCTTATAAGAAATAAACATTTTTTAAGGGGAAGTAGATGAAAAACTTGCTGTAAATTGGTGGGTGCTACATAAAATTGTGTGTAAATATAGCTAAGTATTGGAGAGAGTGGATTCCAGTCTCATTTGGTATTCATCCAACTAACTCATTCCATTTTACCAGCTGTCCTTTATAAGGTATCACTGATGCTTCAGTGGGCCTTGGAGACTCCAATTGCATGGAAAATTATACAACTGTCAGCACAGCTCTGCCCAAGGGGGGATTCAGCATTGTTTTGCAAAGTGACAGAGCTAGATCCTGCCTATATGTGGTATTTCTGGGATAATGAAAGCGAAACTAATCTGAATATAAATATTTTTAAAGAAAATTCAAGTCAACACATGTGTATATTTTCATATAAATTATTTCCATAGATTTTGGGGAGGTTCTTTTTATGAGCACTTAAATGGGAGCTTTTCATTATAATGTAATCACTTTAAGGCAGGAAATCCCTCAGGCATAACTGAGAGCTGAGATCCCTACTGCATCTACAGCTAAAGGAGCAATCAAAGAAAATTTAAAGGAGAGACTGAAGCCTTGTAACCCATAATAATATTATTAATTCATTCAGCATGCAAATATTATTCCACTCAACCTTCAGCAGACTGCCCCAGCTCCACACTGAACTGAGACAGGAGTTCACTGGGAAATGAACCTCACAACGGTGTCAGTGACATCTGAGTTGCACATAGGACATCTTAACATGAGAAGTTCAAGGCCTTCAAAACAGTTTCAAAAGGCACTTCCAAGTGTGATTGATCCTACCAATCCATGGATGGGACATCAAATATTAACATGGGAAATGAATTGAGTCGACTCTGAGCTCATGACTACTTCTCAATTTCTAAATAAACCACTAAATTCAGGTTAGACGACATTTTACTGAATTATCGTGTCCCTGCTGCAACAAAACATTTTTTTTCTCCGTTCTGGTAACTGTTTCAGCAATTATCCCACAAAATTACAAGGACTTTATGAAGATAAATTCTGGGAGAGCTTACAAGGCAGTGAAGAAGTGAGTTCTATAGTCAGGTCCTTTTCACTGTTTCACACTCAGGACTCCCGCTCAGCCATTTAGTTTCTTGAAAGAAATGCCCTGGACTAATTCTTACTACATATTTCCCATAAAATCATGTAAGATGTGCGACACATCAAAGCATGAAAAACAAAGGAAGTTCAGTGAACTCTGCTTCACCAAAAAACAATGCCTGGTTGGAAAAGTGATTTTCAGACATTGTAGCAAATTGTGGTTTTTCATAAAGGTATTCAATGAGGAATCCATGGTTTGCTGCAGATATCGAAAGATAAAACTGTGTCAAAATTAATTTGCAAATAATGCCTACTTGATGTTAGAATTCCATTTCCACATAAGAAATTATTA
The DNA here is from genome assembly GCA_013397915.1 of Daphoenositta chrysoptera. Classification (NCBI taxonomy): domain Eukaryota; kingdom Metazoa; phylum Chordata; class Aves; order Passeriformes; genus Daphoenositta; species Daphoenositta chrysoptera. The sequence goes on along the minus strand of VZRO01001080.1, from coordinate 63,811 downwards.
TGTTTCTTTCCTCTAAGAATAGTCACATCTTCAAGAATATCCTCTTCATTGAGCTTGGAATCCAGAAAAACAATGGCTTGGGACTTAGAACTAAATATAAGCTCCTGTTTGCCATAAGCCTTTAAAGTTTCTCTGTTATGGATACTTTCTCTCCAGTGAAAATTTCCAAGTTTGACAAGACACATTTCAGAGAATTTTTCCAAGCAAAACCATTAAAAATAAGAGGTAAACTTCATGTGACTGGGAATTCCTATTATGTGAACTACTTGAAAATTAAAACCCAGTAGAGTCTTCACGATTCCAAGGCTATGCTGATTGCCATTTGAAGCTGGAAAGGTTTTTCCCTAATGCACAAGTGATGAAGTGCACGTAATGCTCGGAGGAAAGTTACCTTATCTGGAGTATCAGATATAGATTACTGCTGGAGTCAGCGTGCCACGCTGCTGGATCCATACACGCTGTTCCGATATGAGGAATTGAGTTTCCCTGATGTCATAAATTGAACACATAATGCAATTAACATCTCCTTTGAAGTTCACATTGACCAGGTAACCACTAGAATGAGTTGGCAAAACTTGACTGAAGTCACCGCCGTGAACTCGGCGCAGACGGAGACTTCAGCTCTGACTTTCTGCAAACGTGGAATTCTGGAAGCTGAGACATTGACAGCTGCTCCTTTGGGACCCCTGAGCTGGGGTAATTTATGGTATCACACTAGAATTGACATGTTTATGATGGCACCAATATTTCCAGACTTTGAGGCATTTAAACAGAGGAGGTAACTAAATGATTAATTTTAGAAAGAAGAGAATGGAACAAAGCCAAGACTTCTATCTCCTTGAAAAAGAAAAGAACTTAAAATGAACATCTTGGCTACTTTACAAGACTGCAGAAATATTATAGACTGAAAGACTGTGTAATTTCCAAAAGTGTTAATACTCCTTGGAGATGAAAATACCATGACAAAAATAGAATTCTTAGAATGAAACAGAATTATACTTGTATTTAAAGATTTGGTGATCAAGAAAACCTTACGAGGAGAGGGAAACATTCCACCATTGTCAATGTCAATTTATGGGGAGATATTTGGTGTGAGCACTGGAAACCGACTAACAGCTGATGATCAGGTAGAAGACTCTAAAAACACTTAGAAAAGCAGATCCTGGAAAGTTATGATTAGTATTATTAAACATAAGAAAGTAAGGAGCTTAATTTTACACACGACAGAAGTCCAACTAATAAAAACATTGATATAATCACAGACTGATGATTTAAGCAAAAATGTCTATGGTAATATACTAAGTGATGATTAGTAACTTATCAACAAATATACAAATATATTAAGATACACAGTAACATAATGTGCATCTCAAAAGGTCATTTCATACTCTCAAGATGTCCAAATACCTAGAAGCTGTTTTGAAGCAACTATTTTGCACTTTCTTACCCCCAGGAGCACAGAGGTTCAAGTCTCTTTGCAATGCCTGAAACATGTGCTGGTTTTTTGTGTCATTTTAAGAAGGAAGAACTAATGTATTTAACTGTTAGAACAAAAATCACTCCTTTCACTCTCATGCCAGCTTTAGCTATAGCTGGGCTGGTTTACCTTCTTTCTTAGAAGACTCTTGTTTTATTATTGTTGGGAATAATGGCAGCACCATGAGAATTCTGTTCAGGTTTGAATCAAAACCTTTTTTCTTTCACATTCTGGAGAGCACTTAGGCAAAGTCCCCTACTTGGAGTGAAGTGAAAAGTGCTTACCTTCTGTTGGTGATGTCTTCAGATGTCTGCAGAGCCCCTCTGTTTCCCCATATGTCTCTTTAATTTTTACTACTGCTTCTGTCCCTCGGAGTTCCATGAGGGAGCGCAGTTCCTGCAGTGTGCACCCAAACTCTCCTGCATGGTTGGCCTCATTTCTTTGGTTCTTGGAATAAAAATCGCTATTTGTCATGTCACCCATCGTGGCTGGTTATATTGCTCCACTCGTTGTAGTTGATACAATCTTAAAACTGTTTAAAAATTGAAGGAGAGGAATCTTGAATTCCGATCTGAGAAATTAAAAAGAATCCCGCGTGTGTCCGGCGAGCGACGTGGAGGATGCCCCTGGCGTGGAGGGTGTCCCTGACTGGCTGGAGGTCACAGAACGGCTGCTCTCAAGGCTGCAGACCAGCTCCACTCCATTCACCATTTCCCATTATGTTGCACCCAAGCTGTAGAATCTACATGGTCATTTCTTCCTCTGGACCTTTGGGAAGAAGCAGAAAGGACTCATTACAAGGCGGGACAGAGGGGATGTCAAACGGACCCCGGCATCTCGCGGGAGCCGCGCTGGGGTGTCCTGGAGGAGCTGCAGGTCGGCAGCACCACCCCAGGACAGCACCGGCTGTGCCTTAGATAAAGCTCTCCACAGCTCCAGCACCAATAGCAGCGCTGCTCCGAGTCCCAAGAGCAGCCGCTAAATGAGATGAGTCATGAATATTAATTAGTGAGCGATTAGCCCGGCGTGCAGGATGCACCCCCAGTACGTGCTCTGCTCCATACAGCCACCCCGGGCTGTCCTCTGGCCAGAACAAAGGCTCCCTGATACGGCTCCGAGGTTAAAAACGGGTTAAACACTACCAGCCTTCCTCATGGGTTAAAGCAAAACTGTTTTTCAGAGCAAGGGTAATGAAACTGGGGGAAAACCTATAGAGCCACCATCACAAACGCAGAATATATTTAAATACATTACATCTTGCAGCCTTGCCTTCTGTGCAAGTGAGCCCAGCCAGAACGCACTGGGATGTCTGAGTTGGAAGAGGCAGAGCCGCTCCTCAGCCAGGCACCACTGGGTCCCCTCCCCTGAGCCCAGTCACCAGCAGGCACAGACACACACAGGATGCTGCTGGGCTCTTTTTTCTTCTTTTTCCCTTTTTTTATTTTCTTTTTTCCCCGGGTGCAGCGTTGAACGAGTCTCATTTGGACCATCTGGGAGCCAGTTGATTGCTTGCTAAAGCCAGCCTTTAAAACCTGTTTCCCCTTCCCATATTCTAATGAAGTTGGTTTAAATACTGCTGAAACCAGCTATTATATTTGGCACGCAGAGTTTTAACAGAGATTAAAGGTTTCTTTTTTGCCTCAAGCGGGTTAGTGCAAGCACACTGTCTAATCTAGAGGTCTCAGAATAGTTTTCATAATAAAAAAGATCTTTCAAAGGGCACCCCAGCAGCCTAAAGACTGACCAACCTGTCACAGGCAAAGGGCACATGTTGAACTTCCTCGGCACAGCAACCCCCAGTGGAAATGAGTGCCCAGATAAAGCACATCAAGAGGAGCCCGATGCATTTCAAGTCCCGGTTTTATATTTGTGCAATAATTTTACTCTCCCATCCAGCTACATTTGACACAGCACGTGGGTTTGCTGTTTCCGCTATCTAAGGACGTTGCCATTGCTCTACAGTGACAAAAATCAGGCCTGTGTGAGCACTAATTTGGAGCTACCTTTTCCTCAATTAGCAAAAGTGAACCTCAACCAGCCCTCTCCTTTACAGCTTTAAACCTCAACATTCCTTTGATTTCTGTGGAGGAAATTTTTTTTTTAAAAAAGGAAGTATGAGTTTCACTATGATAATACAGACCACAATTAAAATATGAGCCAATTCCTACATATTTCTTCCACCCATCCTATTTATTGATGTATCTTCTAGTGCTAAGAACTTCTGCCTCCCTCAATTTCACATATTGCTTTTCACATTCAAAAGATGAGAATTGGAGCACAAAATGTTTTCACAGGAAACAACAGAGAGAAACTAAAAGTAGCAATTTAAAAAGGCCTTATTTGCCAAGCAATAGCCAAGCAGGAGATGGTGAACCACGCTCAGCTCTCCATGCCTGCATCCCAGACACTGTTCAGCCTCAATCCATCCCTAGGTAATTCCATATACAGCAGGAAGAAAAGGCCTTACTCACACTATTGCTTTGTCTGTTTGCAAACAGGATGGATCAGTATTCTGAACAGAAATAGCATCGGCCTGCAGCATTATTTGGAAAAAAATTGCAGGCCAGAAATGTCACAGATGCCAGTCAGGCAGGCTTCATCCCAGGAGGCAGCAAATCGCCAGGGCCTCTGCTGCCAGCGGGCTCCTCCTTCCTCCCAGCAGCAGCCCAGGCTCGGCCTCTGTCAGCCACAGCGAGATGCAGATTGAGAGCTGCTTGTCAAAAACACTCTGAGGCAACAGTAACAATAACAAATAGCTGAAATAACAGGCTGCTCTTTACTTCCAGTGGTTGAAAAAAAAATAAATCTGTTCCTAAGTGCAGTTCAGGGTTTTGAAAGCTGGGCACCTCAAACAGCCATGGTTTTAAGAAAAAAGAACACAGCAAAAACATTGCTCTAATAAAAAAAATCTTTTTAAACATTGCTTCAATAAAATAAAATTGTTCTTAAACTGTTCCACAACACCACAGAGAAAAGACAATTTTGAGTATTTTCTGAAGAGAGCCATCTACCAATTTCATTTGTGATGCAAAGGGTACTAAGCACAGCATCAAAGACATTTTTTCTCCATGATTTTTCTGTGCGATTTGTCCACCCCTCTCAATCAAAGCATCTCTTTAGGCTCCCTGTCCTATCACTATAAATTAACATATTCCTATTCTTAGAAATCCATTGTCATTTGTCAGCCACAGCAAGACAGTGCTGTTGCTTTTCAGCATGAGTCATTTGCCTGCTTAATTTTTAATTTCACCTCCGATTAAATATTAATCAATAAACAACAAAAATGAAGTTCACACTTCCTTCAGAGCTCCGAAACCAAATCACTGGGAGTCTGTGCTGCTCACGACTCACCCGGGGCCGTGCCACCAGGGAAACACCACCTCACGTTTCTGAGAGGCAGATGGCGAAACGCAGCGGGCACTGAGCGTGACTGACATTATTCCCTGCTAAAGCAGCTCCCTAATCCCGTGGAACAGGACACTCAGGCTCCATTCCATCCCAAACCTCTCCTAGGAAAAGCCCGGGCCCCTTGCCAGGCTGGCAGGACTGACACGCAACCACCTCACCCCTCCTAAGTGGTGAATATTGACTATTCCTTCACCAAACGCTGAGGAATAGAAAAGCTGTGGCTGGCACATGGCAATATTTCCATCGTGGGGCTTTGCATCTCCAAAAGACATCCAGTTACCAGAGGTGGGGGGAATTAGGAGCCTCATCCTGAAAAAAACCCAGAATTACACTGGGTTTGGGTTAGGTTTTTCTCTTTGCTGTTTTTTGGGTGGAGGTGAGGGAAGGGACTATTTTACAAAACACACAACATAGACATTTTCAAGATGTACACATATTCTAGGTGAACTACCAAGAAATCCTGATTAAAGGAGGTGATACTGGGACATTTTTCAATCAAAATGATCTCATATCCTAATGACCCAATAAATAAAGTGAACTGGATTTCAGGCTCTGGGTGCTGCTTTCACTGGTCTGTCCATGGTGGGTTTAATTCATAACCAAAAGCCTCCTGGAACATAAAGAGGGACCACCCTGAAATCCTGAGAGCACAGCTTTCCACACGGTCCTAGAACAGGGTCACCTCCTCCTCCACGAGGCAGATTTGGTCTCATCATTCCCTGTGAGAACAACTGGTAGGGAAAACTCCTCCTCAGACACGTTCAGCAAAAGAGAAATAAAAACCTCCAGTAAATGAATTTCACACACAATGTTGTTTGTTCTCCAGACAAAGGCAGTCACTTTTAACAAAGGTTATTTGGTTTTACTTATTCTTCCCAATGCTTCTGAAACCAGCAAACTGAGTAAAAGATGTCTCAAAGTGCAGTTTGAAAACAACAGAGTGCTGTGGAGCAGAGATAAAATCACAGCCCACTTAGATACGACTCAGGTAACAAAAGAATTCACACACCAGAACCTGAGTAAAACACCATCCTTAGTTTCCCCATTAAAAAATCAGAATATCAGTCTGCACCTTGGCCTGGGATCCTGCCAAAGATGGATTTTTGTTGTACAAATACAATGTAAACTGGAGCTGGCTGCTGTTCGGTTGGGGTTTTTTTCCAGAGTGGCTGTGTCTGGGGAAAGAGCCTTCCAGTCCTGTAGAGCCCAAGTTAAATATTTTTCCTCTCCTTGCTGCTTAGAGGAAATGCACGCCAATTAAAACAGGAGCAATTTGGATGAGCTAACTGCAGGCCTGCTGGGAAAACTATTCTTTGATTTCCCTAATCAGGAAAAGTCTCATCTTGGAAGCTTGTAAATATTTTCACAGTGTGTTAGAATGCAGATATCATCCCCAAGTATTCTGACATCTGATTTCATTCGGGCTTCTACTGGCAGCAAAGTTGACAGCAATGTAATAAACCAGATTTCACCAGAGCAGAATCACAAGGCTTGCATTTCCCAGTCCTTAAAGTCTGGGCAAATAATGAATTCACAGTGACTCAAAACAATGAGGACATATCCATAATTTGGCTGTTTTCTCTAAACTGTCACCTGAGATGACGGCAACTCCCAATCTGCTGGTGCAGGAGCTGTTTGCATTTCAGGATAAAGGGTGATCACCCTCAGCCAGGGCAGAGAGCAGCAGAGCCCGGGCTCTGTTCACTCCTGGAAGGTGGCACACAGCTGGGGATTAAACTCAGGGAATTCACAGTTCCCACCCTTCCCTAGGGAGCATCACTGCCCCACTCGGACTTTAGCTGGCTGTAGATAAAGTTCTACCTGGGCCCCATAAAAAACCCCAAAGCAGGGAGGAAAAAGCAGGGAACTGTCACATTTCAGTGAGTGCAAGGTGCATAACCAGATTCATCTGTATTCCCTGATACCATTCCTAGATAAAACAGGACTGGAAGCAGATTTAAGGGAATTTTCTCTTGAGTCTGAGCCAAATCATCTGAGAGGGGTTGTTTTGAGACTACAGTTCCATGAGGTCAGTGCTGGGAGCAGCAGGGCAACAACCGATTGCAGAGGATGAAAACCTCACAGCAGAGCTCTGTAAGGGGAAAAGAGCTGAGAAGGAAAACCATAACCTGCTCTGTAGAGGCCTCCAGATGTGTGAAATAAATCAAGTGTGGCCCAGTTGTGGCATCTTTGTCAAAAACAAAATGTTCATCCATTTGTGAACATCATCCTGATGGAGCAGGATGAGGAATGGATTCTCTATCCAGCAGCCACCAAAGCTGATCAAACGCACCCAACAATGCCTAAACTCACACTCGCTTTAGAAACCCCACACTGACTTTGAAGCTTAATTATCAGGAACGCACAAGATGCAGAAGGAACCAAGGAAAAACACCATCAGAATAAGAGCTGGTTGGCACCTTCCAAAGTGTGAAATTTTGTTTAATACCAGGAACCCAAAAGTAGAGAAAGAAAGAGAAACTGAACTTTGTAGCTAAAGTGTTGTCTGAAAATATTCCTGCCTTCATCCCTACAGTTCTTAGTGAATTTCAAATTGCCTTGATTTAATCTGTCCATCTGCAAAGGAGCTGTGGCTGTCCCATCCCTGGAAGTATTCAAGGTCAGCTTGGACAGGGATTGGAGCACCCTGGAATAGTGGAAAGAGTCCTTGCCCATGGAAGGAGCTGGAATAAAATGGTCTTTAGGGTCATTTCCAAGTGAAACCACTCTGTGATTCTGAGATAATTCATTCACGATGAGCACACCCAGGTGAGACAGTGGATGCTTCATTCAGTCATTGTTTTTAGACAGAGCTGTATTTCCCCTGATAATAGCATGGCATTAAGGCAATTAAGTTAAAGTATTATTTTTTAAATATTAAAAAATGAAAACATTTTTTAAAAAATCACAGGCAACTACCTCTTATAATCCCTTAACAACCGTTTCAGTCTTTCAGCATGGACCTGGGCCTCCAGTCAGCTGAGACTCCTTGTATCAGTTTTGTTATCAGGTAGGATAAATAAGAGGATTCCATGCCTCCTGTAGACACTGTTGAATATTTGAAGGCAACAAAAGCCTTGTCACAAAAGAAATTTTTACTAAAGAAGCACAAATTATCATTAATTTCAATTATAAAATAAGCCTATTTACATAGGACTTCTACCAAACAGAATCTTGCACAAACTGGCTGATTTTTGGTTTTTTCCATGTTGTACTGCTACAATGAGGGGAATTGAAATGAGAGCTGTGAATTAAAGTACCTCCAGCCCCTGCTGCAGTACACAGTTATTCAGTGTACAACTGATACCAAGCCTGCTTTCCCCTGCTCCTCGTGGACGTGGCTCCAGCAAAGCCAAATGAGCTCCTGACAGCAACAAAACTGCTTTAAAGGAACCAGTTGGGCCCCATTAAATAATGCAATGACTGCATCAGTGACTTCTGGGGGGCTGCAGCAGGTCCTGCAGATGAAACCCTTCCTGCCACCAGAGCCTCTGAACGAGCCTCACTCTGCAGAGACGGGATCTGCTCTGCAAAGGCATTTTTCCACTGAAGTCTGTCCCAGGACCAGTTTTCAGAATTCTCTCTCATGCCCTGCTGGTGCTAACATGAATTTATTTTGTTTTGCTTCCAGTGCTCAAATGAAAGGTTATTTTTCCATTTTTGCTCTCAAGGCTCCAATTCCCCACTGCAAATAGGTTTGGGGTTTCTTTCTTTCACTGCCTTCCTACACACCACATACCCCCACTCCTTGGGGTTGTACTTCTGGCACTGAAGCCCCATTCTACACCTCTAGAAGCTTTAGAAAATTCACGGTTTTATGTAGAATTGATTTCATACAGCACAGTTGTTGCAAGGAATGCCAAACTGTGTTATCAATTTAATCAAAAACACAGCTGGGAAAAAAACCTACGGATATTCAGACTTCATACACTCAGATAGAATTAAATAAAGCAGATGGGAAAAGAAAATAATCTAAATTAAATGGTTTAAAAGCAGTAGGTGATCAGCCAATGAACATATCCCAGCACAGACCCAAGATCCAGCACAGATTCCTGCATCACTTCCAGAGTGGGGAGTGGTGTTTTTATAGTAGAAAACACCCAAAAGGTGCACTACAGTGATATTACACCACAGAGGGATGTTAGAGAGCAGCTCCCCACTGTCATCTCCAGGGCAAAATATTCAAATAGTCTTCCCTTGGGTTGAGATTCCTTTCTTTCTCCCCCCAAAATTACAGTTCTGTTCAGTCATTACAGTATCGACCCAGGGGACAAAGGCAAAAAATCCTATAAAAGAACAGAGCCCAAACTCACCAGGCTATAATTCAGATATTTGCTTTACTTTGCTTCACTAAAAGCAAATTATTGAAACATAAACACTAAAAAGAGGAGGCATTCTACATCTGTCCTTCATTTGTGTGTTTTACAGACCACCAGATTCATTAAATCCCGAATTCGAGTTACCCTGTGACCTTTACCTGCTATCAGCTTGGTGCACACAATTTCAGGGAGTTCCAGAAGTCTGTGTGCCTAAAATACCTGATTATATCTCATTTTATCAGAAAATTCTCCAGAACATCTTAAAAGAAATAGATTTTCCAGCTCCTTCCAACAACTAGGATCTGAGGCTTGACAGAGGCTGATTAAAGCTGACAGTCCTGCCTCAACCCACCTAAAATTTTTGGGCTTTTTTTCAGTCTCTGTTGAGAATGGACACTGAGTTTGGTTCCTAATTATTACTTTTTTTGGTCCATTACTACTCCTTTCATTATAAAAATATTAAATGGCCTCTCTAATCTTCATACCTTAAGACTAACCCAAATATTTCATTCTTTGGTACAAGTTGCCATTTCTCCTGATTAGTCCCATCGTTCTTGACCTCTTTCCACATTCCTTTCTCAGATTTTTTAGCAATATTTTACAGAGACTTTCAATCCTAAAAATTAAGATTAATGAAGAAAATCTTACCTATGTCTGAACCATCTACCAGGCTTTTAATCAATAAACTGCAATTTCATTTCATTATTCCTCGGCCACAGCCCTCTGTGCCCCCAGCTCTGCCTTGGGGGCTGCATCAACCCATGACTGGTTTGAGAGTTCTGAAATGGGAGTTGAAATATTCCTGTCCTGGATAGGACTTTGTCATAAGAGCAATCTCAAAGACTTTAAAGAGGCCAAATTTTATTATTTTTTGAGTAAGCTGGAAATACATTAAAGCTTTTTCCTTCCCTCTTAGGAGCATGAGGATAAGGAAACCAGGTGGAAGTGCACTCATAAATGTGAAATATAATTTTGATGGATTGCTTTTCCTAAAAAGTTGACAGGTACCACATTTTCCATAAAGATGGATCTATGGGATAACAGAGAGAACAAAAACCTGAGGAAATCCATAACTGGCCAGCTGCAGAGAGATTCATTTTGTTGTGTCATGATCTGAACTCCGGAGGTTAAAGCACCTTTCCTATTTTAACATCCATGCTGTTGTAGCATGATCAGTGTTGACACTCATATCCCTGAGACAGAAGTTCCAATTTCTACATAACAACCCAAGGGAGACCATTAAGGGAGAAGAAAAACAAAAAAAAAATAAAAACCCCTGGCCTTGTTCTGCTGTTTTCTCTGTCCTTCTGTCAGCATCTATCACATAAATCACCCAGCCATTAGCAGGGAAAAGGACTGCCTGACTATTGTTGGCTAGAAAAGTCAAGAAAATCAAAGCAGATTTAGCAGACCTTTAGCCAAAAGACAGGAGAGCACAGCAGAGCTGCTCAGAAATGGAATCACGTTGCTGTGTTTGGCCAAAGACGCTGTCATTTCACTGTTCTACACACAACATCTCTTATCTAAGAGTGGCTGCAAGACTGATTGCAGAAAAATCCATTTTTCCGGGAGTTACTCCTATTTTTCAGGTGCGTGGGATTGCTCAGCAGGTGAAACGCTGAGCATCAAATGGATCATGGGAAACAGCTGGTCCAGGGGGAAGGGGAGAGGAAAAAACGGGGAGGGGGAAAAAAGGAGAGGGGGGAAAAAAAGGAGAACAGGAAAAGAGAAGAAAAAAATCACCCCCTAAACAAACTAAACCAACTTCCATTCCAGTCTAAATTTGCAGACCTCTCTTCTGCCACCTTGGTTTCACTGTCAGAGGTGATTTATTATGATGTTAAATAAAGATATAAAGGCATGAATCCAATACTGAAGCTTTTAGTGCACACCATTGGTTGTTACTGAGATCCAGAAAATGCAGCGTCCATGCAAAGTAAGAGCAAGCAGAAAAATAAAAGAGGAAGAACATAAAATGTGGAAGTAAATCAACTGGTTGTTTAAAAAGCCCAAGCAATATATTGTTATTTAATGACTGAATAGAAATATATACAAGTGGAATTGGAAGAGGCACATTTTTCATTTGCACCATTCCCATAAAGGCTGAAAAAGCAAACTGCAGGCTATAGTCTGCTTTTCTGAACATATATCTACATCTTCTTTTTGTTAACATTGAAAAGAATTTTTACATCTTTTTCTTAAAAACATAATTTAAAAAAAATTCTTACATAAGGCTGGGCTATTTTGTCCTTGGGATGGGAAGCACTTCTCTAAAATGAGAATAGAGAGACCAAATTATAACTAACAGGGACCATCTCAGAGAGATTTTTGTTGCCACCTGCACATTTTATGGCAGGAGATCATTTTAGTTAACTAAGGGTGGAATCCCAAGCCTGTCCTGCTGTGTGCCTGCACATTACAGAGCATTCCTACCCCTACTCACCTATTTATCCGAATTAAAAAGCAGCAGGTGAAAGTATAACAAATTCAAAATCAAGTTTTAATAGGTTATAAACTGCTAAAAATAAACTGCCAGTGGTTTACCAGCAGCAGCACACAGAGCAGAGTTCAGCTCCTATAAAACTTGGCATCTCTTTAAATCTCCTTCATGCCACTGAACTCTCAGACCATCATTATGCAAGCACCAGAAGTAAAGGAAAATAACTTTTTAGCTTTGCTCCATCTTATGGAAAATAAGTTATGTGGGAGAAGAAAAACGCTTTTTCCCTTCAAAAGATAAATTTGCTTCAAGCATACTCTCTCCAAAAACATATATTTTTTGTTAAAAAAAAAAAAAATCCACCTAAATAATTGTTACTGTCACAGCTTTATAAAATTTCCCTTTAAAAGGTGAACCATCCCATCTTTGCTACTAGAGAGAGATCCAAACCTGGACAGCTTTGAACTCCAGCTCCACATGCAAACGTCCTCAGCCATCAGCTCACAGGCAATATAAAGTTGGAATAATATAAAGCTAGAACAATAAATTGCAATGGAAGTGATGATTTGGGAAGAATTTCTTTGCAGTTTTGCAGAGAGCAGAGGAGGCAGAGCCTCCGTTTTGCCTGTGCCCAGCTGAAATGAAAGCCAAGAGCCCCCACCCTCCCCAGCTGGCTGATTCCTCTCACCTGCCAGGAAAACCACAGGGGATTGTTATTCCCTTTAATCAGGGGAGGAGAAAGGGAAGCACTCAGATAGGATCAAACTCAACAGCCTCCATCGCATTTTTATTCGCTAAGAAAATCAAATGTAAACGTGTTTTCTGCACAGCAATTTAGAACGTGTGCCCTGCAAGGCCAGCGGAGCAGAGCTGCTGGAGAGGTGAGTCTGCACCACGAAAATCCGGGAGAAGGGAGGAGAGGGAAAAATCCATCCCCGCAGGACTCGGGCGTGCAATGGGAACTGTCAGCCAAGGTCACTCCTAAGAAAGAGAGCAGCCAAAAAGGAGGTTTCAAATCTCAGTGGGCACCGGCTGAAAGACACACAGCGATGTTCTGCAGAGGTTTTAAATAGGACACGCACAAAGGATTCCAAGGAGATGGCTACCGGGCAGCCCTAGCCAAACACCCACCTTTTTGCCCAGGTTATTGTCATACGCGGACAATCACGAAACCACTTCGGAATAGAAATGATGGACTGCAATTCGACAGAAATCACAGACAGGCCCTGCATAAATGCCTCACCAGAAGGGCCTCCTTGTGCCTGCCAACGCCGTCTGAGGGGGATGAGGGGGTTTGCGAGCCCCCAGCAGAGGGAAGGAGCGGTGGGGCCGTGCCCGGGAGCTGCCGCAGCCGGGGGCGCTGGGCACGGGCAGCAGCTCCTGCTCGCTGGCACCAGCACGCACCTCCCGCCCGCGGGAAGGCACTCTGGGGACACGCACATGTAGACAGAACTGGCACATTAGTGCTAAAAAACGGCTCATTAAACCTAAACATCCATCAGGAAGAATAAAAAAAAAAAAAAAGAGTTTGGGAAGAGAAATTTCCAAAGCCAAGTGTTCTCTACATTCAGCTTGAGGGAAAGCATCAATTTTAGCAAAGGGAAAATAAAATAAAAAGCTCATTCTTCCCTCAAAAACGTACATGAGTACAGACATTACTCTCTTTTTGCTTCACAGAAGCAACATTTGGAAAACTACTTAACCTTTCTATTTTTATCTGGGTGCATTCAAATTACCAATAATGTACAACATGCTGTAACAAAACCACTGATGTAGGGTATAATTTTCCCTCAAGCACATTATCCTAGCTGGTGGCTCAGAAAAATAAGCTGATAAAACAGCAGCAGACATCAATTGATGGATAAAAAGCGATCACAGCTATGTAGAATGTTGCTGCCCAACCTTAAAATCATACAATTAGCCAAAAGATATAAGCAGTAGGACAGGACATACCAACAACCATGCATTAGCTATGGGGTCATCCCAAAAATCCTCCTACAAACACATCTTTGGGCAGACCAGCAGATTATCGCCTCATAATTTAGCTATTAACACACAGATTTATTTTAAAGCCATCATCATGCCTGGTACTTTTATTAAATATCTTCTTCCCTGTCAAGTTCAATCGGGATCTCATCCTAACCATGATGAGCTTTTAATTTTCTGTGCTATTAATAGCAACTTAAAAATAAAATGTTCTCTTTTGAAGCTATAAAGCTGTAACTTTCTTTAGGATCTGCAAGGGGGAAGAGAGATTAATCTTCCTACTCTGCATCTCTTAAGCTACATTAGTTATCTGCATATATGGCAAAAAAACCCAGGAGAACAAGGAAGAAACAGGAATTTTCTCTAAGAATCCCTTAATTTAACTCCCTGTAAGGATTTCACATGGCTGCAGTACAGAAATAAAGAATTACCAAAATTCAAGGAATAAATACTTCAATTGCCAGGTTGGTTCTGAATCCTTCTCAGTGACTCTTGTGCCCATCATCAAGAGATAACAGATTAATGAATGACATAATTAGCTGCAGGATGCACAGACTCCTGTCCAGTAAAGCCCTTCAGCAGGTACTCAGATTTCAGCACAACCGGGGTCCTCATTAATTGCCCAGCAAATGAAGAAAGATGGGAAGCTGGAGACGAGTCTCATGGCGCTCTGTGACCATCTGACTCGTGGATCAGCTTCCAGCTGCTCTCCTTCGGCTGCCTGCGCCCAGCCAGGGCAGAAGGGGAGGTTCAGAGCTGCTCCAGGCCCTCTGTGGGGCTGCAGGAACCCAGTTCATGCCCAGGCTCGTGCTGCCCGGCTCAGCATCCTGCTGCAGCGCTGCTGGCACTGCGAGGAACCACACAGCACCGGCTCTGAGGCTCCCATGGGAACCACAGAGCCCCAGCAGCTGCAGAAGAGCCCAGAGGAGACTCTGGGGAGACCTCAGAGCCCCTTCCAGTGCCTAAAGGGGTTCCAAGAGAGCTGGAGAAGGACACTGGATCAGGACCTGGAGTGACAGGAGAAGGGGAAATGGCCTTAAGCTGGAGGAGGGTAGATTTAGATTAGATTTTAGGAAAATTTCTCCTCTGTGAGGGTGGGCAGGCCCTGGCACAGGGTGCCCAGAGCAGCTGTGGCTACCCCTGGATCCCTGGCAGTGCCCAAGGCCAGGCTGGATGGGAATTGGAACCACCTGGGATAGGGGAAGGTGTCCCTGCCCATGGCAGGGGGTGGAATGAGATGGGATTTAATGTCCTTTCCACCCGACCCATTCTGGATTTGATGATTCCATGACCTTGGGACAGGACCAAGGCACCGGGGTGCTTTGAGATGTATTTTCTGCCACTGCCTCGATGCTTGTGACCTTTCTTTTAGGATATGGGCCTTGCCACAGCTATGCAAGCCTATCTTTATCTAAAGATTGGAACACTGAAGTGTGTTTTAATGAGGGATAAACTGAGACCATCTGGATGTCTCAGCTGCTACAGAGCATGATTGTTTGCTGATTTTAACCATGGCTCTTGCAGAGAACATAGACCTGTGTTGCACAAAGTGCACGAGCTCAGCTTGATTTCTCCTTGTAATCAAATGTGTTGATCTAAAATCTATTTCCAGCAAATGACTTGTCTGTTTTGGGAACAGCTCCCTCCTCATCTCTTAAGCACGGTGATGGGGATAAGCAGAGACAATTGAGTTGAGAAGGTATTTTTGTGAGAGGCTGACAGTGAGTGTTCTCAGGGAAATCTTCCATTTTGGAACACGACCACCATTTACCCACAAACTACAGACCAGGTGCCAGCTCTCAGGGTGTTGTATTAAAATCTGGAATTTTCTTTTCTCTTTTTTTTTTTACTTCACGGGTTTTGGTGAATTTTTTTGTTGGTGGTGGTATTTTTTTCTTTACAGAGATTTGTTGTAAAAAACTGGTAATTAATTGGTCCCATCTGAATGGTGGTGGCATGGGGACAACCTGCATTTCTTCATGCACAGATTTCAATTTTTACGTGTACTGAGTACAGGATAACCATATTGCTATTAAGCTTCAATATGTTGACCCTGTATCTGTTCTGCACGATAAATAACGGGATTATTTGGGAAGGTAAAGTAAGAAACTACTCAAACCACCCCAGAATTAATGGTCAGCAAAAGAAACTGAAAATAATTCTACAGATTCATGATTAGAATATTCTCTGGGCAGCTGAGAGTTGTGCTCAAGTCTCAAATTAAACAAACCCAATAGGGGAATGAACCCAAATTTCCCATGTCCGCACAGATTTTATCCATGTCAGAGGACTTCAGGCACTGGAAACACTCCAAATTATAAAATCTTCAGCAAACTTCACAACTACTTTTCAAAAGATGAGGCCTGGGTTTGGAGGGGGTGACAATGAGCGTGTAATGACTTCCACTCAAAGACCTCAGCCAACAGGCACCATCAGCAATTTGAGACTGAAACATTCTGTTTAAATCACTTTAAGTGCTGTTAATTATGCATTCACCAGGAATGACACCTGTGACTGCAGATTCCAAGCAGATCTGAAAATTAAAAGAGTAAAATCAACAAGTGTTCTTGTAAGATGAGCTACTCAAGGGACACTGAGATCATAAGAAACTTAGCATATTTTTAGCATGGTTTTTTCACCCTTTTTTAATCTAAATAAAGTTTCTGAAAAAGAAATTGCTATCTGTAGGTTTTACCTCTTGAAAACTGATCCAACACAGAATGTTCTGGCTTTTGACTATAAATTGGTTATTTGAAAATTAAATCCTATCCCGTGTTCATTTCCTATCAGAGTATCAATAAATGCCTAAATGGGAACTGTTGGAAGAGGTATCTTGAGATGTTTGGGAGAAATATCCCCCAAACACCAAGGTAAGCTGACTGCTCCCATTTATGAAGTTCCATCTGGCACCAGGGGACATTGCTTTATTGATTTGTTGGGCTTAAAACCCTTTCAGAGACAACACATAAATATCTACAAAAATATCAGTTGGTTACTAATTTGATTCCCACTTCTAAACCCAAATGGTTCTGATAAGACTGAATTTTTCAGTCATGTGTGACCAACACCTGTGGTCATTACAGATCTGATGGAAAGCCCATCCTTCCCTCTGACACCAGGCCCACCAGTATTTCCCAAGTAAAGGGTTTCCAAAGAAATGTATTCTGGCATTATAGATGTGGAGGCATCCAATGGACCAATAAAATTAAATCTCTCCCTCTACAGGCAGAAGTGGTAACGAGGAATTACCAAAATCTCCAGAGATCCAGGCTAGTGCTGAACGTGTCTAAAATAGCCAGAGTTCTTAACCATAATATGATTAACCTGGAATATTTTTGGTCATATCTGTGGCTGGGTGTGTATCAAGTTTTAAAACAAGTTTTAAACACTGGAATTTCCATGATTAATCTCTGAATCAACCCCCTGCATTGACGTAACCCCTGAAACCTGCAAGTAAACAAAAAACAAATCCAGTTGTTTCCAAGGTCCTCACACCCATCAACTCCTACAGATTTCCTAGAGAAGCAAACTCTTATCTTCTGCAACAGCTGTGGTTTTCTTAGTTGCATTTTGTGGACCCATCTGAAATAATTCAGACATCAAAGATTTAAAATTACTATATTCTAATAACTTTGGGCAATCTCTGAATCTGTTCTTTTAAATCAGAAATCTTACAGAGAGAGCATGCCCACAACAATCTCCAGAATAATAAAAGAGAATTGTCAATTCTTTGCACGTTTAACTACGACCCCCAAAAAATAAAAATACAAGCTTATCTCAGAAAATTAAGCAAAACTGATCAAAGCAGAGCCCACGTCTCTGATTTGCATGCACCTAACCCACATGCTATCACAAAATGCAGATCCAGCCCACTCCTGATGGCAGCGAGCAACTCCGCCAGGTTGGGGATTAACAAACAAGATCCCACCTCTTGCTTCAGCCTATCTCAATCTGGTGCTCTCCATGTAAATCAGTGCAGGTTTTTTAGCATTTTAAATCAAGACAACTTTTTTCACATATGTTCCTGTGATTATTGTTTTGCCTTCTTTGAAAATGAACAGAAAACACTTCCTCAGATGCGTTCCTTAATAACCTTATGTTTGTCTTACTTTTTGTCACTTCTTGCAGGAACCAAACTTCCCAAGTTTAGCACAGCCATTTTAAAAAGGACTTAGAGTCCCATTGTCAGAAATGATGTGTGGAAATCGAGTGAGTGGAACAGACCCTTCCCATCCCTGTAACAGCAACTCGAGTGACCTTCAGGAAAACGGACAAATAGGGAAAACACGCGGCTGTCATCTAAACTTCTTTAACCCCTTCTGGAGCTGCAGTTCCCCAGTGTCACTCTGAGGCTGCCAAGAGCACGTGCACCTCATTTGAAGCAATATTCTTGTGGCACTGTGTGTGCTCAGGCTCTGCATTTCCACCCAGTCAGGAGGCAGTGACACAGGGAAAGCTCTGTGTGTTTGTGTCTGTTGAGCTGCTGCTCTGCTTGACCTGATCTGCCACTGGCGAGCACGCAGCAAGCACAGTTTATTTGCTGAATCTGTTTACTCCACTGTCAGTCAAGATGTAGGACGGTGCTTAAACAGGCAACAGTCAGATTAATATAATTGAGGCTGCAGCTCGGAGCAGCCAGGGAGCCGTGCTGGAATCGCAAAGCGCTTATTCTCTTATGATTAAAACCTCCCCAGGGGTGTATCAGTGTAAAGACACACCAAATCAGGGATGCACAGGAGCCAGGGGACCAAGAGATGGGAGCGTTTCCTTTTGGGAGCAGCTCACCAGCTCGAGAGGAAGGAACATGAATCACGCGGAGATAAGTTGCCATTTTAATTGCATAAGGAACACTGGTGGATTTGTCATTCCTTGTGACAGAGTTTTCTCCCCAGAGTCACATTCTGAGCACAGCTCTGTTGCTATTGTGTAAGACATTTCATGCACCAGGGTGACATCCCAGCACACAGATCCAGAGAGCCTCATAAACAGCCTGTTTTCATTGACTCCAGGGAGAGATGCCTCTCTGCTCTTCCAGAACAGAGCAGCAAGACCCTGTCCAAACACAGAAAAGGGACAAATCAGTGGCTGAAAAGGAACTCAAGTCCTCAGCGCCACCAGACTGACTAAAAACCACACATTTCTTTGTGCTGGCATTGCTATTTCCAGCACAGGGAAAAACAGACAGGCAGCTTGCAGGTGGCATCCTCCTGCAGGGACCAACACTGCTGGCACAGATGGCACAGGAAGAAGGGGAGTGATGGTGGTGGTAAATCCATTTGCTGAAGCCTTTAGGACCCTTTGCACTTAAACTATTTAGGACCTCAGCACTCCAAATCCCAGAGCTGGACGGGCTCATCCTGACTCGCGAGTTGTCAGGAAAATACCACGGAGAGGGAGGTTCTCGTGGTGGCAGAGGGCTCCTCAAGGCCCGACACCACAGCTCTGGCCACGTCTGGGAGCAGAATGTCCCCAGGGAGAAGTGCTGGGCTGCAGCTGGAGCTGCACCACCCCGGCATCCCACAGAGGGAACCCCTAACTCGGGTCTCCCTGGGTGCAGTGATTCCAGTGACATTTGCCCTAGAAATGAGCCCTCCAACTCAAACTGAAGCACACAGGAGCCACCAGTGGCACAGCACACAGGAACTATTTCTGTATCTGTGCAGAGCTGATCTTTGCCTTTTCTCTAGCCTAGATTTTGATTTCCCCTAAGTGATCAGTGTTGGCCTAATTCTACTCCCATTTACATCAGTTGAAGCTTTACCATCAACTTCAAAGAAAATGGATTTAACCCAATATAGTTCATTTTGATAAATTCTCCTTTAAGAGAGAAGGACCTCTGCTTCTCCAGCAGAGGATAAGATGATGTATTTTTACACCAGGCTTCAGAGGCAGACGACTTTGCCGTGCCCTACATTCAGGTTTTGGGTTGAGCAGCGCTGCAGTTGGGCACAGCTCCTCCAGCCGTGGCTCGGGCTGTGGGTCAGCTCTGTTTGCAGGGGATGGCTCTTGCAGAAACAGCAGAAGCCCCGCTGCAGGTGCACGCTCGGCTCACACGGGTCGGGAACAGTCGCAGGGCTCTGGAGAGCTGCCAGGCCCGGCAGGAGCACCGGCAGGCCAAAGGCTCAGACTGAACCCAGTCAGACTCGAGACCTGCAGATCCAGGCCCTCAGCACCGGCTGCTCCCAGCTATTGATCTGCCCCTAATGCACCAAATGCCTCGCATTGCGAACTCCACTTCTGCCTCTTAGCTCTATAATCTTTTTATTTCCCGTGCCTTCCTAAATAATTCACTCAGCATTACTGATCTTCACAACCTTCTGTGTCTTATGCCCAGATTCTTATTTCAACTGCATGAATTTCCTTTTTGGATTACAGCCTTGGAGCGATGCCTCCCTCTTACAGGCACCTGACTCCAGTTGTTAAAAATTCTCTCCCAGAATGAACCTTCCAAGACATTTTAGACACGGGATCGTTCATCTAACATTGCATTAACCAGCAACTTCACATCAAGAAAACTTCCCTTGTAAACAAGGTATTCTAACAAATTATCTGATGCGTTAGGCATAAGAACTATAGTCCAACTGAGGTAGAAGCATATCCACTACCGGGATAAAATATTGAAAAGGAACACTACAAAAAAACCCCTTCAAATAATGGTCAAAACTCAAATTCAAAGCTCTTGTCTAGCAGGAATGGTAGTTTTAGGCTTTTCAACATTTACAGAAGGAAGGACCATCACGAAAAGTCCCTCTGCAAGCACTACAACGGCAGTGGAAGGAGCTGTACTGAAGGACTTCAGGAGGAATTTCTTCACAGACAGGGTGATTAGGCATTGGAAGGGGCTGCCCAGGGAGGTGGTGGAGTCACCATCCCTGGAGATGTTTAAGGAGGGACTGGACTTGGTGCCATGGTGTGATTGACAAGGTGGTGATCAGTGACAGGCTGGATTTGATGATCTCAGAGGACTTTTCCAACCACAATTATTCTGTGCCAGATTAAAAAACATTTTATCAGAGAAAGAGTAACCCCAACACAGTGCATCACAGGTACTTAGCAGGAAGGGAAGACAGATATGGTTCTAACTGCAGATGAAGTATTTCAGCCTTTATCCAGCTGGAATTCCCTTCAGCAAATATATCCTGAAAGTGTTGGAAGCCTGTTGTTTGCAGGAGTATCTCGCTCTGCCTCTGTACACAATGATTTATTTTCATTCTTTCCCCCACACACACACCAAGATGGAGACAGAACCCTCCTGACTGTCAGGAACCAACGTGCCCTGTGGCCACCCTGACCTGGGCTGCCTGCTCTGCCCCTGCCCTCCCTGCTCTGCCCCTGCTTCCCCT
>VZRO01001080.1:185-42293 GCA_013397915.1 Daphoenositta chrysoptera | reverse complement strand
TCCCTGCTCTGCCTCTGCCCTCCCTGCTCTTCCTCTGCCCTCCCTGCCCATCCTGTCCCCACAAGGCCTCTCAGGGATGAAGGGAAACCTCCAAGGCCACAAAATGATGGTGACACTTCCCCCAGCAATTTTCCTTTTAACCAGAGAGGCTGTAGTAGTTTCCTGCCAGTTTTTATCCTCAGAACCTTAATGGGCTCACCCTGCATTTTAGAAGTGCCACCTTATGTTAATTGAGCATAAGTTTTATCATAACTCATTTTCCTCTTTACCCACATTTCCCCCTCAGACACAAGCCTTTATCAAGATGATTATCAGATGTATTATTTACTATTTTATGGATCATCTTCCATTAATCCCACTGCAGCAGAACTCACCCAAAGGAAGGTGACACTTGCAGGAAGGGTGCTTTAACAAGAGATGTTAATTAGGAACCACTGTAATAACACCACAGCAACAAGTGTCAAACCTCCCTGCATGGACTCAAGCAGTCAAGATTAAGTTAACATTTTTTCCTTATTACCCTGACTTTTATATAATTTCACATAGTAAATGGAAAAGTCATCTAGAAATTTGGGGCAGGTCATTTATCACAGTTGAAAGCCCCTCCACAAAAATGTCTGAAATGGAAGGATTTCAGTAATGTTTTCTGAATTCCCTACACAGGACAAGACTGTGCTGCTTTCACTCCTCTTCTCCTGTTTCTGCACCTTTGTTTTAGCTGTGTGAATTCTACTTGCTGCAATCAATGAAAGCAACAGAAAATCACAAACCTATCATGGAAAAATATAAAAGTCTCAAAAAGAATGGCCAGTAACAACCCATAATAACAGCTAAGCATGAGCTGCCATTGCAAATCAGTGCTCCAGGTCTGCCAGAGGACCCAGTGACTCCACAGCACAACACTCACAGAGGTGCCATCAGACCAAAAGTTGTCCATGACTCACAAAAACACAGGCTCAGACCTCCCTGCGTTTCTACTTTGAAAACCGACTTCAAATCAAACAGCTCTCGTTTGGTTTTGGGGTTGGGTTTTTTCCAATGTTCCTAAGAAAACCATAGGATGATTTAGGTTGGAAAAGATCTTTGAAGGTCATCTAGTCCAACTCAGTGCCAACTTCAAATGTGGAACAGCTTGCTCAGGGTCGTGCCCAGCTGAGCTTTGAACGTCCCCAAGGATGGAGATTCCCACCCCTGTCTGGGCCACTGTTCCCATGTTGGAACATCCTCCTGGTGAGAGAGCTATTTATATTTGACCAGAATTCCCCTTACTGGAATTACAGCTTTCACCTCCAATCCTTTTGCTGTGCACCTCGGAGATGAGTCTGGATTTTCCTGCTTTTCTAACCTGCACTGGGTAAGTGAAGAAAGGAATAAATCCACATCCACCTCTTCTCCTGACCGAGGAACCCTGGCACTCCCAGCCTCTCCTGTGCCATGTCCTTCCCTGGACTCCCTCCAGTCACCAGTATCTCTCCTGTACTGGGCAGACTGGTCACAACTCTCCAGATGCAACACCACAAGCTTGAGACAGAGCAAGGATGTTAAAAAGAGTGGAGAGAACAATTATTGAACAGTTTCATGCCCACATCTTGGCTCAGGCATCTCTGATGGAGCAGTTAAGCTGCACCTGCTGTTCCAAAGTGCCCTCCCTGAGTTCACAACATCACCATTTATCCAGGGATGCTGAGAGCAGAGGCAGAGTTGGGATGAACTTTGCCAAAGTCCCTGGGAACAGCATTTTATTTTCAGAATTAAGAATAAGTCTTCATAATTTGCACTAGAGGGGGAAAAAAGTTTACATACAATGAAGGCCATCTATTTAATCAAAACACTAATCCTAGAGTGAATTTTCTGAACACATTTGAACCTCAAGGTCAAATGTTGCAAATACAGATTAACTACATTTCTTATATATGGGATTAGCCACATAAAAGAAATAATTTTAAAACTTGTTTTCCTTCAGTCCACAAACTATTGGAATTAAGGGACTTGAAAAATCAGCAAAGAAGTTTGATACATTTGCAAATCTCCATTCACAATGAGATCAAGATAGCCTTGCTAAAAAGAATTAATTCTGATTATCAGGGGGGAAAAATTGTTTGCTTGCTTTAGCAGGTTGCATAATTCCCAAAAATACTCAGAGCAATATTACATTCTGCTATATTGGAAGTTTTGCATTATACAAGATAATGAAATACCTAAAACTGAACACTACAATTTAGGATCAAAATAAGGCAGAGGCAGATTATTAATCACCTCTACCCTTGTTTCATAAACACAGTTTGAAAATGAGGCTTTGGTGAAGGCATATACAGAGAAACAAAGGTAAATCAGAGCAGAATTTGGAGATTAACAACTCAACCAGCTTCCTAAAGGCTGAAAATGATCCAGACGGGCTCTGCTGGGGAAAGGTGCACTGAGAGGTGGGCAGGGGTCGTGGACAGTAGGGGAAAAACAAAGGACCGAAACAATCAGCACTTCAGTGGGGCCACAACGTCAGTAAAGAGAGAACTTGTGCATGAAGCCTGTGACGTTTAACCAAAATAAAATCAGCACACATCCAGAAAAAGCAACAGGGAGGCAGGTGGCAGCACAGGTAACAAGTGGTGGCATTTCTTGGCATGGGAGAGGATTTTAATTGAGCTCCTAAACGTTTCCCAGAATCATCTCGTGCTCAGCTCCAGCAGCCTGGGAGATGTGGTTTGTGGGAAAGGAGAGGCTCTGTCCGTGGCCCCAGTGGAGGCACTGCTGTCACACCGTGTGTCAGGAGAGACAGGCAGGCAGGAAAACTGGAGAAAGGAGGAGTCAGAAGAGTGGTTAAAGAGCAGGAGACGCTCTTAAGCCTTTTCCAGATATTTGCAACCTGAGGGAGAAGACAGGGAAAGAGCAGGAGGGACACAGGCCTTCACCCTGGAATTCAGATGAAAGAAAAGCTGCCAACAACTGGGTCCTCCTGGGTTAGAAACAAACATCCTCATTTCTGCTTCCCAGATAGATTATATTGCCAAACTCATCAGGAACAGAGCACTCTGGCTGTGTTGTCCAAACAGGACCAGCATTTACACTCTGCTGGCCAAACCCAGCCTTGGTGTTCACAAGAGATGAGGGCAGGGAATCTCAGAGCAGTGCTCTTCTAAAGGCAAAGCCAACTAAAACTGCATTTGGGCAACTTAAAGTCACCCAAAGTTTCAGAAATAAAGACTGAACGGCTTTCTGAGGCACTCTGAAGCACATTTTCTGTTAGATGAACACGGATTTTGCAACACTTGCAAACCCCATTAGCAGCAATGAGAACTGTAGAGCTCAGTCCACACGCTGCATTATCACTGAGGTGATCCCTATTTAATTACTAAAGAAAATGCAAACACTTTTCAGTTGATTTTTACAGTGCTAAGTAGCTTACAAACCGGTGCACAGATGCTTTTCCTGGCATGCATCAGGTCCAAGACCTGAGCAAAATCATTCCTTCACCTCAGCTGAAACCTGGGCCCTCAGTGATCAGCATCTACTGAGAAGTGACACTTCCCTTGATCCCCACAAAAACTGTGGTCATTCTTTGGGAGTTTCACATCTTTACTTAAAAAACCAAGCAATTATAGCTCCTTCATGTTCTGTTTTATGTTTCCAGCAGTTTTCTTAACCTTGAGAAAATCTGGCACCATTATTCTAATTACAAGAAGTGGGAGTACACGAAATCTGTCCAGCAAAAGAGAAACTGAGCTGGCAGCTGCATGAAATTCTATACTGCAAAATGACAGAAGGGGAAGTAATGGGACACTAGAGCTGTCACTTACCCAGGTAAGAGTCAGCTGCTGTCAATAAAAAACTACATTCTTTTAGGCTCATTCAGCTCTTGATAAATTGACACCAAGTATGGATATTGTTACAAAATACAGCCACAGTAACTCCAATTGTTGATTTACAAAACCAGTTGTCACTATAACACAAAGACAAGCAGCGTGTATGTTTGTGATACATTTAAAGCCCTAAACCAAGAAAGGAAAGTCTCCCATGTGTCCTGACACAGCATCATACATGAAAAATGCATGTACTTTCCTACTGAGCTCACACATTGGGTTACAGGCCACACGGGAGGACTGGGTATTTAAAAACCCCACTGGGCCTTTTCCATCTCCAGGACAACTGCCCTGGAACCCAATGTGCACAAATCCCAGGTGCCATGAAAGCTCTGGAGCCATCACTTCCTAAAATTTGGAGAAAAATAAAGGAGTTTATCATTTAACAATTTCCTGATTAAGCCCTCAAGTTTATTAAGGTCTCTGTGCTAAAGATATTAGAAAGCTTTAATTCCAATAAAAGACATCATTACACAGGCTTTCCTCAAGCACATGAAAGCTCAGTGAAATCAGGAAGGCCCTTACAAGTATTCCTATTTCAGAGGGGAAGAACTGAGCTATCAGTGATCTCTTCCATAGCAGAAACCTTTGGAGACACATGCAATCACAGATGTCCCAGCACACATTTAAAATCAGACTTCAATCCTTCCTGCATTTTTTTTCTGTGTTGTACTTGGCTAACCCCTTACATAATCCCAGGACTTCCCTATTTTAAAGCATGTATAAAATAGTCTGAGTTCAAGCACAGAGATAACAAAGTCGTCAAACAAATCTGAACGCTTCCGAAACCTACTTTTCTCTTTTGACAACTGTCTGAGAACAGAGAGTGCAGAGAGCTGTTCCTCCTTTAAATTTAGCTTCAGCCTCTGCAAAAATTCCTCCCAGTCCTCCAGCATTTGCTGCCTGGTCTTTCCATTCAAGTGGAATGGGGCAACGAACCCGATTTTGCTGCCCCATTCCCATGGCTGTGGGATTTGTAGCCACGGGGAAGTTACAGGAGGGAAAAATGAACACGGGTCTGAACGGAAAACCCAATATTTTTCTTTTTCCTTGTAAAACGAAGGTTGTTGTGTCTGTGCAGCGGTGGGCCAGGGCTGCAGCAGCTCTGTTTGGCACATCTGGGCGTGCCAGGAGCGGAGCGGGGGCTGCTCCTGCTCCTCTCCTGCTCCTGCTCCTCTCCTGCTCCTGCTCCTCTCCTGCTGCTCCTGCTCCTCTCCTGCTCCTGCTCCTGCTCCTCTCCTGCTCCTGTTCCTGATCCTCTCCTGCTCCTCTCCTGCNCTCCTGCTCCTCTCCTGCTCCTGCTCCTCTCCTGCTCCTCTCCTGCTCCTGCTCCTCTCCTGCTCCTGCTCCTCTCCTGCTCCTCTCCTGCTCCTGCTCCTCTCCTGCTCCTGCTCCTCTCCTGCTGCTGCTCCTCTCCTGCTCCGGCCGGGTGCGCTGCCCTCGCAGCCACGTGAGCTCCGGAGCTGCTCAGATGTCTGCCTGACATGGGATTGCTCTGAAATTAGAACATTGCCCCATTTTCAATAAAGCCTCCAAGAGTCCAGGGTTGTCCCTGTTAGCCAGGGATGTCCTTGAAAACGAGGACAGCTGATAACCTTAAAGAAGGAGGGTAATTAGTCACAGCCCTGCAACCTTTTCTCCCAAAGAAACAGTGACAAAAGTAAACTCCTATTAGAATATCATTAAATGCATTATTATGCAATACTCATTACATAACCATGCTTTACCAGCTCTGGGTATTTTCAGGCAGAATTCAGTTTCACAGACTTGCCCACACAGAAAGACTTTTAAAAGTATGAATTGTCTCTCTGGAGGGGATGAAAAGAGCTCAGGTAAATTGATGAATGGCAGATTGGCTGCCAATATTTCACATCCAACTTGAACCCTTAAAAATAAAAAGTCATTTTAAGAATCCCTTTTCAGCTAATTCCTTCCAGAGAAGTGATAAAATTCATAGAAGCATTTGCAAATCCAAATATATCACCCTATCCAGACACTAAGTACCGTTTGAATTTCAGCTAAAACTGCACTGTGAATCCATGCAAAATTCAAGGATAAGCAAAATTAGACTGCATTAAGCATGACAACTTGATAAATGTTGCTGCATTTTATCAAAATTAATATTGTCATCTCTTTTCCTCTATCCCTACCTCCAATAACATGCAGGAATAGTGATGAATTCTATTATTTAATAAAATATTTGGTCTAATTTTACTCATTTAACAGCTTTAGTTAGTTCAGAAATAGTTTAACATCCAAAATAAATACCTGAATATTGTTCTCATTGTTCTAAACTTAAGTTAAAGACAAATAAAATCCACAGCTATTATAAAGCCTAAAAGCAAGAAAAACATGAAACAGGAGTGCATGTGAAATTCTGACAAGGCAAAAGTTGGTACTGAATGCATTTTAAAAGATCGGGTTTAAAAAGAAAGAATGTACATTTTCAACACAGAAATCTATGCGAAATTTAAGCATTATTATATAAAGTTCTTTAGTAAGCTGCTTATTTTCTTTCCAAACATTTCCTTGCAATATCAGTCATTTACTGCTATCTATGAAATTCATCCCAAAAAACTGCAGTTGTAATGGGCTAAAGCGACAATTGTTAAAGAGAAAATAAACAGCTGATGAATATTTCAGGTACAACACCATCTCTAGGTAATAAATCCCACAAAAACACTCATAGTTACATTTTTCTTTCACATGCACGGCACCATTCTAATGAATCATTTCTATTCCCATACTTCCCAAAAGTCAAACGCAGGGGACATTTCCAAAGCAATTATCATTTGCCTTCTGGCTGCGCGAACTAATAATGGACATTCTCGCTCTCTCACGAACGCACATTTCTGCCTTACGGCTGCGAAGGAGCCCAGCTTCCCACTGCGGGCTCGCCCAGCCCGTGCCCCTCCCTGCAGCACGGAGCTGTCCGGAGAGCCGGGATAGCCCTGCCGGAGAGCAGAGCTCCGAGCTGGGCGGAGAGCAGCGCTGCCCGTACCTGCAGCTCCAGCCGGGGCGGGCACCGAGCGCGGCCGGGCGGTGCGGGCGAGCCCCGGCTCCGGCGGCGCTGGCCATGGGATGGGGAGCCAGGCGCTCGCCCAGCCCTTCCCCGAGCGCGGCAGGACGGACACACCTTTCCTGCTTCTCTCCACCCCCTCGAATCCCCGAATCCCTCTCCCTTCCCAGCGGGCGGCACAGGCTGCCTCGGGAAGGGAGGCAGGAGCAGGGAGCGCGCCAGGGAGGAGGCACCGCCAGGAGGGCGATGCTTTCTTTTATTAACGAATCCTGAACAGCAAAATGACATTTCCGCGGTTTCCCAGTCGGGGGAATTCAAAGTGGCTGCGGCAGAATTCATCACTTTGCAAGAGAAGGCAGCAAGGAAAGGGGATTCGTGTGCCCTGTCAGTTCCTGTGTTCCTAATTCCTTAAAGCACCGTGCCTACCCCAGAAAATCCGCACACACCTCGGGCTGCGGGGCCAGGGATGAGACAGCTCCTTACACACCGAACAAACGGGAACATGTGCACAACCACCCAAAACAAGAGCCTCTGAAGGTAGAAGCACTTAAAGCAGAAATAAGGACTTTTCAAACCACTCTTAGGAAATGCTACTGAAAAGGCAGGCAGCCATCAGAGTTCCAACCACCACCTTTCACTTTTTTACTTATTTATTGAAGTGCTGAAACATAAACTCAGTAGCAAAGAAAGCCTTCACACCAAAGCCAGAGCACCTGGCAAGTTGTGTGGTATGGGAACGTTTGGGAAAATGAGAGGTGGTGGTTAAATGGGATCAAGGAGAGGATGAAACTGAATCCCAGCCTCCCTCACTGAGCTCCCAGCCACTAAAACATCCCAAAAGAGGGGAGGCAGCAAAGTCAGGGCTCCAATTTTCAGATTCTCTGCCCAGGTTTGGACACCAGGTGTAAGCCTGGCCTTCTGTTTCTGTAAAACTTGCCCAAATTGAACTGCAACAAGTTTTTTCCATAGCAAACACAAATACATTGAACTGCTATTCTCAAATTTAAAGGAATTAAAGGAATAGAGGAAAGGATAAACTGAGTTCCTGCTAGCTCAAATTTTTTTAAATGTTCACACAAAAATAAGTGGGACAAGTGGACAATCCACGTTAAAAAACAAACCAATATTTTTATGGAAGAGAGAGAATATATTGATGGATATATACACACACTAATTTCGTATTATTATTATTATTAACCTCAGGCACTTTCTCACAGGTGAACCTTTTCTGCCATCAATAAAAGACAGAATTGTCATTAGAAAAAGAAAATAATGATAAAATATCCAAATGTAAGAAAGACTTAGTGCTGTTTTTTTTAATAATTGTCACATTTTCTCAGGAAAAATTATGATATTTTAATGGCGCAAATCATGTTTGTCACTGTCACACTATAGAAATTAACTTCTGATTCCTTTAAATTACAGACCTTTGTGTCTGTAAAGAGAAGCATTTTCTCCTATAAGCTTATAAGGACTTTGGATAGAGTCTTGAAGAATTAGTGTGACATTTAAAAATAAGCACTGTCAAACTTACCTGAGAAATTCAAATTCTGTGAGTTAATGCATGTTTGACTGATCAGAATTTTAAGAGTATTTCACATGTACAGACCCTCCAGGTGAAAAAACCAACAGCCCCAGACCCTTTAATTCTGGCAGTGTAAGAAGAGACTCCAAAAAATACTAGACATGGTCTCACCCAACAATTAAAATTGATGGTTAAAATCTAGGTAATTAAGGAATTTTAAAATATTACAGGAACAAAATATGGCACTGAGCTGTTAGCAAAGTACATTTGTGGCATTCAAATGTCTCGGTATAAAACCAGATTATGCCCTAACAGGAAAGCAATGTGTGCAACCTCCATAAAATATTTTTCTTAAGAACTGAGAAGCAATTTCTGTTGGTGAGTGGACTCATTTCTTCCATGGAAGTAAGAAATATGATAAGGATCTATTTGTTATGTAGTTTGAAATCATTTTTATTCATATTCCAGCTCCAAACAAGAGTCTGAGAAAGAAACCACCAAAACTGTGCTGAGCTGCTGGCTTTCAGATTATTCTAAACCCCACATGTCAGCACCACTCTGCCTTTGCTATGGCAGAATGAAACACCTGCAGCTCATCTTTTCCTGTGTCCCCCAGGTACTTTCCATGGGTTTATCCTGAAATGTACTCACAGTTCCATGGGACGGCTCCCCGCACTCAGGCTCGGAAATCCCCCCGAACCTCCCAGGAAGCTCCCGGGCCCCCGCCCCGCTCAGCGCCTTCCCCGCCCGGCCCGCGGAGCAGCAGCTCTGATTTCCGAGGGCTCTGCGCGCACCCAGCCCGGGCCAGGAGTGCCCGAGCCGTGCCTGGCACAATCCTGCGGAGCCCCGGTGGCACCGTGACCTGCAGGAGCACGGACCGCACCCTGCCCGAAATTCCACCCTGCCCGTTCCCGGGAAGAACGAGTGCCTGGAGCTGGCACGGCAAGGGCACCGCAGGGGCTCCTCCCGCACAGGCAGCGGGTAAAAGTCACTTCAAAGCAGCCTCTGCTGGCACTCCGACACCGACACAAATAAACGCTTTTTATGTCATTCCCATTTTCCAGAAGGTGAACGGCCACGAGCAGCCCTGCCCAACCTGAGCGGAGCAGGCTGAATTTAAGAATTAAAGGAACTTATTTCCCTTACCTTTGTGATACTTTCCATCCTGAATAACTCTGAATTTGTTTTATCTCAATTTACAGAGAAAAAAAAATAAAGGTTGATTGTAGTGGGGGGTGTTTAAAAATTACAAATTACAGAAACCAAAGGAGAGGAGTTTGGTTCACGGAGTAGGAAAGGGACATTCAAGACCAGTTCAAGATATTATTTTAGGAAAGTCGCTTTTGCCACTGCTCTAAAATTTGCATGAAACTCAGGGTAAGGGAATTTTATCTTCACATTATATTATATAACTCTCTTTTCTAGGCAGATATATACATATTTTCCTGTACATAAATGTAACTTTCTGGCCTAGATAACTCTGCAAACAGATAAAATATTGGTTCTTAACCAAGTCGTTTTTAGAAAACCTGTAACAGTAGCACCAGATTTTTAAATTTATTTAAAGAGTTATATGTAGGATAAGAGACAATAAATCTGTATCAGATCATTTTATCAAGGCAAAAGGCTAAAGAAGAGAGTGGAATTTCAAGGAATGAGTAGGAGGACTGGAGATGATGGAATGTATGTGTGGGGATGAAGAACAAACTGAGTAACAGTATTGGGAAACAGTGAAATGGAAAAGGGTAATAGAACAACTAGGCCAACCTTTACCTGTTTTTACATAAATTTAACAATGTCATTTCAAATTCAAGAATACAAAAGCTCATTTAAAAGAAACTACTATTTTTAAACAAAAACCCTCTACCAAAAGTCTGAAATTAAAAAAAAAAAAAAAAGTGGGTTTGATCTAATCAATACAATCGTATCCATTACAGTTTCAGGGGTGACCTTTATATCAGATCTTCCCTTTCCCATCTTCAGAGTAATTCTGATTGCACCAATTCTCTGCAAGCAGAGCTGAAAAAGGAGTAAGAGCTATGGATTCTGATAAAAGCAGTAAGAACTGTGAATTCTGACCAAAGGATAAGAACTGTGAAATTTGACCAAAGGAGTAAGAACTATGAATTCTGACCAAAGATGTAACAACTATGAATTCTGACCAAAGGAGTTCGAACTGTGAATTTTGACCCCAATTACAAGGTGGGGACCCCATGTGCCACTGACCCTCTGAGCTCTCATCCCCCAAAAACCCAGTGTCTGCTGGACCCCAGTATTCCACCAGCACCCTGAACAATGAGCTCCAAAATCCATGTGTGTATAGGAAATCTGACCTCACCTCCAGAAAGGTAAAAACAAGCCCAAGTGCACGGATTTTGTGCTGCTGCAGCAGTACCCGAGCGTCCCACACAGCACATTTTCCAGACACACAGAGAGCAACTGAGCACTAATATTTAATGAAGGTGTCACGTTACTCCCCCCAAAAGGAAGTGAGAAGTGCAAGGCAGCCCTGGTGGCTCCAGATTTCAGAGATAATTGCACGAACCTGTCCCACAGCGCTGACCATCACTGAACACAAACTCATGTACAAATACAGGTGTTAGAACTCTACATCTCTATACAGGTTGAAAATATTTCACATCATAAACAGGGACCCCAAATCCCCATGGCAGGGGGTGGCACTGGATGAGCTTTAAGGTCCCTTCCAACGCAATCCACTCTGGGATATCTTACAGGAACACAGGGCAGGGGGAGAAGGAGATTTTTTGCCATAAACTGAGGTGAATAAGCGAAACAAAACAATTTTGCTCCAGTGATTTCTAAAGATTTATCGACTGGAACCCAAAATTTGACCCAACAATATCTTGTTACATTTTATCAATCTGCATACATTCCTTTTATCTGTACTCTTGTCCAACATCCACAGCACTGTTTGGTTTGTGTCCCATCAAACATTTCCTCCAGCAAAGTTATTAATCTAAATTTATCCAAATGCATCTGTCACGACAAACCTTTCTGCAATGTAAGAACAGAATTCTTAATTGAGAAGGAAGTTTTAAAAGTGTATTCTACTTTCTAAGGCTCTGGAAAAATAATTGGTTTTTTTTCAGAAGAACCAGTCTTTTAAAGTAATTTATCTGCTTTTTAAGGTAGGTAGAACAGCAGAAGCAAAACCCCTTTCAGCCTCAGGAAAACCATCCTTAATCCCATGCTGTGCTACATCTCCTAAAGCAAGAGAACAGGATTTAAAGATTGCACTTGTGCACTTTTGGGACTGTTCTCACAGTCCCAATCCATCCCCCACCATGCTTTTTCCATAATTATGACAATGAAAATATACAAACTATAATAAGCACGTCCCAAATGTTTGACCAAAACATAAACATCACTTTAAAAATATCCTCGTCCCATTTAAGAAGGACGACGAATCCCAGATAACAAACCTTTCCCAGATGGAGTTAAGTGGGAATTTCCCATCATTTTCAGGTTAAAGTTGCCACACTCTGTATGATCCAGCACCACACGGGCACATTGGGCAAGGCTCTGAGGCACAGCGGGGAATTGTTGGGATGTTGGATCAGTGATCCCTGTGGGTCCCTTCCAGCTGAGGAGATTCCACATATCCATAAGGATTTGTACACCAGGAAAAGCAGAGGAAGGCTCTGTTTCCACGACCCAAAGACGAGCAGAGCTCACCAGGGCTGAGCAGGGAATAACCAGAGGCACTCCAGACACCCGAGAGCAAACATCCTGCTCCAGAGCAGCCCGGGTCAGGAAGGAGGCTGCATTTCCAGAGCAGTGCAGCTCCTGCAAGCTCTCAGATTCCTCCTGGAGCTTCCACAGGCGCAGCAGCCACGCAGCTCCCAAAGCCCACGAGCTCTGGAGCATGGACTGGCAACCACACATCTCCCAAGAGACCTCAACAGCAGCTGCTGACTGCCCAGTTCTGGAGTTAAATCAACATGGAAGAGATTCTGCATCCTTTGACATCTGCTTTGCTTTGGGGATGAAGGGACAGTTCCATTATAAGACAGAAATCCTGCTCTTTTTAATAAAAAAAACCCCAGACACATGGAATAAAAACAAACTAAGGCAAACTTTTTAATAAATCATCCAGAAAAAGTGAATTTTCAGCTGGTTCTAGCGCTGGTAATCACAGACCTCAACACATGTCATCTCTAGGAAAGTCTGTTTCCCAGTTATCTGAGCAGTGCAATGGTTCTGGTTAAAATATTTATATGGAATTGTTCAGGGAGCCTAAGGCTGCTCAGCCTTTAGCAAGGGCAGCACCGCCCCAGCTCTCACCAGGCTCTGCATGGAAGTTTTGCCCTCAGTTCCCAGATCAGGGAGAACCAACACCTGTAGTGTCCCTATTATGGACCTTTATATTTTACAGTTTGAGGGTCACTGCTGGTTAATAAATTATTGTGCTTCTCTGAAAGTCACTGAAATCATTAAATAAAAGTCATCACAATAAAAATTTCTCTCTTGTTTTTTTCCTCAGAGCACCAAGAGCTACAGAGATCCCAAAGACCATTCTGCCTTCACAGGCTGCTTCCCCAAATTCCTGGAGAAGGAATAAAAGCATCTTGCATAACCCCCATCAGGGCAAAGCACTTTCCAAAATGAAATGTAACCTGCAGGATTCTCCTTTCAGACCACTGAAACACACACACACACAAAGAGTTTTCAGAAGATGCACAAAGGAACAGACGATTTGCCCTTACTCAGGTGACAAAATCTCTGAGGTTATAAAAGCACACAGTGACACAGGCATTGCTTCCTAAACTGCTGGATGCTTCATGCGAGCAAACAGGCGCCAGGCACTGCTCCATCCCTGTGCCACAGACGCTGCAATCCCCGAGAATTTCTCCAGAGCCGCTTTGCAAACCATTCCTGGTAAACAAGAAGTGAGCTGAGAAGGAGAGAATGGATTGGGGGATGCTGTTCTGCCCCAGTGACACATTAATGCAAATCAGGGGGAGGAGAGATTGATTTTTCATTCCCTGCCAGTGTCTTATCTCGCATCCAACCATTCAGCTGGAAGATGGGAGCCACTCAGCAGCTTGGAAATCGGAATGGTGTTGGATCGGAACACAAAGTGTAAATATAAATATAAATAAACACAGAATTAAAACATTAGCTCTCCTAAGGATGAAACAGTGCAAAGAAAAGTCACTGCCCATTTCAGACTGACTCTGTCTGAGGATGGAAAATCATTGTAAAACCCCCATCTCGTCTGGCATCAGTTCCCACCCAGCTGGGGCTCAGGAACAAGCAGGGTGTGTAATAAGCTTTCAGTAGTTGCATTCTGAACAAATGAGTTCATTTTCACTTCACCAGGTGGAATTCAGAAATTCTCAAGGCAACCATTTGCTGTTGAGATTCGAGATTAATATGAAACCAATCATTCCATATTAAAAATTCAATATGTTAATAATAATAATGCAGTTTATTTTGCTTCTATTTATCCCCCCAGATTAATTTTAATCCATGTTTGCATTGGTTGCCTGAGCATCTGAGCAAAAAAAAAAATCTAGAATTAGGAAATAAAATGCTGACCATTGTGATTTTAAAATACTCTTGAAAATCTCAAAATAATCTGTTTCCAGTAGAAAGAGAAAAATGTTGATACTTATAAAGCATTAAAACATTACAAAAATACAAGCTAGCAATCATCAAAGATTGCCTTCACTTTTTGTCCAGCATTTTATACTGTTGTGAAAATGATTTTTAGAACAGCTTAAGACGTCACAAAATTGAAGTGCTACATTTAGCTTGAAACATGTACAATGTAAAGTCACACTGGAAAGCAGAAGCTTCACCATTATCCAGAATGCTTAAGCATAAAACAACTGTAAATATCTTAAAATTTATAAATAAATTATTACTGGGGGACTTTGATACAGAAATGTTTGCAAACATCAGTGAACTGTATTAATGTTTTTTTCTATTTAATCTTACGCACAAAAAAAGGACAAAAATAAGGAGAGATGGTACAGAACAAGAAAATTTATTTCTAAATATATTTTTCTGTTTGAATCACGATCTCAACATGAGAAGCAGTTCAGGTCAATCCATCTGGGTCTGTATCACTTCCACAGAGACAAAATGACCAAAATTCTGTTAGGGTGGCCCCAAAGAACTCTCTGCACCATTCCAAGGATCCGGATGGATTTTGCTCCATTCAAAGAACATTTCAGAACAGAGAAACAGATTTAAAATGTGCTGAGATCTCCTATGGTTACCCCATGACAGAAAACCAGAACTTTGCAAACTCTTGGGTTTGTCTGCACAAAAATAATCCTCACTAAAACAACAGAAAAAAATATCCCAACGCATGACTGGAGATTTGGTTACGTTGGTCATGGGAAAAATTTCTGGATCTGGTCATAGGATTCTCAGTTTCTTACTTGGGCTCTGGACCAGCAATTTGGTCCTGATTTAGAATTAAAACAAACCCAAAGCGTTCTCTGTTGCCCCCTCAGCAAAGGGGGAACGTTCACACCTCAGCTCACGTGGTAGAGCTGAAATCCCAACGTTCTCAGTTCACTCCTTGCTGACACGTGCCAATATCACAGGGGTTTTCTCCAACACCAAACCTGTGCCTACACTGTTTAAAAAACACCCAAAAATTGTCATATTCAACCTTTCTTATTCTATGCTGCCAGGAAGAAAAGAGACAGCAAAGGTGAAGCTGTCACTTCCCAACGTAGCATGAAAAATCGTCATCTGGAAGTTCTGGCTGAAAAAAAACCTGGGTGCTCTTGGGGTGCCATGTTCTATCACAGCTGCAGTTTTCAGGAAAATAAAAGTGATCTTGGAAAACTGTTAGTGTGACAAATTATCCAAAGATTAAATATCAAAGTCACCATTTGTACCCCTTCGATCACACCCATGGGAAGCACGGAAATTTGAGGTTCAAGTAAGTATTTACTCCTGTTTGGTTTTTGGTTAGACTCTGTCAGGAGCTGTAAAAACACTGCCTTTGCTGGCAGGAAAATCCCATTTTGCTGGGGGTAAGTTACATAACATCCTGAACCTCAAAAATTGTTTCCATTGCAAACCCAAAACCAGTGAAGATGCTCACTGGAATTTTTGGCAAGAGCAGTTGCAGAGAGTTGTTCCAGAGACTGACTTAAAGTTCTTTTATTCCAATTTTAAAACGGACTTTTTAATATGGGTCTCAGCGAACATTAGAAATTCAAATCCCGAAGTCATCCTCTTTGGGGAAAGAGTAGATTCAGTTTTCCAGACCACTTTGATTCCAAGGTTGTGGGGGAGTGTGGGCCTGCTTGGCTTGGGGTTTTTTCAGAACTGGCATAGGATTCTCCTTAAACAACAAAATAGCTGTAAAAGCAATTCCAGTGGTCCACTTAAAATGTTGAAATGTTGACAGCCAGAGTTACTTGCAGTAGGAAAAATATTCCCGTGGTCTTTATTGCATCCCTTACCTGTATTATGAACAGGTTACAACATCGTAACCACATGGCCGCTTAGGTTTTAGAAATAAGATAATAATTCAGATTATAAAATCAATTTATTGCCTGAAAACTGATGAGAAACAAGGTGACAATATTTAGGTGATAAATAGGCATCGCAGGAAGTGTTACTCTCTTGGAATACTTCTGCATTTCCATATAAGTTACTGCTGGTCCTTACCTTGAGAGCACAGACCTTCAGAG
The DNA here is from genome assembly GCA_013397915.1 of Daphoenositta chrysoptera. Lineage (NCBI taxonomy): Eukaryota > Metazoa > Chordata > Aves > Passeriformes > Daphoenositta > Daphoenositta chrysoptera. The sequence goes on along the minus strand of VZRO01001080.1, from coordinate 26,207 downwards.
CTGCTCTTCTCACCACACTGGGATGATCCAAATTTACTTTTCCAGAATTACCATTCCTGAACAACAGCAATCATCTGAATTTGTTTCAGAATAAAAATGCCTGGTTCATGCTTAGCTCAGAGCTTTTTGAGAATAGGTATTTTCATTGAAATTTGTTCTCGACATCAACTGAAACCATTTTGCCCTTATTTGAACTGGTCTAAAATATTTCTCTGGTATTTCTCTTTGCTGGTTGCTTCGGGCCATCTTCTTGTTGAAGACCTGCAAACACATCAGCAACGAGGACCTCACTGCAGAAACATCAAGGTCTTGGATGTTGTTGAAGTAGGACAAACAGGATGGTTTTAATCTCTTTTTAAACATTGTAGTTACCAGGCCAGTTCTGTTTCTGGATCTTCCAGTGGTCAGTTGGCCTCTCTCAAACAAAGAGAGCGCAGCCATCACATTCTGACTGCAGGAATCGAAATTCCTCTGGCTGCTCTGGAAGGAACCGGGGCAAACTCCTGCTCCTCTCCTGCTCCTCCCAGTGCTCCAGCATTTGCTGCCTGGTCTTTCCATTCAAGTGGAATGGGGCAACGAACCCGATTTTGCTGCCCCATTCCCATGGCTGTGGGATTTGTAGCCACGGGGAAGTTACAGGAGGGAAAAATGAACACGGGTCTGAACGGAAAACCCAATATTTTTCTTTTTCCTTGTAAAACGAAGGTTGTTGTATGTGTGCAGCGGTGGGCCAAGGAGAAAGTTGTCCCCCCGTTAAGAACAAATCCTGTCACACGCAGGGTGACAGGGGAGGTCCCTGCAGTGGCACCAGGGCTGGGTGCCCTGCTCACTGCTCCTCACCCCTCTGCCCACCAGCCTCTTCTGCCAGGGCATCTTCCAGCCAACCCAACCCACATCTCCAGCGCCATGGGGAGCAGGAGGCTTCTGGAGGATGGGGATGGTGCAATCCCCCCTCCTCCTCCTCCTCAGGAGCAGCTCTTCCAGTGAGTCAGGATGACCTGGCGATTTTTGGATGACCTGGCGGATTTTCGGATGACCTGGCGATTTTCGGATGACCTGGCGATTTTCGGATGACCTGGCGGATTTCCAGCAGTCTCGGTGTCACCTGGGGCCGTGTCCCTGCGGCTCGGTGTGACCCTGGGGTGGCCTCGGGGGCACGGGGGAGCTGCAAGCAGCTATTTAAAGCTCGTCACCCTATCAATGGCAAGCTCAAAGGAACTGCCAAGTCCACTTAATCCCCAGTGCTCAAACCATGCCTTCCAAACCCACGGCGTGGTTATCTCCATCCTTAAGCCAAGCTGGCTGTTTTTCTCTTCTGCCCAGAGGAATCTTTGCAGTCGTCGCTCGGTTAACTCGGAAACTGCGCAGCACTGCAGAGCACCTCGTCCTTGTCCCCCTTCACACACCGCCAGTGGTCCCGTCACTCCCCACATCAGGAGGAATTCCCGATAAACACTGCTGTAATCTGTTTACTACATCCTGTTTATCCAGTTTAGGCTGTACTAAGCACTCCTAACAGCTTAGACCTTCTTTATGTAATAGGGCTGGGGCAGCAGCATCCCCGTGCTCACAGGCCTACAGCTGCTCCTCCTCATCCCTTTTCAGCTTAATTGATATTTTCAGTTAAGAAATTGATTTTAAAATCCTTATTTGTAGGGACTCATCTTCCAGGTGTTCACCACTGAGAGAGAGTTCTTGCAGGAAGAAACAAAAAACACAGATTTTACAATTTTTTTTTGTAACTTAAGCATAGCATTGAGCTTTGATCTTCCTTTGGAAGAGCCTTGTTAATAAGAAATTGCAGGCACAATAATAGATCTTGTCTCTGGTTGGAAAAGCCATTCAGGCACTACTGTTTATTATTCCAGGGAAATTGTAGCCACAGACACTTCAAGGAATTGTTGCCACTACTCAGAGAGGTGGGCTTACTGAAAGGATAAGCAAATAGATTTACTACACTTCTCTCTCACCCAGCGTTTTGGTACTTTGCAACATCCACGTGGGGCTCACTGATGGGTGAAAACCACCCTGACCTCTGGATTCCCCTGCACTGCAGCGTGGCTGGAGCCATTCCTTAAATTAACAGTGTTTGGGGTTCTTTCCTGTGAATAATGCTGCTACCCATCAGAGCAGCAGCCTGCTCTGGCTCCAGGAAAGCCTGGCTGTGGGCTTTCAATATAAAAACAGGTTTTAAAAGAGAGAGACTTTTTACGAAGTAACAGAACAAGGGACAACAGTTTTAAACTGAAAGAGGGAATGTTTTATTGGATATTGGGACGGAATTGTTGTGTCCAAAGCCACTTTGGGTGGGGCTTGGAGCATCCTGGGATAGTGGAAGGTGATCATGCCCTTGGCAGGGGGTAGAATAGGATGAGCTTTAAGGGCCCTCTCAATCCAAATCATTCTGTGGTTCCATCTCCCATATGAACTCTGTGGTGACATTTTCATACAGAGAACAGAGGAAAAAAAAAAAGAGCTGAACAAACCAACCAAATAAAATTAAATTTGGAAAAACCAAAGTTGAAATCATGGCTAAAGCCAGACTGTTACAGTTAGAAGCCAAAAGAAGCAAAGCACAAGTGTTAAACCCCCTGCTCAAACCTGGCATTATACATCCACAGGTGCAGAAAAGTAACTGCAGTACAACCTTATACCATGGCTGCTGCTCCTTCACCAGGAAATCCTCACCTGAGCAGTCTTTAGAAATCATTTAAGAAGAGAACAGAAATCTCTCAGGAGAAAACAGATCTGAAGACTGAAACCTGTATCAACCCTCATAAATTACACCAGTCTTTGCAAAAATATTCCACCAATAAGCCTGCAAAGGCAACAGAGAGTGTTTGGGAGGAAGGGGAAGGTCAGTAATTCCAAATCCAATCACGGTGATCAGGCAAACAGTTCTCTTGCTGAACGCTTTAAAAATATTGGTCTCTGAACAGCTGCAATCCAGCAGCTTTGGATGGGCAGACAGGTCACAGCTTTATTTTTTTTCACTCTCTCTCCTGCTGCCACTTTGACCTCTGCTTGCAATCAGAAAAGGACAGAATTTAAACCCAGTCTGGTGGCAGCCCAATAAAATCTGATCTGTTTTGCCCCCTTCTCTACATAAAATCTGCATGGAGTTCTCTGTGTATTTTTAGTCTCTTTAATAAAATATCAGACAACAGATCCTAAAAGTTTTTAAATGTTATTATTAATTCCATTACCACCAGGCAATCGAGGCTGAAATTTGGAAGCAGCAAAGTCTGACTTGAGGGAGAAGCCCAGAAAAGAAGTTGGGATGGGAATTTAGCCAGCTAGACAGAAAAATAATACATCATCTTGTCAGGAGTTAGCTGAAACCTTTCAAACACACACCGCAAAATGGAACCGTGGAGAAAGGGCACAAATGGAAGAACATTCCCGAGGAAATCAATAGGCAGAAGCAGGACATCCATTTCCCACCCCGTGCTGACTTCAGCGTGGCTGTTGCACAAAACAAGACATCAGAAAGAGCCTGTTCCTCTCCAGTCAGGTTCCTCACACAGATCTGGGGAGGTTTCAGACTCCTTCCCAGCCCTTCCCACTCAGCTGCACCAAGATCTGACTGGCAGGACCACAAAGATTTGGGATCAATCCAGGCCAAAAGCAAACCTCAGGAGTCAGGGATGGAAGCTGACAAATGGGAATGGGTTTTTCTTAAAACAAGGTCTCTAAAGAGAAAAGTTTGGTAAACCCTAAAGGAAAGCTGGGATAATTTGATGTCTTCACCACAGCTGCTGTGAAGGAAGGAACCAAGGGATGAGACAGCAAGGTGGAGAGGGAGCAGCTGTGTCTGCAGTGCTGATCTCCACAGGAATCCCTTCAATCCATATGTCGGGGGGTGGAATTTAGGTTCCTCAAACCCATCCATCTTCTGCACTCCTTATGCTGCTGTCCAGCACCCATTTCTGCCCTGAATGACCCGATGAGCAGTTTTGTGAACATTCTGCCCTGAGTCCAGGATCACAGCTCAGAAGAGGCTGCAGGAGCTGAGCTGACAGGGGAGGGGTTTGCCCCTGTCCCTGTGGTGTCCGTTCTCCCTGGAACTGCTGCGCCTGCAGGTGGGACACTCCCGGTGCAGACAGCGAGTTCCGGAGGGGAGGGACGTGCTGGCACAAGGATGGGGCATTTTCCTGCTAAACAGAGTTGCAGCCTCCCGTTTGCAGAGTCAGGGCAGATGTTAAGGCACAGAAAATCAGAGTCTTCATTTCAAACCACGCTGCCCATGGCTGCCCTTCCCCTGACCTTACAATGAGCACAGCAGCACCAGGCTGCTCCAAAGGCAGGATGCTCATGACCAGTTTTTCCATGAGCAGCTGTGTGAGTTAATCCACTGAAGCCAACACAGAGTTACCAGTCCCTAAAGGCCTATTTTCAGTGCTATAGGTCCACCTACTCAGCAAAAGTGTTTTGAAAGGCAAATACCCCACAGCAGAAAGGTGTGTAAAGAGTATTACTGTTATATACCAATGCAGATGGTCCTGCAGGTCATTTACCCCTCAAAACAATTCCCCCAAACTGTCACTGTTAAAAAGCTTAATTACCTACCTTATTATTCTTAAGGCTTTTCTTTCCCACTTGCAGACAGTGTATTTTTCACTTAAAACAGAAAGTTTATGCCTACAGGATTGGTGTACCAGTTGGACCAATACTGAAGTTATAATTTATCATTCAGATCTGAGAAAAACATTTCAAACCTTTAGGTCAGGCAGAGGAGAAGAGGACTACATCTCGCTCACAGCTTATTGCTGGTGCATTTGCTATTTCAGACAAAGAAAACTGAGTACATTTTTCTGTACTAGTTCAGCAGTGAGCTCTCCACAGGTGCACAGGAAAAGAATAAAACACTCCTGTGACTACACTGAGACTTAATTCAAACATTTCATAATGGCAGCTGCACCCTGATTTCAGAGCTCAACTTCCACTGAGTGAGAGATTCCTACAGGCAAAACCTTAAGAAAGGGCATTGTTGGCAGAAAACATCATATAAGGATTGTATTAAATATTAAGCCAGGCACTCGTTTAATCACAAAATCTTTTCATTTTCCATACTACTGTTTTACAGGCTCACTCTTCACTTGCTGTAAGCACAGGTCTGAGCAGAGCTGCACCATGCTTGAGTACAGCAATTCTTTAGTTCCTGTCAGTTATTCAAACCAAGTCCATTCATTGAGTGACTCCCAGTTAGATGTCCCCTGTATATTAATAAATACACAGAGTAAATTCAGTACAAAACAGGAGGTACAGGCAAATCTTGCAGTCAGTTATTTCTCTGAATGCCCAAGGTTAATGAAATCAAGCAGACATTTACAGAAATCATATCGTTCAGGGGCTTTAGGAACTCATTACTCACAGTTGTAATCCATTTTCCTAATCCAGTGATTGGTATTGAGCAATAAAACATTTTGCTCATCTGCTGCAAAAATGTTTCATAAATGATTATTTTATTCGCTGATACTATAACAACTGAACTAATGCACAATTAAATTAAATTATTTGGGGCCCAGCATAACTAGCATCATTTGGGATGTTTCCCGTTTTTAACCAGTGAACTCTGATGTCCATGGTATGAAGATAGATCTGAGAGCATTGAACACTTCTGCACTTAACACTGCCAAGCACAGACTTTCTATTACAATTCCAGGGATTTTCTGCAGCACAGAGCTGACATTTCACTGTAGGAGACACTTGGGTTTTATTATCAATACACTGGCAAAATTCGAGGTTATGTTCACAAAGCAAGTTTCCTTCTCCATCCCTTGATCCGAAGCCTTTCCCTTGCAGTCCGACCTGCTCTCCCCAGGACAGGAGGCTTTTGTAACTCTGCCCATCCCCACTGCCCCAGGCAAATCTCAAATTAATTTTCATGTTACAATCAAGTTCATGGAGGGGAGAGAACTCACAAGTATTTAGTTCAGACAACTGTCCTGAATATTTGAATCCCTCTCTGGGCCTGGTGAGAAGGAACACAACTCATTAGCATGGATACTGATGGAAAAGCATCTCAGAGGTTCTTCGAAGCAATTTCAGAAGTTGCTTTGCTTGTAAAACAACTTGTTTAGCCAATGTTTGTGTGAAATAACAGCTCTGTCAAAGCAGCACGCAGAGAATAAACCATGGATAAAAATACAAAAGAAACAGAACTACTATTGAAACGTTCTGAATGCTTCTCTCATGATTTGAAGGACAATAATGTGATTGGTAACAGGCAAACTCTGGATGGAGCTGCAGCAAGTTAATTTAAGCCAAACAGCTTCTTGAGCTTTGGTTTCAATGGACAAGACTTGGGCTCAGCTGCAGTTTAGAGCACTCCTATCTTGTTCAGATTTTCCAGACTGGTTTACCCACCCCTGATGAATGATATATTGCCTAATTAGCCTTTACCCCTTCGCTGAGAATATACCTGATATGAGGCTTGTAAAAAATCTGCAATATCAGAACCCCAACCACTCTGCACTGCCTGCTCCTTCCCCACCAACTTTCATGGTATTCAGAAGGACCAACTCTTCAGCTCATGCTCAAAAGGAATAAATAAAATTTTTTAAAAAACCAACAAAACCAACCCAAAAACTCCATCACTGCTCATCAAGACTAAACAAAGGAAGAAAATTGCTCAGCAGCAGCTGTCCCCGAGTGGGAACTGAGAGAAGAAACCGCCGAGACCTTTTAAAGTCTCCTTCTTTGAGAAAATCCCTCTCTTCTCTCAAAGCCGTTTTTTCAGCCTTTTAAACTCCAATAACTGCATGACAATTTATCACTACATTTTCAGGTACAATTCCTTCCCTGGGGAGGCTGTCAAAAGGTTTGCATCAAAAAATCTTTGCAAGCTGTCCTGAAAGCCCCTCCTGCCCAAACACAGCCTTGCTGTACTCAAATAGAGTCATGAAACCACTGCAGGGGTGAACACAACACCTGGGCCTGAAGTTCTCCTCCCCAGTCCCTAAAATAAGTTCAGGTGGCAGCACTGAAGCCAATTTGGGACAAATTTTGCTGTTTACAACCTCATTCCTGGCTATTTAAAAAAATGCCACAACAATGGTACCTGGTGGATTTACACCACTTTGCCAAACAAGTTTTTGCTTAATAATTTATTCTATTTTAGGTGGTTAAGGTCTAAATCAACTTCCAATAAACCACTCACACCTCAAGGCTGGTCAGGTAATTCCAAAAGCATTCCTTAAAAAAAATGCCAAAATTTTTAGGCAGATATAAAAATAAATTTACACATAGAGTCAAGAAATGTTCTGGGAATATTAAGGCCACAAAACTCAGTGCTCAAAGTTGGCTAAGCACAGTTACTCAGTAATCTGTAATAAATTACCTGTGCTCAAACCATCGTAAGGTATTGCTTATACTTGTCCATGAGCTTTCTCCAGCTCATTTTCAAATTATCTGCTTACATAAATAAATATTAAAAAAATAAAGCTTTATAGAATTGCAATCTGTCTCCAACATACAGTCTGAGTTTTCCATTTTCTCTGTCATCTACTGGCCATACAAAACTTGGATTAACTTGGATTTTGACAATTGTCCCATATTTTAAAATTCAATTTCTAGTTAAATCTTCATAAGCACGAGAAACAGACTTTTCTTAAAGGAAAATAAAGACAAAAGTAAAATATGAGATGAAATGTGACACTGGAAGAATGTGTATTACCGCTTTGCTTGAACTCCTAAGAACTGAGTTAACTGAAGCAGAATATAAATAAAATCAAGGTCAAAGTAAAGAAAAAAGATTCATCTGCTACCTCGGTAATAAACTATATTCTTAAAGGCTTTAATCTGAATTTGCATAAAATTGAATGTCTCATCTGGAGAGTGGTCCAATAGTCCATTATTTGCCTGCCTCGTTTTCCATAGGTTTTTTTCCACAGTTGAGATGCATGTGGTAGTTATTTTTTTTTGTCCAGAAAATACTGTTGAAAAGAAATAACCTTTAAAAAGGTATCTGATAGCCAGCTCATGTGTGTTTTAAAAATAATTAGAATTTTTTTGTCCTTACTAGAAATATATTACATAGATCAAAATATCCAGAAAAGGGTAAAAGCCAAGAGCAAACACATGAAAAGGCTTGGGTGAATTTCAAACTCCGTGTGGAGCTTTGGGAGATCTTCACATGCAGAGAAATGATACCTATAAGAACATATCCAAATTATTTCTCACAGTTCTACTTTACCGAAATAAAATCAACTGCTTTAAAGGGGAAAGTGAATTTAAGGAGTCCTTCAGCACCTGAAACAAAGTGTTCAACAGAACAGAAACTCCTAAGGATTTCCAGGGCTAAGGATTCAGCATGGAGGCTCCATTTATTTCCCAGGTATCAAACACTTCATTCCCTCTCTCACTACCCTGAGTCCCATTGATGCCTTGAGTGGCTACCTAGAAACAGAGACTAGACAGGAATAAGGGAATAAAGGTAGGGATTTACTTGAAAGGTGCACCCTGGGAGCCAAAGGCTACATCCAAAAATGGACCCCAAGATGGAGCCGAAGTCACGAGTTCCCCACACCTTTATAGGTTTGGTTTGTTTGCATATCAGCATAAATTCACCAATTAAAACTTTAGCTAATGATGTAATTTCCCCTCAGCTTGCCCCCCTTTAGAGGCTTTGGGCCTGGACAGTCTGGGTGTCCTTGGAGAGCAAACCCAGAGATGTTTTGTTCTGTCTGTCTTGGCATGAGAGAGCAGCAGCTCACAGGCCACAAAGGCACCTCAGAGTTACACACCAAGCAACACAGGACTTGAAAAATGTAAGAGTTAAAGCCTAAGGCATCACCGTGGGATCATGTTTGATCCCATCTTCACATCCAGGGACTTTGCTGGGTTCTTGGCACCACAAGATCCAGCTCCTTCTTATTTCCTGATACCTACTTACAGGCAGTATTTATTTAATATATAAACTGCACGTGTGTAGTGGTTTAGTTCACTTATTTTCTTTTGTGAGCTATGAATTAAGAGAAAGGCAAAGCACACTTAAAAACTTTAACGAGTATAAAAAGGTTTATTATTACTAGGATTAAAAGAAAAAGAAATATTAAGAAAGTAAAGAAAAAAAACGTTCCCCTCTCTTCCAGCACCCCCACCTCCCCTTCCAGCACTTCTCCCAGCACCCAGCTCACACAAAGGAGAACAAAGATGGAATTTCTGGTCAGTATTAAAGTTCTTAAAAAGTCTCTCCAAACCCAGGGAAAAAAGGAGGTCTCCTCTCTGCTCCAGCATGGTTTCCAAACTGCTACCTGCAACAGTCCTGCCCGCCCAGAAATAGTCTATTGCACTGAAAACATACTAATCTCTCCCATGTAAATCTCACAGTCTTTTCATACTGAAGTCATGGGCCAAACATGGGGTGTTCTCATTTTAAGGATAAGCAAATTCCAGCCTGAAATTCACAACTCTCTTCTTCACAAATTCTCTAAAAAAAATTCTTTTATCCTGGGATGACAGTTTCAAACTAATACAAAGCTATTTGGAAACCCTGGCATGGATCACTTTCTTTTTTCCACAGGCTGCCTACAGAATTCTCAATCCCCCCATGTCTTTTAAATGGATTAAAGAGAAAAGAACAGTTTATGGTATTACAGTTTTTAATCACAGTCTGCAAAGAGTTGATTTAAGCTTCGCAGTGTGCGCGACTCTGCCCTCTTCTTTCCACCGCCGTCTTTCACTTCGTCTCGTATAACTCACTTTCTCTTTCTGACTTTAATGCCATGGTGAACAGCTTACACTCATCGGGTTGAATGTTGGAGAAAAAGCCCTTTTCATTTGGTGCTGCCAGTTGTTTGATGGTTTCCTCAGTCTGAGAAAGCTGGAACTCAGCTCCCGCCGGGGCTGCCCAGGGCCGCGTGGAGTGGCGGAAGGGAAGCCCCTCCCGGGTCCTGGAAGCCGCTCCGGTGGTCTCTGTGCAGCTCACGGGTGTTCCTCAGCTGCCGCGGCTCTGAGGGGGCGTCTCCCGCAGGAGAGGTCTCCCTCATTCCAGGGACTTGTGCCCTGGCGCCGGGGGAGGGGAGGCTCGGGCCTGCTTTGAGGCCCGGAGCCATTCCACACCCCCTCCCCCAGGAGAGCTGGATCCAAAGGGGAAGTTCCCGCGCCTCCAGCAGGTTTAAATATGCGAACTCGGAAAGAGTAATTGGATCGAGAAACTGTCAATCAACTCAGCTCCAACACCACGACAACGTGTCACCCACACAAACTTCTCAAAACCAGCAGAAAGGGGTTTGTAACAATTTCCAAACAGACCCCAGCCATGTGCCTGCACAAACTTTAATCATTATCATGGAAAAGCTGCAATGAAAGGCAATGGAGTCCATGAACAGTGAAAGACATGACAACAGAGGGTTTTAGGAAGCATGTGAAATTAATTCCAGCTGTGCTAATTCTCTTTAGTTTAGACATAAGCCAAAAATACAAGTTATTTCCCTCTCTCTTCATCATCCAGTTTCCTTAATATGGATTTTTTTTATGGGTAACCTACAAATTTTTCAGTCTGAATTATTTTTGCCAAAATGTACCCAACACATACATGTGGAGTGCCTGATGTGGTGTAGCTCCACTACAAAGATAAATGAGGTTAAATAAAAATAATTTAGGTTAAAACACTGTAAAACAGATATGATTGAAAAAACATGGCATAACAGTTACTAAATGATATATGAAAATAAGGGGTGAAATGCTTTAAATAGATCTTAATTAAAAATTTATATAAAAATAAGCAATTCTAATAAATTCAGGTTTGGGAGTTTTTCCTTTAACCGCTGATTAATTTACTGGTCATGATCTTAATTACTATGTAGGACACTGCCAAGTGCTGTCAATGATATCTATTCCTTTGTAGCATATATTACTGCTCAAAATCTGAGACAAGATATCTCAGAACGAACGAAGGTTTTGGGGAGACCACGGGGTTAATGGGATCTCTTAAGAAAAATATTCTGGATCGGCTTATATTTAGGATTTCCACTTTAACTCAGCTTTGGGAACATTTTCTCCAGAACAGGATAGAGCTGTTTAGGTTGGAAAAGCCCTCAGAGATCACAGAATACAACAGATATCACTACCTAACTATGTCCCCGAGTGCCAAATCCAGATGCTTTTTTGAAAATGACCAGGAATGGTGACTTCACCATTTCCATGGGCAGCCTGTCCCAGTACCAGACCACTCTTTTAGTGAAGATTTTTCCCAAATCCCCAATCTAAACCTCCCCTGGCCCAGCCTGAGGCCATTCCCTCTGCTCCTGTCCCTGTTCCCTGGGAGCAGAGCCCGACCCCCCCTGGCTGCCCCCTCCTGTCAGGGAGTTGTGCAGAGCCACAAGGTCCCCCCTGAGCCTCCTTTTCTCCAGGCTGAGCCCCTTTCCCAGCTCCCTCAGCCTCTCCTGGGGCTCCAGCCCCTTCCCCGCTCCGTTCCCTTCCCTGGACACGCTCCAGCCCCTCAAGATCCTCCTTGGAGTGAGGGACCCAGAACCACCCCAGGATTTGGGATGGTGCCTCAGCAGTGCCAGCACAGGGGACAATCCCTGCCCTGCTCCTGTGGCCTCACAATTCCTGACCCAGCCCAGGGGCCATTGGCCTCTTGCCCACCTGGACACCCCTGGGTTCATGTCCAGCTGCTGTCCCCAGCACCCCAGGGCCTTTCCCAGCTTTCCAGCTGCTCATCCCCAGCCTGGAGCTGCAGGGATTGGTGTGACCCCGGTGCAGGACCCGACACTTGGCCTTGTCCCTCACTCCGCTGTCCTCAGCCCATGGATCCAGCCCATCCCCACCCCTCTGCAGAGCTCCCTGCCCTCCACCAGATCTGCATCCCGCTGGCCAGCAAGCAAGGAAATTACACAGTGTCAAGGCCTGATGTTAAATATTTCCCTCCAGAACAATGTACTGATGACAACTCAGTCACAACACCAGCAGCTACAGGCACCCAGCTCCCAGCACTGCCACGGCACAATCCCTGTCTGACACTAATCCTGACATTCCCTGCTGCTGGGTTTTACCCACGTGATCCCAGTAAAGGCACCAGGGAACCTCACCCACCAGTGGCTTTGTCAGAATTCCTGCAGGAACCTCACCAAGCCCCAAAAACACGGTAAAAAATACTATTTGCACAACTCTGGCAAACAATTCTGCAGCATCATACCAGGCCACTTCCCCTTGATTAGAAACATTTGCTCAAATGAGGTTATTTTGAGTTGCAAATACATTACCTTGTGTCAGTGAATGATTCATGCATACAGATTTTAATAAAATAATTAACATTTTGTGCATATGATAGTATTTAATGTTCTAGACCAAGATGTTAGTCTGAATCTCAGGCAGCACCACACTTTCCCATGCCTTGATTATTCAAATATCAAATCCTTGTCATGCTATAAAAAACAGCTGTTTGAGAAGTATCATTTTTTAAATGATATATTGATTATGTGTAATGGTGACTAAACCACTAAAGGTCAGATTCTATTTTGTCTGTTAAAAAGTATGGGGATTTATCAGCCTTTTTCATTTGTAAGCATTGTATTTAGAAGGCCTGAATATGCAAAAATCTGTTCTTGCAGTTAACAGACAGTTGATGGATAGGATCTAATCAAATCCAAAATAACAGGTAGATTGATAAAGACTGGAATGCGTCCAGGATTTTGGTGGCAAGGGAATGATTACAGTCCACAGGAGAAGAGTCAAAATATTGTTTTGACAATTTACATTAAATTATGCTCTCACATTTCTTTCTCTGCAGGTGGATGTACTACCAAAAATACCAAACTTATTATGCCAAATTTTTGCTTTGCAAGAATTATCCAAATCTACTAAGTGCTATTTACAGAAAACACAAATCCTTTTCATTTATTGTTCTTTACACACATCCCACTGCAGCTGACCTCTCCCACTGGCCCCGCCCTGAGGGACACAAGCCTGTCACCAGCACTCAGTCTGGGGACAAGTACTTGATTATTAGTGATATCTCCAAGATGCAGGACTGTTAAAACATCTCACTTGCAAAATGTCTTCGTGCAGCTCTTGAACCACTCCTTGCTGCATTCTCCTAAGGAAATTATCCTTCATCTCATCTCCCCATCCCTGCCAACTTACTCAAGGACACCCTGAAAATGTGGAGCAGCACTAATGCAGCAGTGTCCATACCATCCTCAGGAACCTTCCTTTATCCATGGTTGCACATTTAATTAGGGAAGTGACAATCTACCTGGATTTCAGCTGGACCTGCCTGCATTTAGAACCAACAGGAGCATTTTTTCCATTTGCTGTGTAACAAAATTCCCAGCCAGGAGACCTGCCCAGAGCTGTCATTTGTCGCAGAAGATGGAACGGAAAACAGCAACCTCACCTTGTTCCTGGCTGCTTTGCATTTTAAAGAACAAATCCAGTCACTCCAGCCCTCCCACTCTGTCCCGGGGGCTGGGGAGCTGCCCACGAGCCCTGCCCTGCCCGTGGCACCCACCCCTTCTCCTGCCGGGCCCTGCGTCCCCCTGCCTGCAGCAGCCCCTGCAGAGAACAGCTGGGAGCAGCTGGTGCCAGCCAGCGCTGCCCATGGCCAGCCTGGTGAGCCACGGCGCCCTTGCCCTGCTCTTGCTGGCACCGCTCGGCACAGAAGCTCCCGGCCAGAGCAGGAACGTCCTGGCACTGCGACGGCCACGGGCTGTGCCATCAGTGCTGTGCCATCAAGGCTGTGCCATCGGCGCTGTGCCATCAAGGCTGTGCCATCGGGGCTGTGCCATCGGTGCTGTGCCATCAGTGCTGTGCCATCGGGGCTGTGCCATCAAGGCCGTGCCATCAGGGGCTGTGCCATCAGGGCCGTGCCATCAGTGCTGTGCCATCGGTGCTGTGCCATCGGGGCTGTGCCATCAGTGCCTGCAGAGCTCAGCCTGCACAGCCACGGCAAGGCCACCTGCCCCCAAAAACTCCTGTGGGCATCACTTTCTTCCCCCGGCACCTTCCCCCGGTGCTCAGTACCCTACAACGCTCCCAGAGCTCTGAGGAGCATTAGCAAGCTCTACTCGATTGTTGCCACACACAGCAAAATGCTCAGTTCAACCACTGGGAAAAGCCGTGTTCAGCTATTCCCATAAAAATCTAAGTGTGGTAGGAAATGCAGAATTTTTACCCAAACTCTCCATTTTAGTGATTTTATTATGAAAATAAATCTTACCTATAAGATTTTTTGACTGTTATAGAAAAGCTACATAAATAAATGGCTGAATATTAAAACCAGACAAAAGATGCAGATTTAGTTCACTTCTCTTGTTTTGTTCTATCTTCAAGGTATTAGACAAAAAACAAGTTCTTGGTAATTTTACATCTGATTTACTTAGAAATGAAGTATTTTTGAATAGCATTATTAACCACTTCCAGCTCCTAAAGTCATTGGCCAGGCCAGTCCTGCAAACTGCACGTAATGATTTAATGAACATGCAGAAAGAACTGCATTTAAGCCTATTTCTGGAAAATGGCTTTTGATTGTGGTTTCTAGACTGAACACAGGGTGGACTGAAATTATATTTCAGCATTGTGAACATCATTTGAAACCTTTAATAAGAATTCTTCAGCCTTATTACCACATATTTTTTTAAAAGGCTCTTCTTGTCTAATAAGATGATTGATAAAGTGCATTTCCAATCACACAGCGACGTTTTGGGGGGGTTTAAATGCTCCCAGTTCTAAGAATCAGTTCTGCAATAAAACAGCTCTTCCATCGATGAGCAGGAATTTGCTCACAATCCAGACCAGCTGGGCAACTCCTGTAGTACCACAGTTCCTGCATCATTTTTCCCTGGGGAAATATATAGATTTCTAATCATCTATTGCTTCCTTTTGAATGATACATAAGGGATTTATGAAAAGGATTTTTCAGACGCTCTATCAGTCAGAGAGCTTTAGAGACAAATATTAGGTTCTGCAAAAGCATTTTTACACTACTTGGACACAAACGCAATCACTCCCTCCTGCCAACTCTCAGATTATTACGTAATATACCCAAGCTTTTACATTTATTCAGCACACACAACTGTGGTTCAGTTTGGCACATTTTTGGTTTTTAAATATGAATAAGAATGCTTCAAAGAATAAAACTGAGTTGGGAAATATTTATACGAGAAGCTGAGTATGGATTAAAATTGCTTGGCTTCAAAAGTAAAATTAGATGATGTTTTATTTAGTTTATTTATGAAGTTGTATTTGTTCAATTTAAATACGTAATCTCCTCTGAGAGAGTTCAGCTTTGCAAAATGATAATCTGTTCCTATATTTCTATTAGTTGTGATTTATTCTGATTCATTCCTTTGTTCAAAAATGCTAATGAAAGCAGATGATGCTGAAGAAGATCCACAAGCAACAACCAATGCATCTATCAGTCTGAAAAACAGGGAGAGACTGCTCTGCACAGTCAGGCAAGAAACCCCAGACAAAAGATTTCTAGGGAGACTCTTGGCTATGGAGAAACCCAAGCACAGGCTGAACTAGCACGACCTTAATTCTCAAAACTCATCTCAAAAAGTCCTGCAAAGACACACAGCAAATTACCTCCCTCCTCTGGGTATACATTGAAGAGAGATGAATGCTAAAAATCAACCTTGCTGGGCTTTGATGGGGAAGCTCCAGGGAGGAAAAGCACTGCTCGAGGCTCTGGGGACATGGGGACTGCATGGGAGGATGAAGGACGGGTTGACAGCAGCTCTGCTACTCTGTACACGTTCTGAGCAGGCACCAGAGAGATTTTCCCATCAGACATCCAGGTTTGGAGTGGGTTTATTTGCCTGTCACCAGCTGTTGATGTGTTTACTCCACTCCTCGGGTAAGAGCCTCACGGTGCTGGGGTGTCTGGACCAGAGCTGGGACATAAAACCCTTCTGCCATCGCTGGCTCCTACAGCTGCACTCAGAAACTCCCGCAGGAAAACCCCTGGGGCTTGCCAGGGTCAAGACCTCAGTTTGCAGACAAAAGAATTTGCCACTGATAACAGAGATCCTCGGAAATATCTTGATTACAACGAGATTTTTTCCATCCTCTACGCTGATTAAAAAACCTCCAAACCGCTGCTGCTGCTCCTACATATTTTTTCCTTACGAGGCTATTTCTTATGGGCACACATGGAATATCCCACCTTCTGCCTTGCCCGTGGAAGCTGATCAATCTTCAGTTTAAGTCATGTAATAAGAGGTTTGAGGGGATTCCCTATTTCTATACCTGTATTTGCTTTGCTCTCCTCACAAAGAGGTGGAAAAGAGTGGGATCCATTCCCTATTCCTTCCTGAGCTGCACTACAAACAGCTTCATGGAGCCCGTATGGCCATCACCACAGATGTTTGGTGCTCTGTGACTTAATGGGACACGTGGTTCATTCCCTGATCTGTTCAATCTTTTGCAGGAATGAATTCCACAGCTCCCAAGAAGAAATTTTTATCTCAAGTAATCACAAGTGTTCCCGTATTTGTTTTCTCACTGCTGTGGTGGAACTCGGGTGCTGTAAAAAAAGCAGAGTCATGGGAGAGAAAGTCAAATCCATACAAAATTTTGAATTAAGTAAGGCCTGCAGCTTTGAGGCTCTGTGTTCGCTACAGAGCAAACACAAAAGCCAGACCAACACGGTAATGTGCTGCTGCTCCTGAGGGTAACTCCTGAATAGGAATATCTGGCAGCTGGGGGGAAAGTTTCTGGAGAACCAGCTGTGAGGTCAAACAAGAATTACTGAGGAAGGGAGTGGATCTGGTGTGTGGGAGGCAGCACAAAATTGGTATTGTTTTCAAGTGAACCACTGCAAGATTAGCTTTGAATGGAATTAAACTACACAGTAAACCAAAGAGCAAGGAGGATTTGAGAGCAACTGCTCTCTGTTGGGTGCTTTTAGAGATGCACACATTTATGTGTGTGTATGCACACACACACAGATGGATTTTCTTCTCCAGTGCGAGGCTTTATCGCTCCCCTAATCCAGCAAAGGGCAGAACTCTTCCCAAGCTTCCCAGTGAAAGGTGCCCCCCTGCAGGAACGTTCTGCAGTTTGCAGGGTCAGTGTGAGCACTCCCAGCACTGCCATCCCACTTTGATTTGCTGCCACTGCCACAACCCCGGGTCATGCTCTGCCTAAAGGCACTGGGGTTTGTTCACTTATGGGATAAATCCAGCACAGAGGCTTTCCAGAGGATCCCAGACCCTAATCCTCTTTGATTCCCAGTGCCCACAACAGCACTGAGCTCACTGGGACTCTATCCCAAGATAAAGTGCCTTCTTAAGAAGGATATGTTTGGATGTTTCTAGTTACTCTAATATTTGTTCTTTCACAGCATTCTAATTCAGGTTTACTTTAAATATTGCAATTATTCTTCTCTCAGGGTCTGGCAATTAAAGCTCAGAAAGTACTGCTACGTACCTTATTGATACTAAAAAAAATTAACCTGTCCTGTATCTGCAGCTTTCATCTGCTCCAGGTAAGATAAAGGAGGGGAACAAGATTCCCCTAGAAGGAAGGACCTGATTAAGAAATTGTATTTCAGTTTTCTTTTAAAAGTGGGGGAAAAATGCCCAAAAATACTTTCCTAGCAATATTTTTCAAGATACCCTCCTAATCCAAAAGCAGATATGTAAATGAGGCTTGTATGTTAAGACCTCGTGCACTCAATTTTAATTCTTAAAAAGGTTCAAGAAAAAAACCACTTCAGATGGCTTCCATTTCCTCTTTCATTCCTTTCCATCCTCAGTTCTGGTACCAGAATCATGTTTTCAGATTAAAACTTCCAAGTGTATTTCTAAACTAGAAAAAGGAGGACAAGGGCAGGGAAGAGGACACTTAATTTATTATCTTTTCACATTAGAGTTACAGGGAACCTTAATGATACACCAAGCTATAAACCCTGTAACTGGTACTGTATTAATCATCTGTCTACACGAGAACTCAGATAAATATATAATCCTATTTCTGCATTGCAGGTTTTATATGTCCCTTCCTCAGATTGCTGCTTCTTTTTTTTCATTATTTTGTAAACACTGCTGGAGGGGAGGATCCATCCCAAGGTAGGGAATGGCATCCCAGCTGTAGTTGCTTCAATTGAACAGCTACATTAAGATTTATAAGAAGACAACCAAAGCAATAGACAGCAATTCAAGCTTTGCAGCAGAGAGTCCATTTTTGGGGTTTTTTTAACAGTCTGAGCACAGTTTGTCTCTCTCAACACATTCTTCCTTCTCCAAGGCCAAGTCTGTTGCCAGCCACAGGCAGCAGCTGGCCCACCCAGGCTTCCCCCAGCCTGGGGACGAGCCAGGTCCCACCTGCATATCCAAAACACTCATTTGAGACGGGCTCCAGTGGTCCCTATCCACGTCACCTTTTGTCATGTCACATATTCCTGGAAAAATACATCCTCCCCTTTTTTTTCTTCCCATTTCAGCCCAAGCATGGAAATAAATCCAACCCCTCCACCTTCTGTGCCTGCCTCTAACATTTAGGCACCACACAGGACAGACAGAGACAGCCAGTCCTATTTTGGATGAACCAAACCAAGATTTAAAATCAAACCAAAGATTCTGCCAACAGTGGTGCAATCACACCCAGAGAGTGCCCTGGGGATGACAGCTCCCCACAAATGGTATGAGACATCATCCCAACACCCCTCTGGCCTGCAGGGGAGCTCTTGATGCTGCAATGGAAATACCAGGCAGTCCTTTCACGTTGTTTTGGGTCAGTCCCAGACACACAGGGCAGCCCCCTCAGCCTTTCCCCTCCATGGCAGGAGCTCTGTCCTGCCCGATGCTGAGTGATGCAGTGAGGTCAGAGAGGCATCAAACGCTCAGGGAGAGCCAAGAAAATAACCTGCAGAACTAAGGGCTTGTCCCCAAGAAAACTGAGAGGTGTCTCGCATGGGAATTAGGCACATCATTCTTCCTGTAATCCTCCTGCTCCAACAGTTTGTTTTCCTGGCATTTTCAGCCATCTTATTCAGCACTGCTGATTTAGCACTACCATTTTATCCTGCAGTTCTCTGCATAACAATCACCACGACAGCATTACAGAGACAACCAGTCCTACCATAATGCAAATGTCCTCCATGGGTACTGCAACAATTTGCATTGCATCTCAGAAGCTGTCTGCAATCCTTCTTGGAATTTCCCAGGTTAGCTCAACTACTCATAAATAGGTATTGCTTCAAGCACTGGGGGAGGGAGGACGACAATCTCGTGTCATTGTGAAAAACACCACGAAGCCATCATTTCACTGTAATTGCATTTCGCTGGTCCCTTAATATCAAACATCATTTGGAGGTATTTTTAGAACAACGTGCGAAATGTTCATTACAATGCAAGCAGAGGAGAGGGACATGGGAAGCCTGCAGTGCAAATGAAACAGCTGTCCTCAGCCAGGACAACAGCTTCTTCCCAAACTGACTAACAGAGGACACAGATCAATGCTGCCTCCTGACATCTGGGATTGCACATTTCCCAAGGAGACTGGAACGGTTTATTGGGAATGCTGTTCTCTTCTAATTACCTGTGCGACACAAGGTGTACCACTGTGAAAGACAAGTCAGATCGGTGGCAGAGCATTTTATTGTGCTTCATCAGCACCAGGGGGGTGTCAAGGTTAGGGAGATGCTGAGCACGACCATTGCAATGAATTCATCCAGCCCCAAGACAAGCGAGACACAGTGCCCGTGCCAAAGGGCCACCACACCTCTGAGGAGTGTCCCTCTTCCCTCCAGGCCCACTGAGGCACAGAGAGCTGCTGCACAAGGAGTGGGGCTGGCAGGAGCTGTGCTTGGAAACCTGAGGTAGCCAAGGGAACGGGGATGGAGATCCCCCCATTCAGTCACAGGTGACAAATGGTTTCAGGGCAGAAAGCAGCAGATCCCAGAACGTGCATGAGGCTGTAAAGATGTCCCAGACTGTTCCATTCTCCTGCATGAGCCTGATCCTTGCTGGTTCCAGCCTCGCTGGGCTGGCTGCAGGTTTTGAGAATACCTGGACTGAAAACAGTGGAGCATGGAATTAGTGCAGAGGGATGAGACAGCACCACCAGAGGGACTGATCATGGCAGGGGTTCTGCCCAGGCTACAGAGATTTGGAAAGCTGAGGCCCCTTGAGCTTCAAAAGGAAGAGGAGGCTGAACAAATGGGCTCCCCAAAGAAGTGCTCTCCAAGAAAACAAGGGTATCCAGGATAAAATAGTGGGACTGGACAAAAGACCCTGGAAGTAAGGGGAGATCCTGGAATTCTGAGATGCGTGGAGACAAAAGCCAGGGGGATGCCTAGGACAGCCTGGGTGTGAGATCAAGTAGGGTAAAAGCCCAAAACTTGTTGCATCTTGAATAAACTCTATTATCCAATCCCAGTGTGGGCTGTCATTCCCTGCCTCACCTGTAGCAGCTGGTGGCAATTGTCATATGAGACTTTAGCTGGGGGATACAGAAGGAGGAAAAACTGAATCCCATTTAAAATGCTGCATCTCACCCTAAATTGAGGTCCAAAGACTACACAGAATTATACTGTGGAACACAATCCAAACCAAAGCACAGGAGATAACTTACCAGACTGAGACAGCTCTTGTCTAAGTAAAATCTCTTCACATGGAGTGTATATATGAGGAGTGTCATTTTCTCCAAGTTCCTAACAATTTCCAGAGGCCAGGAACTGGGAAGGTCTGTGAACTGGACAGGCGATGACCACAGAAATAGCTCTTTGCCCAACATCTCACAGATAAGCATCTTCCCTATCCTGTTTCCTCATTCTGTGCAACAGATTTTTTAGCAAGATCCAAATCAGATTGGACTAAATCTCATTTTATTTTTAATTCATTTCATATGGTTTTATTTTTAACTCACTTTAATTGAAATGCAGGGAATGAAATTATCAATTGAAATTACTTCATCAGCTGTGAGTCTTCATTCTTTAATATATAAAATAAGCTCTTAGTAAATCTGAATCACTGATTTTCCTGTTTCATCCTCAAACCCTGGGATGCTGATGCAATATACTGGGCATTCAATATTGCAAATTCCACACTCTCAACCATAAACGTATTCAGGATATTGACCAATTTTTGGCATTTCTTAATAAAACAGCACTTCAATTCTGGGCTAAATCTTGAAAGTGCAGTTCCAGCTCTAATCCTCTCCTTCCAAGGGATTTCTTTTGATGCGATGGCCAAGTGTTTTATTGATGGCCTGGATGAAGGAACTGAGCACCCTGTGCAAGGGCAAGATAAACTGGGCAAGTGGGGAGGTGTGGTTGTGTCACCAGATGGACGAGCTGCCTCTCAGAGGGAGCAACGGGCCAAGAGGAATCCCGGGATAGCCAACAAAGGGAAAGGCAAACTTCTGCCCCTGAGGCAGGACAGGCTGGGGGCCAGCTGGCTGGGAAGCAGCTCTGCAGAAAAGGCCTTGGGGTTCCTGATGGACCCAAAGTTGAGCAGGAGCCAGCAGCGTGTCCTCGCAGCAAAGGGCTCCCGGCTGGTCCCGCCAGCAGCGCCAACAGCGCGAGGGAGGGAGGGGAGGGGAGGGGAGAGGAGCCTCCCTTCCCACCAGCACTGCTCCAGCCTGGGCAGGGCTCCCATAACAAGGGAGACCTGGGCTTCCTGGAGAGAGACCTCCAAAGGCATGCAGAGGTGAGGAAAGGACTGGAGCAGCTGACACCAGGTAGGAGGTTCTGAAAACTGAGTCTGCTCAGCCTGGAGAGGAGAAGGCTCAGGGCGACCTTATCAATAAACACCTGATAGGAGGAAGTGAGGAAGATGGAACCAGACTCTTCTCAATGGTGTCCAGTGAAAAGCAAAAAGGCAAGGAGAGCGAAGGCAGAAAATTCCATTTAAAGGTCAAATACAGTGAGGGTGGCCAAACACTGGCACAGGTGCCCCAGAGAGGTTGTGAAGTCTCCATCCTTGGGGATACTCCAAACCTGACTGGACATTGCCCTGCTCTAGGTGACTCCACCTGGGGCAGGAGGGGTTGGGCTGGACGATCTCCAGAGGTCCCTGCCAACCTCAACTATGCTGTGCCTCTGAAATCAGCTGCTTTCCCCACCCATCTCACCTTCACCTTGTGTACAAAGGAGACGAAAGGTTAAAAATGCACAAACTCTTCCATAGAAATAAATCCCAGCTTTACTGCTGGTCCTCTTCTAGCCTTTCCCATTAACAGCTTCCAGGATTCTCTGAGAGCCTGCTGCACAATCCTCAAATGCTTTAACTGTGCCGTGAATATTTTAAAAACAAGGAAAAACATATTACCAGCAGGATGAACTTGTTCATATACGGTGTGGTAGAAGGGAAGTATTTTGTAACTTAGTTACCATTTCCCAACTCTGCCAACTGTGGTACCTAAGCAGGAATTCCACATCCCTTCCGAGGCTCCATATTTCACTCATCTGCAGTGTTCAGAGGGAACACGTCCTGCCTTTTACAGAGCTGACAGCCTCCTAAATTTATTAAAATACGCCTCATTCCCAACCCTTCCCTTATATATTGGTTCTTTTTCTTCATCTCCAAATCTCCAGTTTCAATGCAAAAAACGAGGTTATATATCCAAAAAATAATAGTAAAGCCATGCCTGTTAACCTAAACATGAGTAAAACCGCGAAAACTTGAAACAAAAACCCTACAGCCCTTAAAATTGTACCATATGCTTACATTTCCTACAAAAGGGCACCAAACTTTAAAATGAAGATTACAATAAAATGCTATTGACCGTCTTCATTGTTTCATGGATGAAATTAAAGCCTATATATTTATATAACCTCCATAACGCCCTTTATTTATCCATACTGGCATATAAAAAACTATCCAGCATGCAGAGCATAACCTACCTAGAGAGAAAGACTGTTCTCTTATGCAACTGCTCCACTAAGGATGTATTACCTTGGAGCACGGCACGGGAGCTGGGGCAGGATGGATCCAGTGGGGCATCCCTGCCGGGCACGGCCCAGGGCGGCGGGGCCGAGCTGCCCCGGACTGCAGCTGCTGCAGAGGCTCCGGAGCTATCCCGGCACACGGAGCTCTGTTGCTCCGCTGGCAGCGCCAGGGAGGCTCCATTCAGAGCGGAGTCATCGCTCCCCGCCTGCCTCAGCACGGGAGGGATCCCAGTGCAAGCAGCAGAGGGGCTGGCTGAGCTTTAGCATCTTATTTTAATAGATGAATTCCATAAAAACCTCTTGAAGCCTTGTCTTTTTTTTTTTTTTTTTAACCCCTTTTTCAACTGGCGTGTTAAAATTAATCAGAAATGGGTGGTTTTAATCATGGGGGTGTCATTTGATCAGATAATGGATAATCTGAATGTAATTAATCAGCCAAAAAGGCAGAGCAATACTTGCTAAATTCCAGGGAACTGTAACATCTTTCATTGTCTCCTTGAAAACAGAATGGAAAACCTGGCAAAAGGCAGCTTATTCTCTACAAGGTTTCACAGTCAGGTTAATCAAATAAGCCACTTTCTGCCCTTCAGAACATGATTTTAGGTGCAAGCTGTAAAAGTATTTCCATTTCTTGAAGGAGGTGGGTTCCATTTAGAGAACCCCCACTGCTGGAGTCCTACTGCAGTGCAATGGGCTCTCAGTGAGTGGGAGAGGGAGTTACAAGGTCACGACTTCTACATTTATTCCAAAATGTAACAAGGAATTACTACGTACAAAACTGGCATTTGACAATGTGAACTGTGGGATGAAAATAAGAAAAAAAAAGCAAAAACACTTTTAACATTTTCACATATCAGCAGGATACATGCTTGCAGTTGCAGTATTCAGACAGGAAGATATATAAATATATATTTAGTAGGATTCAAAAAACGTTGCATCCCTAATCCAACAGCACTGGCAAAGATATGCTGTATATTTTAAATGCTGGGGGAAGACGAAAGGGGAAAAGAAAACCTTCCAAAGCTGTTTCCTAGATACATGATATGAAATTTAAAAGGAAAAAGCACTCACAAAAGTGACTTCATGGCAGCTCTTAGAAGAACAGTATGATACCTAGTTCATCATTACCACGTCTTCTGCAACCTGGAATCCTACTGGGAAGCACGAAACTCTTCCAAGCTGTTTCAATTTACATGCATGCAACCTTTTTATATATGCAGGAAGCATGAGGAATATCATGCAGTTTTGATTTGCAGCAGAGAAGAAAATTGACCTTTTCAGTGAAAATGAATGTATATTTTAGCATTGATGCGGGCCAAAATCAATTCTCCACAGAAATGAAGCCAGATGCACAAAAAGGATGAAAAGGGGGCACACGGAGAAAAAAAAATAAAAGGCAAAACCCTTCATGCTGCATTGCTCTACACAACTTGTCTACAAGCCTTATTTTATTGCCTTATTCACAAACTTACTCATTTTACCAGCACTACAGGGAAAATATGAACCACTTCTTCACAGGTAGCAATTTGGATTAAAATGAGAGGAGCACGAACAAAGTAAAAGCTGTCTGTGATCAAAGACCTGCTGGATACCTGAGTCAAACAGTTATTCCAGAGCAAGGTACAAGAGCCAGTCATGCATATGGATGACCTCTCACAAATTAAATGCTAATCAGGAATGCATCTCAGCAGTAAAAAAAAACATGTGGACTATGAAGTCGATCTGTAATCCCTTCTCTAAGCAAAGACTAACAAAAACCCCTCGTTATCAATTTCATCCCACAAATATCTAATATTAACCTCAAATCCCAGCAATAAAAGCGCAATTTTCCCATATTAAGCGTGCCAGCTCTCCTCCAGACATCCCAACTTGTGTAATATCCCTGCAATCCTTCCCCAGCCCCGTAAAAGAAAGCAATCAGGAGGTCAAAAGACCAGAAGCCCTAAGGAGCACGCAGCTCTTGGGATGCAAAACGAACCGGTTTCCCCTGAAAGCAGAGCCATTCCCTTCCGGCCCCTTCGGTACTCACCTTGCAGCAGGAGCGGGCAGCACCGGGCTAAGCATCTGCTGCTGGCTGCCCCGGGGCTCCAGGACTGCCCACAGCCATGGTCTCGGCAGCCCTGGGAACGCCGGCGATGCTCAGGGAAGTGCCCCGGCTGGGATGGGACAACCTAAAGTCAGGAAATGGGAGGCTGGGGCAGAGCTCGGGGCTGCCCGGAGCGCGGGGCACAGGAGCTGCCAGCGCCGCAGGCAGGGATCAAACGCACAGAATCTCCCTTTACATAATCGGAAATGACTCCTGTAATCTTATGTTTTCTCTTAAAGCGTTGGATGCCTCATGAGCAGCCGAAAGCTTTTCCATGCAGCATTCGGTGGATTTGGAGCTGATTCTTCTTTTGATAAAATTTAAAAATAAATAAATAAATAAAAATGAAAGTCTATGTGTCAGAATTCTTAATTATTGTACCACACACCTCAGGAAAGACTTTCCCCACCTTGCCACAGGAAACATCATGCATGCTTAAAAGGAATTACAGAAAATTCCCCGTTTCTTCCACATTATTTTCTAATCCATCTCAATACAAAGGCAATGCTTGGGGTTTTTAACCTGTGTGCCCTTTACTTTCAAACAAACGCACTGAAAAACTATGAACAGCTCTATAAAGGAACCCAGCTGAGGATTACAGATTTTCCTAACAAGAGGTAGCTTTGCCTATCATAAGAGAACATTAAAGTTAGAAAAATACAACAGTCAAAGTGTACTGCTCACATTTTAGTGAAATGTGAGCTTCTGAAAGAAAAAAAAAGGCACATCCGATTCTTACCAGCAATGATAAAAGCAAAATCCCATCCACGTGTTTTCCTCATCACTAAAGAACTGATTTAATCAAAATCAAGCCCATACGTTTCAAAAACAACAAGATCATGCTGAATTCTCAACCTACCGAAGCCCAGCGAACGCTTTCTGATGCAAGAGAGCCTTTTAGCTATGCAGTTTCTCTTTGACCTTACAGAATAATCTACACGAGTCGCAGCATTACCTTTGCAGAGATTCCCAGGGCACGAACCAAAACCTAATGCATCACTCAGCCCCAATCCCCACACCATCTTCCCATCAGCTCGCGCCTTCCCCGGCAGCAAAATGCCAAATAAACGAGCTCAGAACGGAAAGGGGA
>VZRO01001079.1:216185-281245 GCA_013397915.1 Daphoenositta chrysoptera | reverse complement strand
CCACACACCCAAAACCTCTCCTCCCCACCACCCTTGGTGTGAGGGTCTGTGCAATATTACCAGCAAATAAGTCTGGGGCTGTGGTCTCCACCCCAAAGGTGTGAGGCTTAATCCTCCTGTGAGTGTATTCTCCTTCCCCAGCCCAGACGTGAATACTTTATCTTATCTCCATCACTGTGCAGTCCAGGGCTTCAGTCAGGGCCCCATTCAGGGTGTGGTGGTCTTCCATGCAGCTTTTGTTACACAGTTTTGCTATAATAGGTAAAAGTCCTTCATGAAGATGTTTAAGCCATAAACTATAACATTTCAGTCTCTGACAGTCTAACACCCTAAAATAGTCTACATTCAGTTGGTTTTCTCCTTGCCTCCTCAAGTCTAACATTTTAGACCTGTGTGTACTAAAGAAAAATCTTTGATGTCAAATGTGCCTGGTTTTCTAACAGTCTGTGATATTTGAAGACATTTTAACGTCTTCATGTTAATTAAATTGTAATGTCTGCTCTTTTATAAAAAGTCAATACAACTTTAACGGAGGGCAAAGTTAGCAAGCCAAAGACCAATTGCCATAATCTATTTCTTCAATATTACATGACAACACACTGTGGTTACATGGAGTCATAAAAGCTTTTGGCATATGATTTCTTTAATAATTTAAAGATTTTTCAAACTACTGTATCAAAGTGGTACCTCTGAGTATATAAATTTTAAAAAGTAAGATAATTAAAACATGCTTAACTCATAATATTGTTTCTCAGACTGAATCTCTTTTGAATGAACCCATTCAAAGCAAAAAAATAAATTTAATTAAGGGTGATTCTTTGTCATATTATTACTTTCCCACAAGACTTATTGAATTTTAATTATGTTATAATGTGCTTAATAACAAGAGCTGGGTTTTAATGAAAATCTTGTCAGAAAAAAATGCTTTAAGGGGGATCTTTGATTTCTTTTTAATACCAAATATAGATATAACATGTAATGCTGTTGTACGTTGTAGCCCTGAGCAAAAGAATCTGTTACTACACTGCTCATTTTCTTTCCATAAAATAATTTTGCTTTTGAAAGATTCACGTTGGTGTGCTTGTAAGAATTCTCATATGCAGCTAAAGAGAAATGTTGCTGTCACCTTACATAAATCCAAGAAGTTTCAAGTGCCTTTCAGCTGTCACTTCTCAAAGTGTCTGATACCTTCTTCCCCCTTTTCCACATATATGTCGCAGTTATTTTCCATGGAGAGTAAGAATCTGTGCTGCCACTTAAGTGTTAGCAGAAAAACCCCTAGAAATACTCCATTAGAAGCTATTATAGCATTAAGTGGCTTAGGTGTTTGGATTCTATGGTAGTGGAACAGGCTGAAAACAGGAATAGAGAAGGGGGAGACACTTAATGCATCTTCTGTACAGGGGCGAGGGGACATGGGGGAAGGTGGGGGGGAGGCTGAGAACTTCCCCCAGTTCCAATTTTTAAAAGCTACACAGGAGAAATCCTTAAGGCCACACAACAACAGTGCTGGAAAACCAAGCAGCTGGTTCAAGTCAGGGTTTGGTGGAACACAGTGGGACACAGAATTAGTACCTCTTTCCATCATGCTCTGAAACTGGACATAAGGAGAAATGAGCTGGCAGGCATGGCATTGGATGATGGAGATTTCGGCTCCCCAGTTTACACAGAGGGCCTCTCACAGTGGGCTAAAAAGTCTTGAATGAATTGAATGAACTCTCTTCCCGACCTTACAAGTTTGGTGTGCTCAAGTCAGATTTTCAAAAATTGCCGTGAAGACAGAGTGCTTGTAACAGAGCAAAGAGAAAATTCTTAAGTATTGAACAGCATCAGTGGTGGAGAGGAGAAGTCAATTTTCATGTGTGTTTAGGAAACTTACTGACAGTTTTATCAGAGATGACATAAAAAAGAGATAAGCCTCAGTCACAAGCATGCACAAAAATAACAGACGCAGTAATGGACTGATAAAAAATTAAGTGTGAGAAAGTCGTACTTTAGTACTAAACTATCCTGCCAACAGGATTTTTCTTTGGGCTGAAACCTTAAAATATAATAAAAGCCCAATATATATCAGATCTTCCCCTCTACCCCTTTCTGCTTTCCACATTCACAATTCAGTTTGAAAAAACTTAAATATGTTTGAAAAAGTAGAAGATTTCAAAAAAAAAATGCCAACCCCCCCAAAAAATCCCAAAAAGCCCCAAACCAAACCAACCAACCAACCAAACAAACAAACAAAATAGATACATACATAACTTCTTTTTTCTGTGGTTCTGTGGTTTTTTATTCCTTCTTCTCACGCTGTTAACAAAACAAAACACTCAAAAGAACCAAGAATTTACCTAGTGATTCCAGCTGCAAAGTTAAAGACTAAGAAATTTAGTGATAGATTTCTTCTCATGCAGATCCTTTCTTCTAAATGTGGGTCAAATATAACATAATTTCATGTCAAGAACTCTGCAGACCAAAGGCTTTCAGCAAAAACACTTTTCTCCCTGACAAAGAATTCTCTAACAGGAAGAATAACTCCAAAGTCTACATTTCCACAAAACTGTTACAAAACTCTTTAAGCTGGAAGGTGAAGAAATAATTCTAGTGAAATAGGCCAGAGACTTCCATATACCTGTAAGGGAGATGTATTTATATGAATGAAAGTACAGATTCTGGCTTTTTTAAATCTCCCTCCAATTCCTTTCAATTTCCCTTCCTTGGATTTCCATTTAATCTTGATTCCCACCCTCAGGTCACTTATGTGTTTTGCACAGATCTTGTTGATACCCCAGCCTGGACTCAGTGTGGTTTAAATAATTAATAACCGAGCTATTCTTTTAACTCACGTTAAATGAACAAATCATTTGCCTGAAGGAGAACACAGAGCTTAAATATTTGTAAGTCTGAAGTACAGATAGATTTTATTTGTGACAAAACATACTTTTTGGCTTTCTAGGTTCCTATATTATTTGATATAACAAATTAGCAACGATGTTAACTATTCACTTGTCAACAATAATCTTGATGTTGTTGACAAGTAAATCTTATGTGTGACAATATGACAAGCATCTTTTAAATGCCAGAGGCTTCAGAAAATTTGCTGTTTGCTGAGATTTAACAGTGAGTGCAGACCACCCCAGCTGGCACTAATATGACAACAACCAGGCTCCTTTCCTGAAAATGTTTACTTTGATACAGAACATGGCAGCCAAGATACAAAATATTGCAAAATTGTCTTCACATCATTATTTACTAACTATTTATTTGGCTGGAAACTGTGGTGCATTTATACTAAACTCCTTTACATCTATATAATAGGAATCCAGGTAGGCATCTGTAACATCTGAAGAGGTGTTGCTGCCAACCACAGTTGCACTGAAATAATTATATATTCTTCATTTTCCCAGTCTCAATGATGATTCCAAGGGACTGCATACAGAAAAGTCCTACATTCTTCAAGTAATATATGCCAAAGTGTTTCAGGTATCTAAACTCTTGGTTTATCTTGAAAACATCACATGTGGACATTTAAAATATAGATACAGAAAAAAAAATAGAATATAAATGCTTTTTATAGAAAAATCTATAGAACTCTTGTACTAAATAGTTCCATTATATCAGCGCAAGATTTTTATAGATTTTCTTTGCTTGCCTTCTTTCCTTGATGGAAAATCCCTGCCAGTAAATAGCAAATGCCACACAGTATCTGATTTGAAATGTTATCGGTAAGCACAGTGCAGCCAGTGCTGAATTACTGCATCATTACTATCCAGATATGAGATGATACTATCATTCACTGTGCACTCAAATTATTCAGGCCAGTTGAATGTCATATTTCCCATTTGCAATATGCCTCTTGTCATTGTACAACTATTCCAATATTTATTTGCCCTATCTGTACCTATCCTGGCTCATTACATTAAAAATCACAATTTCTGAGTATCAGTGCCGTAAGTCCTTCTCTGACATGCTGAAACATCCTACTAAAATAAATCAGAATTCTTCCCTGAATAAATAATTCATGTATGCATTGTGCAGATTTGGTATTAAAGCAGATAAAGTAAATGCACACTACTGTCAAAGTGGTGTCTGGTATCAGCACAAAATCTCAATAATATTAACTAAAATGCAATTTACCATGTTTGTAAAAGTTCTGTTTTAAAAGAAGCATCAGAACTCTACATTCTTCAACTCTGTAGCTTCTCTCATCGTAAAAGCTACATGCACCAACATAAGCCTAATTTGTCGTGTATTTTTTAGGGCTTTTCTCAGGAATTTCCTGTAGTCTACGTAGTTATACCGTAACTATTATTGTAACTATTGTAACTATTATTATAAACCCTAAGAAAAATTCAGATGCCTTTATAAATATTTGACAGCATTAAGAGATAGCATTTTGTGATGGTAGTTAAGGCGTTCCAGAATAGAAAAAATCAAAAATACTTAAGCTTCTGAAATCCCAAGAATTATAAAGTAAAAATGTATCAAACCAAGTAGTTTAGAATCAAGCTTATGTCAAACCAATCTCCTGACAGCTGATCTTTCTGCACATGCTGTGCATGCATGGCTGTTCTGTTCCAGTGGCTGATTTGCTTCTAGTCCACCATATCCAAGGCTCAATCTTTATGCTTCTTCAATTGCACTTTTCATAAAAACTGTTTTCAATATTTTTTTTTTTCTCATTACCGTATTCACTACTTTCCTCATTGTAGTCATGGCATGTATCTCCATAATACCATCACTACATAACTCCTGAGAGAAGTGTTAATCCTAAGAGTGCTTTTTATCTGCACATAATTATATAACCAAATGTGAAATGAATTAATATATAGATCTTTAAAACTTTATAGAAAATAAAAATCTATTTGAAACTGAATGATGGCAGTTTCCATAAATAATGGTGAAAAGACAAAGATTTGAAAATTCATTTTCATGTCATAGCCTGTACTGTTGTAATGCCTCATTTGTTACTGCATTTAGAACTACTGCCAGTTCACTGTCAGTAAGAGAAGTAGAACACAATCGTGATATACCCTACATTGATAAATTCCATCCAAATTCAATCACAATACTAACCACATTGCATACCAACATTCAATGACATGTATCTAATACAGAATTACCACACACTACTAAAAACTGAAGGGCCAGTGAAGTGCCTACCACCTCATTAGGGCGAAAGGGGGTTTGTAGCCTTGTGAAAATCCAGACCCTTAGAGCACAATAATTGTGTAGTAGGGATGCTGTATCCTACCAGGATAGAGAGCATCACAGGTAATGTAAAATATATGAGCCCAAGGGACCAGATGGGATGCATATGAATGTGTTAAGAGAGCTGGTCAATATTATTGTCATACTTTTCTCCATCACTTTTGAAACATCATAGTGATGGGGACATGAAAAACATGATACCTGTCTTGGAGAAGGGAAAGAAAGAGGATTCCTGGATCTACAGGTGGATCAGTGTCCACTTAATCCCCTGGATATATACAGGGCAAATCTGAGTTTCATTGCTCTTACAAAGTCTTATTTTATTTTAATGTGTTATTAAACTGTACTGCTGCATTTTCTGAACATTTAATACAACACATAATCTTTACACAAAAGAGGTTTCACTCAAGAAACACTTCAGTCTTGATTCCTGCTTATCTAGCTGCTTTACTATTGAAATGTCAAAGTCTTCAGCTTAACTAATATGTAAAATAACACCAGTCAAATACTTCAGACTAATCTCTTAATCAGTTAAGTATGTGATATTGTCAAAAAGAAGAATCAGAAAATTCACCTATTGAAATATCCTAGTTGCTTTTAATTAACAGAATCAAAAACTTAAATCAAAAACTCAATCTACTTGAATGAAAACCAAGCGATAAAATAACGCAGCTAAATCAGCAACGCAGTGAGTTAACAAAATGCTCAATCTCACTAACAGGTTGCTACTCACAACAAGTAATTTTGGAACACTGGTAAACAATATATGTTGATCAATCAGCAAACTATGCAATCAAGTCATAAAGCTGTAAGAAACACAAACTACTGAACTAGAAAGTAGAAGTTCTTTCTACCACAGAAAAGGAAAAAAATCTCTCTTAGCTAAAAGCATGATATATTTCTTTCAAATGGCAATTGATATCTCTTTCCACGGTTTCAAATCTCCGACTGCAGGAAAAATAGTAATAATAGGCTTGATTTTTAAAACATATGAAACCATAAGAAAATTGGAGCGTGTACTACAACTTGATGATACAGTGAATTACTTTCTGATGCTCTCCCTTACTTAGGCTGTCCTAAATGGAATTGCTGTCTGCTCTTTCAAACTCAAGATAAATAAAAAGGGTGAACATCAACTAAAGAGGCCTTCTCAAAGCCTCTCATCATCCACAGGTCTCACTGACAATCTGTAATCAAAGTATCTGAAAATATTGTGAATTTCATTATTGACCTTCAGAAAAGGAAAAGTTTAAAAAAAGAAAAAGAGAGCACAAGTCAGCAACTCAGAGAATCTGCCCTTTTACAAGGTTAACTTGCAGGAGAGCAGAATACATGCTCATTAAATGTAAAAACTTTAATTTGGCAGAGAAATACAAAAAACATTCTAAAGCAGCCTTATATTTCATTTCTGCATGCTTGAACTGATCAGCAAGTCAATATTTTCATAGCTGTGAACCACATGAAGTATGTGCTTCTCCAGACACACAAATAGTGAACATGAGCTGAGGAACAGTGGGTGACTGGGGCCATAACAATAAATAGAAAAACAGGCTTACTTGCCTTTTTTGGTAATGTCTTTATTGGGTAAAGCCTTTTTTCCACAGAAATGGTTATTTCCCAATATAAAGAAATAGGTTTTACTACTCCACTTTAGTTGTTCTCTAATTTCAAATATATGATTAGTTCATTGGCTACAAGTAGGGTTAATAATCCACTGTGGTATATTTTACCTTGAGTGTCAGAATTCTAAGCTTTTGCTGTGTGCTTACTATAATACACAAGCTCCTCTGAAATGTATTTTATGATATGTAACAAGGCAGTTATTTGTAACTTTATATCATTTCACTTTTGCTCAATAAATCAAAGTTGTGTGCATTATTTACCAAGAATACTGCTGTCACTCTAAAACAAAGGCATTCAGATATTCATTAAGGCACTGGTGGTGATGGGTGACATTTATGCAATGACTGACAAAAATTAGACACCCAATTTGATATCTGACAAAACAGTTTCAATCCAGGCCTCCAGGTCTGAAATAATGTCCTCTTAACATTGATACTTACTGTAACAACTGTAATTTATCATTCCACTGCCAAATATTACAAACCATATCAGGAACCTAGGATGCAATCCCTTGATGTATTTTGCCTGCTACTTTCCTTTAAAAGAGATTACCCTGTTCCATGAAAAAGGTTTAAGAACTCTGTTATTGGTAGCAAGTAGACTGGAAATGTCTTCGGGCTACCAAAGCACCTTTTCTGACCAGCTCCTCCCGAGATTAAAATTTTTCATGTTTCTTTCGTTGTTCATGATCTTCAGCAAAAATGTGCCCCCATGCCAGCAGATCAGAAAGGGGAGCACAAGGCCAGTTACTCCTGCAGCAGCAATGGCATCAAAGACATGCTCACAGCACCCTGCAGTAAACAAAATAAAGCATGTACGCAGTGATGGGAGTCTTTAATTTAAATCTGTGTTCTCCTAACTTCCCAGTTTTTCATTTTACAATCCAACTTACATTTTGGCTTTTGCTGGTGACCATGGCATGGATCAGATACCTGAAGGAAGTCATCTACCTACTCAAACTCAGAACCTTTCCTTGGTACTTGAATCTAACTTCTAAGTTTGATTCTGTTTGCGAAATTTACACCTGTCTTTTATGTGCAATAGATGATGTTTTATATGGGAAAAATGGACAGGAGAGGAAATCCAAATATTGCCTTTAGGACTGATTTCATGCGACACTACATAATCTTTGGGTGAGCAGAAAAAGACTAAATACAAGAATCACACCTTATTGACTTGTTAGCAGCATTCTCTAAAAGTTTTACTAGCTTCAATGTCCCCTGGCAAACTATATTCTACCATGTCTGTAAAGACCTTGTAAATTGCCTGTGCAAACCTTTATTTTTTTTTTCAATGCTACTTTACACAGGAATTGCTCGCAGCTCTGCTCATTCAGCTGAGCTCTCTTTCTCCTGTCTGTATTTTATGCAAGATCATATCAGCCAGAATAAGGAATGAATAAGCATTTAATCCAAAGGCTGATGTATCAAGTGAACATAAGCCAGAAATATGCCCTTGTGGCAGGAAAAGCTGTTTGTCTATCTCTACCCAATTGCAGTTCTCAGTTGAACAGCACTGAACTTCCTTTAGATATGAATTTATGTTTCTGTGTGCAATGAAAGGCTAGGGAGAAGGGTATCATAGCCCTTGCTATATCTTAGCAGTTTAAAACCAAGTCAAAGTATGTTTTCAGTTTTTCCACAATAGCTGGAACTCTCATTTTCTAAATAATAACGTTTTATTGGAAATACTCTTTTGAGATCTTCCTCCATAGTAAGAGGAATCACAGAATCCTTCCTGATATTAGAATTTTTAGCTCTCTGTGGTTAGGATTAACTTCAAGGACCTTAGCCTCACTGTTCTGCTCCAGTTTATCCACCAGGAATACATTTCTGAAGACAAATACCATTCATTTATCAGCAGAAGGGTGCTGTATTGATGTGAGAAGCCTGTAAAACCAAGCTGGTTGTCATTAGCTCTGTGAGACCATCATGTGTAAAAGCCTTTTGTGCCTTTGAATTCATGCACTAACAAGAACTTCCAATTTTTTTTTTGTCTTTAAACCTCAAACCAAAATGATCTACATCTCTACATCAGCTCTGCCTGAATGTGAACAGCAATTTCCTTGCTAACTTTTCTAGTAGTCTACTCATCTACTTTAATTGATACTTAACAAAAAAGTTTGAAATACAAATTAATTTTTCAATTGTAGAGAAGTCATGTTTCCTTAAGATTTTTTTTTGTGCTTCTTGCAAACCCCTTTTTTTATCCTCAAATATTAGGTGTATGTAATCTGTAGGACTGATGCATTTTTTTTTCCTGTCAATCTTTCTCTTAGCACTATAGTTTTTCTTTTGGGGTAATCTTATTGAGAAAAAAACTAGACCGTATGTCTGAAATAAAGAGCACAAGTAGATTTAAAAATGCAAAGTGCATCTCCTGGGCTTCTTTATCACTAAAAATTCCTTGTATTCAAAATAGCATTTTTGCATCAGTAAGACTTCATTGTCTTAGAAAATAGGTATCTATGACATGCTTTTACTGCAAATTCTGTGGAAGCCTATATGTGCAGTGGAAGTGAAAGATCAGGATGTTCTGTAGATACTCTGCATCTCTCTGGACTAGCTGAACCAGTCTGTCAAAACCACAAGAGAACCTATGTGACATTGATGCCTAAATATTTTTAGTTTTTTATATATTCCTTATATATTTGTAGCTTTGTAGATTTTTAATATATATCTGTATAGTTTTAAAGCATTTCTCACACTTTAGAATAGTAGCTTACCCTTTCTCACACATTATACCACTTTCTTGATACTCTCTTTACTCTTATTTTCAAGAATAGAATTTCTAGCAAGGACACCCTGTTTTGCACCAGCACTTGGGAGACATAACAAAATATAGGGCTAAGATCCAAGAGGGATGCCCAAGGGTGGGACATCAGGGCAACCAGTCTCCTATTGCATGTACTTGCTAGATATACTAATTAATTAAACTTATAACATTTGTGAGAATCCAGTGCTGTGTGTGCACATATCTAGATTTTGTGCACCTCAAAGCTTTCATTAAAGAACCACTCTCTATGTTACCACCTTTAATATTGTCTGAAAAGTTTGTCCTTCCATTCTAGACAACAATGTACCTGTCCCTAGTGGGATGTGTTATGACAGCCACAACAAACACATTGAGCTTGACTCAACTGCCCACTCCTAAACCTTGAGCTATTAAGATCTTAAGTGTTATTGTAGCGATTATGACTTAGATTTTAATTCACCAATCTTCTTACTTCAAAAGAAATAATATATACAAACATTCTTTCTGTTAAATGGAACCAGAATCCATTTACAAGGCAAAAATATAGATAATTCTGTAAGATAGCAAAGTTTCCTAGTCAGTGAAAAAGTTGCCTGGTACAAAAAAATCCAAGCCAAACCCCTGTGCTATAAATATTATTTTTTCCCAGTACTCTTCAGTTCCTGATCCTGAAATTCAATATGTAAACAAGAAAAGCTGCCAGGAAAAGCGGGGGCTTCTAAAAGCTACAACTATCAATTTTACCTTCTTAATTAACTGAAATAATGTATTAATTCAGTACTCTCAGTGAAATTTTCCAAAGATCAAGAAAATAAAAAGCAAGCTGGTAGATATCTGAAGAGATGTTTCAGAGGTAATACAATTCTATCACTCAGAGCTTTTCTTAAAGCTGTGATAAATATCCTCTCACAATACCTTTGCTTAAAAAAAACCAAGCCAGTCACTGTTGTATTGCAAATGGAAGAAAAAAGAAAAAAAACTACAATTGATTTAAAGAGTTGTTATATCATCATAGTTTCAGCTGAAAGAAAAAAATTATTGGTACTAATTTCAGTCAGCTCTGAAGGAGTGTATAATTCAGAATGAAACATAAATAGATAAGACAGATGCAAACCAAGGAGAAATTACCAAAACCGTAACCAAAAGAGACATCTTATTAAGCAATTTTTATATTTTTACTAATTTTACGAGGTCTTTTAAACTACTGTAAGGAAATATAACATTCAATATTCAATATTTTATCACAGTTCTCCCACTCCAGAAGGAAAGTGAGTAGATTCATCATGGGTGAATAAACATTCACTGTCTGGATGTTTTAAAGCCTGATTCAAAAAATTGCTTGGCACATCTATTGAAAAGACCACATATAAAAAATGTCAGGATTAAAAAAAAATTTTTTTTGTTTTATTTTTCCCACTTAATTATCTTATTTAGTCCCTCTGGGACCTTCAGAAAGGAAGAATTGTTTGTGGTTACAAAAATAAAGGCTCTAGATATGGTATTTGGGAAACAGGGAAAGCATTAGACCGTCAACAGTGTGAAAGGATCTTTTGAACATGTGAGAGAACATAGAAAATGGGAGAACAAGCATTTATCTACTGTGCTAAGCAAGGCTTTCTTTTCTTTTTGAAGGAAGTGGGGTGGCCTGTTACAGTCCACAAGACAAGAATCAATGTGCAGAATCTCATCTTTGTGAAAGGAGGTCAGAAATAGTTTTCTGCATATTGAAATTAATATGAAAAATAAATGAAGACAATACCAACACAGATCAGTATTGAATCCTGAAGATAAGTTGTAATCTTAACTCTACATCCTTTTCTGTTGGTATTATAGTGAATGAGCAGATGTGAAGGTAACAAGTGAAACATTTTCCTGTTCATGGAATTGTTCTATTTTCCTGAATCAGTCATTCTGCACAGTAGGCATAAGGTGAAGGCATATAATGCAAGCAATAATGGTGCTTTGCAGAGTGGAACATCTCTATTAGAGTAAAACTAGAGCTGGTGTCAGCACCTATCTGGCTGTCTTGAAACTGAGCAAACCTTACAAATAGGTCTCTCAAGATTTTTTAATGACAGAAGTAGTCCCTGCTTTCCAAATGAGGCAGATACAGGATGAGCAGTTCTGTGCTATGGATATCACTTTGCATGTTCAGAAGTGAATATGATAAGCTCTGGAGCAGCATCCAGCTCATTATTCAAAAGACAAAATGTGTTCTTTGTAGTTGCTATTTAGCATAATCAGAGAATGAGTACAAAGAAATACAAGTGTATTTAGAAAAACAGGATTAGCAGGAGCTTTCTGTCTAATGAACAGCACCTTATTATCTCAGGTAACTGCACTGTGTAAGCCTTTTCAAAAACACATCAACTTTATCTTACAATTAATAAGAGGAATATTTCCCTTAGCAACTCTACTGAAAGACTGCATTATACCTGATTCCACTGATGGTTAGGAATATTATTATAGTATCTTCTAATTGTCAGCCTAAATATGTTCAAAAAATACCCACACCTATTTCTGACAACACTGTAATTCCCGGGTATAAGTGCTATGGTAGATTTACAATGAGACAGTCTCTCTTCTTAGTTATTTTGCTGAACTGTGCAACTGGAGATGGAGATGGTAAGTCATGAATATCTGTTTCAGAGTCAGTACTAAGAATTTTTTTTTTCTACTTCTGCATTCTACATCTCTGACAGAAGAATTGCAATCATTTTTATTCACAAAAAACTTGCACAGAAAAGAAAATGCAAATGAACCCTTGCAAAGGTTGTTGCTTCTGAGACTGCTTGAATAGTAAGTTGACAGAGTATTAGAAATGAGAATGAATCCAGAGATAAATAAGTACTTTTTTCCCTCCGATTTTCATCCATTCCAATTTTCTTTCTGCTCCTACTAAAAAAATTCCTTTCGATTGGAACATATCTATAAAACAAACAGGTTGTTTTTCATGCTGGAGTTAAACTCTAAAATATGTAAGCCTCAATCTTTTTCCTACTGAAATGAATCTGAGCCTGAATCTGAATGAGTTACTCTGGGGCAAAAAAATCCTGCAAAATATATTCCAACAATCTTCAGCATCTCAAATATAGAAAGGAAGATTAATACAGCAAACTAAGTAAGGGAAATGAAGAGAAATTAAATTGTATTTCATTTCTGTATTTAGCAAGGGCTACGCTTGAGTTTCATGACTCTTTGAGTAAAGAATTACAGAGATTGCATCACAAAATGTTGTGTTTTTTCTTTTAGTTAAGGTAACTCACATGCTTTAAATTTAAAATAAACAGCTATATGTAGTTTAGTCCTTCAAAAGACCTTAGGAATTCTCCACTAAATCTGAACTGCCCATGGCACTAAATCCTAGCCCCAACCTGCCTCCCCGTATGTAAATCAGAGACATTCTGAGCTTCAACTACAATCAAGCATAATTATTAATAATTTTGGTTTGGTTTGGTTTTCTGAAACACAATTCTTACTATTATAAGACAGTAAAATAAAGGCTAACCAAAGATATAGGGCCAAATTCAGCTTCTGAGAGACAGGAATATTCAGCATGTTTGGATATTAGGAACTTTCAGTCATTTGGAAGAGGAGACACATTTTCACTGTCCCAGACTCCTACAGTGATTCTAAATGTTGATGTTTTCTCCTGCTTTTCCAATGAGACTCTGCTGCATAATTCTCAGGTTCCAACACTTTCTACCTCTCAATCAAATTGGGCTGTTGGATCATCTGAAGCCATGTGTCATGAGATTTTTTTGTCTGTATATGAGCAGCATTTATTTCGTTAACCTACTATTTTTTCCTGTGGTATTTTCAAACCAAACACACACATATATGCCCAGAAATATGTACCAATTGCCCAAGAGCATTTTTGGCCACACTGTAAATTATTTGGTCTCTGAGATGTGAGTTTTCAAGGTCATAACTGAAGATATCTCTTTTTTTTTTCTGTATCTACTTATTCCAGAATTGCTGACTAGAGGAAAAATATGCTTTTATTAACCATGCAAGGCATCACAGATATGTATTATACATTCTGCAGCTCTCAGAAGTTTTTCTCTTTACAGTGAGGTATCATTCTTTTATGGATTTTGTAAATGAAGACGTTTGCATATTTTACAGAATATATTTTTTTCTCAGAATGATATCAAATATGCTAATGTGTGAAAATGATAAGAGACCCTTGCAAAACCTTTAAGGAAACAGATGTTAAAATTGTAAATGTGAATGAGTAGGTGTAAAGTATTTGAGATTTTATGGGAATAATAACCTACCATAACGAGCACTATGTTCCTATACATGGGTGGTTGTAAATATAATATCTTTTAGAATATTCTTGAATTAATTTATTTAATATTTTTCAACAAATTAATTATTTTCAGAGCTTAGCACGACTAGTGGTTTAAAAGTTGTTGTAAGAGAAGATGACATGATTTGAAATAGAACAAAGTCTCATTGTGAGTAAGCAACTTCTTATACTGCTTTAAAATCCTGTTGTTTAACAGTGGCTCTAGCAGGTGGCATATGGCTAATACCGAGTCTGTCAGGAGCTCCAGGGTGCCAGACATTCCTTAAATTTTCTGTGAGATGAATTTTTTGGTAGACTTGGATTGTAAAGGCACACGAGCATCTGCTGCCTGCTCAGTCTCATTATCATCAGCAGAGTTAACTCCTACAGCTCTTAGCCCAGCAGACAGAGCCAGGAGCTCAATTTTTGTTTCACCAAAAGCAGTGAGTTTGACGGTATCTCTTAAACAAATGCTCCTTTTGAAGCCAAAAGAAGATTATTTAGTGTAAAATGATGCAAATTTTGGATGATATATTATAAATTATAAACTCTAATGATTTAATACAATTTCTTGAGAAATATTACTATTCTTAGGGTGAACTATTAAATTGGGATAAAAAAAATTGCATTGTCTTTTCTTGGTCACTGTTTAAAAGAAAACTGAGACCTAAACCAAAAAATTTAACCCAAAGTTATCTGGAGTTAGAAACATCTTTTGAATTGAGTTTTATGTTACCATCAGACACCATAGTATTTAAATAACTTCAAATAAAATCAAGCACGATCAAGTCATATAATGTGCTAGGAGTTTGAAACTTTTTCTGTTCCCTACTTTAGACATTTCTTTTGGTTTTATAGAATGATATTCCTTTTTTTTTTCTTTTTCTGTTGCTATTAAATCACTGACAGTTTTAAGTCAGAAACATGAAAGGCATTGGAGGAATTAAGTTAAAGGAAGTTTCCTCTTAACCTTTGTGTTCTGCTTTCCTTGGGGATTATTTAAACTGAGTGTCTCCCAATAAATAAACACCTATTATTTTACTACTGGTGAATTAGAACAGGGAAAAGTTTCCTAATAATCAGCCATGGCCGTTAGAGAAATTCTGATAAGATGATTGGTGAAAAAAATGGGGAAAAATCAGTTGAAATACCTCAGTATTTCTATGTACAACCTTGGGCTCTCAAAGCAGAAACTGAGGGGGAATGTGATGCTTTAGGTCCATGAACACCCCATTGTTCACTCCCCAGGCAACAAAGAGTTTTGAAATGTAGAGCACAGGTAGATAAATACATCATGTCCTTGGCCAGTCCACAACCCTTTGATACCTGCAAGATACCAAGTTTGACTCCTGAAAGTTAATCTTCCTACTATTTGTTATCTATTCTGTAATTCCTCTATAAAAGGTATTAAATCCACAGCAGATTCAAAACCTAATATAAATCTTCAACACATGTCCCAAAAATACACTTCCTTAAAGAGCAAGGTCCAGAAATGTTCCATCTAAAGAGCTTTCTGAACAAGATAAAAAGTCTGGTATAATGGCAATGCTTGATGCTTGAGATGCCACATGTCACTGCAGTCTAGTTCAACATATACCATCTCCAGCAAAGTAGAGAACAGCATGTCATAATTTTAGGATGTCTAATTCTGTTAAAAAAACAACAACAACAAAGGCAAACAAAACAAAACAAAAAACAATCCAAAACAAAACAAAACCTTCAATGTAATAGCTTCTGTGTTGGAGGGTTATGAAAACCAGTTCCTCTGGGTTAGGGACCAAGCCCAGATGTTCTCACCTCTAGGATACTTTTAGGTGAAGCGTTTTATGGGCTGGGAAATGCCATCTCCAGGACAGCTGCAAATACTGCCCAGAGATCTGGCATATGAGCAGGAAAGATGTTATAAATTTTGAAGAATCTGGAGAGGCAGAGAAATCTCTCTTTAGGAACTAGTAATCCTCTGTTTATTTGCCTTTATGACAGATCAAACTGGGGCTAGTAGCCAGTCTACAGGAGGAAAAACATGACTTTCCTTTGAAAACATTTATGCAAGAAAAGCATTCACAGAGAAAGCATCTTTGCTTATTTGCTTGTTTTATGAAGTAAAAAAAAAGCTTTCATACACAATTCCCTTTACTGGTTTTGACCTGTCACAAAGAATAAGCCAGACGTACTTAATACAGCAATTTACATATTTTTCTTCATCACAAAATGTTGATAGTGACAGTTATTTGAAAACTTTTAAAAGGAATGCATATGTACTTAGAGTATGTAAATGCTTCCAAGGACCATATGTGCCCAGCATTAATCTCAGATGTCTCATTACAAATTTAATGACTAACAACAGGACTTTTAATGAGCCTTTTGAGGGAGGAGCAGCAGAAGGACAGCAACTAGAACTTGGGCAGGCCAGAAGCAAAAGTAATATTGTGCACGTGGAAGCCTGCACTTCCATGGGATTTTTGGAACAGCTGAAGAGAGTTGCCTGAGTAAAAGGAGGGTAGCTTGTTTCTGCTGGCCCTTGGCATAAATCAGCAGGTACTGTTTATACTGCTGTCCCAAAATAGATGACCCCAACAACACAGAAAATTTAGGTAAATTATTGCAATAGCAATTCTGAAGTATAAAAATTGTCGAAGGGTGTGCTGTTTATCTCACCAGAGACATAGCTGATATAGATTAAAAGCTTTGAGATCTTCTGTTCAGCATGGTGGCCAGAGGCAGATACTTTATTTCCCTGACTTTTTAGCAGTCCAGACCTAGAAACACAGTGGCTACATGCAGAGAACAACATTATATTTGGGTTTGGATTTACTAGGCATACATTTATGCACACAATTCTGAGCATATAAGCATCTGATCAAAACTCTCCTGAAGCATCCTAGTTTTTTACTCCTACATGTGACTCGTCTCTGTTTATAGTTAAAAAAAAAAAATGCAGAGGTCTAGGGGAAATTAATTAATTAATTAATTGG
Source organism: Daphoenositta chrysoptera (assembly GCA_013397915.1). Taxonomy (NCBI): domain Eukaryota; kingdom Metazoa; phylum Chordata; class Aves; order Passeriformes; genus Daphoenositta; species Daphoenositta chrysoptera. The sequence goes on along the minus strand of VZRO01001079.1, from coordinate 264,397 downwards.
ACCATATATAAAATAAAGAAATGCTTATACTTAAAAGAATACAATAAATATCTATAACCAAGGGTTCAGTCATGTGGAATACTCCAGTTACCAAGGTCTTTCATTCATTAACATGAACAGTGTTGTGAAACTCATTTACACAATAGTATGTTGTTTATCACAGAATTTTTACATTTGAGACTTTTTTTTATTCTGTTCAGGATATAAGTCAGAGAACCACTGGAGCTTTCACACATTTGCCCTAAGACAAAACCATATTTCATGAAGCAAATCTGAACGTCCAGCCTTGACTTGTAAGTTTTCCTAATATCCTGAGGCTCTGGATTCCCTAATGTTATTCTGAGTGGTTGCTCCGTAAATCATGTAGTAAGAGAAAACTACATTGAAAGGGTTTTCTTTAAAAAGTCAGAGAGATTTAGGCAAACAGCCTAAAGAGAGGGTCAGGCACGAAGCCAGAAAAATCTTCACAAACACACTGTTATGTAACCCTCCCTAGCTTTGGCCATTATTTCAATGTTATAAAAATATCCAATTTTGATGACTGAGCAAAGTTCTAATGCTTTTTTTTTCTAAATGTCTCTCAAAGTGTTCATTACCTGAAGGAGATTTTTCTAACATTGGTGAAGATATATGGTTCTTTGTTCTATATATGTTTTGAATAATCTCTCTGTGGAAGACAAATGGTGTGCCATTAATCATATGTGTGACAGTTTCATATATTTAACGTCTTATGTTAGAAATGAGAAAATGTGAGGCAAGGGAATAAATCCCAGAATAAGTGTTCTGTATGCTTGTCATACATACCTGCTCTACCTCTGCATCTGGTGTCAATATAGTAATATGTGATATAGAGAATATGTACTCTGTACTGTACATTGCAGGTGTAGAAATCAATTATTCCTATTTTCCATGCCTAATGCCATTGATCTTGCAAAAAAACCCCAAAAATCTTCCAAAATACATCATAAAAAATCTCTAGAGGTGCTAATTTTTGTTGGGTTTTGAAAATCATTTACACTATGCCATTAATACCAAATTTCAGAACTATTTATATGGTGTGTTTTCTTGCAGTGGAATAGCACAAAAGACACAGTTGCTAAGGTTGTTCTTGGTTCATGATGCAACATTTGCAAGAATTAGCCCTTGGGGAGCTATCCTGGTCTAGAGCACATAGTCTGCACTGCATGGCTGAATCACAGTGGATCTCAAACATTTTCCCAATGCACAAAAGGAAAAAACAAACTCTCCAAGGATGCCATCTTACCTTCTAATTGCTTTAAAAGCTCAAGACTACACTCATTCTGACGTTTAAGTTACTTACTTTCACGATGTGTCTTACCTAAGAGGTAAAGGCCAAAGGCATATCAAGTCCCCATTTGCAATGTAGGACGCTTTCAAACATGGGCAGACTCCTTTAAATATCCACATGCTCAATCATATATTGCAAATACTCCATTATGATGGATCCATTATAAAACACTCGACAGATTGGTTAATTGCTTTCCTGAAACATGCATGTTATTTGCTTTTCTTATAGATAAACCTTTCTTGATTTTAAAGTGAGCTATTTTGCTGGGAGTAAAAGTCTTTGTAACTTGCTAACTATATTCAAACAAGTCTGCATACAAAATAAAGGTTCTAAATTTTTTGTAGCTGGCTTTGACTTCTGTCATTTCTACATTTAGTTTCCTACTTTGCTCAATTACCACAGCGATTGTGTAATTTTACTTTTTAGTTCCTCACCTCTCAGAAGCTCATAAATTCTCTATTATTATAATTTCTAGAATGATCAGTTTGCTTCTGACTTTCTATTTAGGCACTAACAGCTGGTGAATAAAAATATTGCTTATGAAAACGATCTTAACATCATCCTGGGATCAAAATAATGTTTAATGTCCTGCATCAAGTTTCAACATTACGAATGAACACAGTTTCAACAATCAGATTTGTGAACAAATCTACAAATGTGTTGTAAATGAAGAAAAGGGTCTTGGCTCACCTTTCCAGAACACCTCTGTTGCAGGAAAGTAAAAGAAGGCATAGCAAAAGTGTCATAATTTGGGCACACATTTAGTTGAAATTAATTTACTCAACTGGTCACAAGTGGCTAAAGCTACTTTAAGTAAGAACATCACCCACCAGTTAAGGCTTTAATCCGTGGTATTTTGCTACATCAGCAATTATGGCATTCATGAGAGTGCTGGACTAGACAGTCCAAAAATTGCTTTATCTGGAGCAACAGCTTTTACAGTGAAGGCTACAAATAAACAGCCAAACTCTTTAGAGCCTGTCCTGAACTGGCAACACAGGTTGCCCATATGCCACTTACTTCTAGCCAAGAGAATAAAGATGTCTTCTAAATAACTGGATGAGATTTGGAAATTGACAGACGTTAATCCTTCCTCTCGGCTTGGTCTCCTATCACTCCCTGAAATTAGATAACAAAACTGAGATGTGGGAGAATGACTGAAGCAGTTATAAAGCTGCAGGCAGCCATGGTGTCAGAGCTTGTCAAAGCCAACAAGGAAATCTGTTCAAAAGCAGACACATTACAAAATACTTGACTCCAGTAACACTCTGAGGCAGTGGCTACACACGTTCCCATGGGATATCCAACTTCAGCACAGCATTTAGCTGCTTAAACAAGGTGTCCTATAGGGTACGAATCCATTCTAAACATAATCTCTTTCTTAATTCCTGGCATAAAGAAGAGCTATTTTCATGTGACCATTAGTCAGGATAAAATATTGGGTAAAATGGTAAGCAGAAAGCAAAGCTAATTTATACCTTCAAGTGCTAGAAATGCTGGAGTTATCTCAGTCTCACATATGGGCTTGAGGGACATTCCTCTTGAAAATGCTGTATTGTTTTGCATTTTTTTTTTTATTTCATAGTCATAGCCAAAATATTTTATTATGTGAACAACATTTTGTTTTGAAACTAGGATTGGCAGCCTGCACCTTGCAAAATATTTTTCTCCTTGTTTAAGTAAAATACAAAAAAGGTCATTTTGATATGTAAACATTGAAGAGCTACTTAATATGCAAGAGATTGCATGTTTTTGGTGTGGGATATAGTAATGAAAATAGAAATAGAAACCGTAAGTGTCTATTATTGAAATAATATTTCTTATATAGTAATGTTTATCCTCCTTGAATAAAAGAAAAACCTGGATATTTTCTGAATTTAAAATATGCTTTATTATTATTATGACAGAGATGAATATATATATAAAAAATTTATCCTTCTGAAATGTGGAAAAATCAGAATGATTCCCTTAAGAATTTTAATAATCAAAGTCTTTTTTGTTTTCTTCTTAAGTGATATTTTTATAAATAAAATTTTGATTTGGTTTCAATTTTTTGACATCTTGATAGGCTTTCAGGGGTGTGTTTTGGGTTTTTTAACCCCCTTCTTATTTATGCAACTTTACTTAAGGTATTCCCTTTTTTGTGTTTTGGTGAAACTTCTCTAGAAGTTTGCCCTCTATAATTTTGCTTATCAATTGCATCATTGAAATTTCTAGTTTTCAAAGCTTCGTAAGTTTACTGAACATAATATGCTGGTCATACTAAAAGATCTTTCAGTGAACATGGAATTATCTGAGAAGTCTGCACATGTTAAGCAGAGGGGAGAGGTGACAAAACAAGCATTCCAGAAAATGTGTACACAAATAGTAACAGATGTCTAGCAAAGAAAAACATGCTGATTATTACTAAAAGAGACTGTAACATATCTTTTGTAGTCTTGATACATTCCTTGCTTTTTTCTCCTCTTTGAGTTTGGAAAGATTTATAGTCACTTTCTGGAAAAGATGATCTTGAACAGCATGTTCATCTAGGACTCAGTATTATACCAGTTTATATGTGCTGAGAATAAGGTTCCTTGTTATATTACTGAATCCAGATGCTGACTTTTTTTTCTTTCCTTTTCAGACCAAAAAAAAAAAAAGCTATTAATACTTTTATCACATTCTTCATTTCATGCAAAAGCAACAGAATGTCATATTTCTGCAGTTTTTTACATAAGGAAAAATGACCATTTATGGAAATAATAGATACTGTAAAAGGTAACATGCTCTTTCCAGTGTCATTACAGTGCTATACAGATGCCCTTAATCAAGGTAATTAACAGAGTTGGTGTCTTTGGTTCCACTATACACAAAAAGTGGTTATCTTGTAGCATCTGAACATCTGGGGTTTTTCTAAAAACTGTCCCAGGCAGGAATACAAATGCCATTGATATTTTATTTCTGAAACTGAGCAGAATATTATAAAGGGCTTGCAGACTCATTCAAGACTTCAGTTCTTGAAGTTTCTGATGTTTCTAATAAAGTGACCTGATTCTTAGTATATCATGCGAAAAACTTCCCTTATTGGGTGGCATAAAAAGATAAAGTGAGTATAAGCTTTCTGATTTGAATAAAACAGGTTTAAAGTTTCTATTTTCTGTAACTAGAAATTTTCTGCTCAAATCAGTAGCAATGCAGGGATATACTTTATATGTACTCAGACTAGAATTTCTCTAATTTCAGAACAAAAAAGTGCTGGTATGATTTTTATAGAAAAAGGAGCTACCAAAAAAGGTAACATTTCTACAACAATAAACCTTTCTCATTTCCCATTCCCAGTCACACTAATTGGTTCTCTCTTAGCCAGTTCTGGCATTTTTGCAACCAAGAAAAAAAGGACAACAAAATTTACTTCCTGCAATTGTGCAGGTAACTTTTCAAATGCTATCAGGCTGGAATTTGCTTCAAAGGCATGTAATTAATGATCACAAAATAACTGTCAGGGTAGAAATTATGTTACAAAAATTTTTCACTTTTACCGCAATCTCTGTATTGCTAGAAAACAGAATACAGACTAACTTCAAATCAATATACAGAAAATGCCCTGTGAAAAATATATTTTGCAGCTGGATGTATTATAAAAATGGGAAAAAGTAATTTCTAGACTTAAATATCCCTTTTCTCCTTATTGATAGAGTTAATACTTTCAGATCTGCTTAGTTTTGAATTTCTATTAATTAAATTTCTTCTTCCCTGACTTAGATAAAATTCTGCTTATAGCTATTGAGAGGATGGATGTTATATTCTGTCTTGTTGCTGTGAAGTACTCCTAAATACCCACGCAGCTACCCCTTTTATATTACTTCTTGTTCTTCTATGGTACAATGACGAAAATAAATAAGTAAAATTCCTACAGTACATAGACTGAAGTCTTCACCAGTGCCTGATCATTTTGCAAGATGATTAGCAATTTATTTTCATAGCCTATTACTTATTTGTGACACTGGTGCAAAGCTGTCAGCATCATTTCTGGTAGTACAGTAAAGGTTATAATTGAAGAACCCTCTTTAAATAATGTAAGTTACAGGGGGAAGGAAATTAGGGTGTTTGATTGTTTGTTTGGAGGGGTGAGCTTGTTTGGGTTTGGAGACTTATTTGATGGTTTTGGTTTGTTTTGGGTAGTTTTCTTCTTAAAATTAATTCCTGGGGAAAACAAATCTAAAGCATTGGATTTTTAGTGGCTAAGTCCGATGAATCCCTTTTATCAGGGTTATTTGAAACTAGCTCAAACATCAAGCATAAACTTCCTAATACATTATCTTAAATAATGCTGAATTAGCTAACATTCACATACTGTAGCAGACTGAAAATGGAGAGATGATTAAAGTTAAGCTCCTGCTCCTTGAACTATTTGCTCCCAAACAGGAATTTACACTTACACAGCAGGAAATATGCATCAACAATAGAGTTTATAGTAAAAAAAAAAAAGAGAGCTTTCATGCAGAGAAGAATAATATAAATAATACTGTTTTGTTGTTTTTTTTTTTTGTCTAAAAAATAATGGATTTTCCTTAGAAAAAGGTAATGTCCAACACTCATATCAAGTGCCATTTAGCACTGCTAAGATGAAGAGTTCTGGAAATTATGCCAAAGCTTTTCAGCTGTCTCAAAAGATAGCAAAGTTCACAAATGTGAACGCATTTATGAAGTATCTCTATTAATAATCTTAAAAATTCTTCCTTCTTTTAGAGATTTAATTCATGTTAAATTGTATGAGAAGTCAATAGGAGCTGGTGCAGACCTGTGTGCCTTTTAAAGTCTTTTCAAATATCTTTTAACAGCAAAACCTCTTTTGTATGTTATGCATACATTGCATAATTTATAAATGCTTGCCTTTAAAACTTGAAAAATTTTAATGAGACAAGGTCTATCTTGAAACTGCTTTATGTATCCACCCTTGAAGCAATTTTGCCATGAAGTTATTACATGTACTAACATAAAAAGACAAACCATTTATTGATAAATGAATCCCTTAACACGTAAAGGTATTTCCCTCTTTTTCCCTATTCTTTCTCTCCTCCATTTCAAGCTATTCACAATCTACTTCCTTTAATTAATTTAAATTGTTACAATTCTTCAAAAATAGCATGATTGAAAATGAATAGTAAGTCAGGGGACTCAACACAGCTTTTATCCTAATGAGTGCTCTATATTATATTCTTAGTGGGCTTTTAGGAAGGGAATGGTAGAGCTATTTTCATGTCTGAGAAACAACTTTTCCCGTGAATAAAGATAATTTGAGGGGACAGAGTTGCTCTGCAAAGCAAAATTACTTCTTAAGCTTCTGCCACCACCTGGAGAAGTAAAGAGATGTTTTTTCATTTCATTGTCAACTTTATTTGGGCTTCCAGAAGCCTTGCCTCTCCTGGGCTTCCTTAGCTACTGCTGTGTGCTTTTTTTTCATAAGATATTGGTAGTTACTGACTAGCACCTCAAGACAAAAAGAAAGAGCATGTGTTAATTAACTGAGCACTACGTAAGACCCAGGCTGGGGGAAAGGAGAGCTCTCCTGTTACTAGCTTGGATTTTCTTTATCTTATTTGCAGGTCAAAATGTGTCTTAGTAAAAGTATAAAGGCTTTATTATCAATCATAAACATTCGCTATGTAATTTTCATGACACATTAAACCAAATATTCTGTAACAAAAATATTTAAGTATTGTTGAAAGATGCTTAGAATGCTTTATGGATGTATAAGAAAGTTAGCGATTTTGAGAAATGCTAATCTGCAAAGTTTCATAAATGAAGCTTCATTTACCTCTAAATCTCAGGACTGAATGAAAGAACAGATACAGAATATTGAAGGTCTGTTCCAAAACTTTCAGTCCACTCTAATATAAGCAGTGCTCATTTTTGCTGATGTTTCCACAAAGGGATAATTTACTGAATGAGTGAGTGCAGACGTGATTCTGGGGATGACAGAATAAGCACCTTGTTGCCAGGTGCTAAGGCAGAAACAAATAGCTGAATCCAGGCATATTCAGGAGGTCTACAGGGGGCAGGTTTTGACCTAAACCCCCTTTCACCATGCACACTGCTAGACAAACAGCTTGGTAACGAAAGAGGACCTTGTGCCATGGAGGAGGAAGGGTACTTTCTTTGGGATGTATCATCAGCTGTAGAACTTCTGTGTGAGCACCTTTCAGGTCTAGCGGCTGGTAATTAATCTTATCAGTTTCTCCTGTTCTACAGTTACTGCTGAGAAATAACGATTCTGAATATTTATTTTTTGTTACGCAGATGACTGTTTAATAGCTCTTGATTAGCATGTTTTTCCATGAATTTTAACTAAGTACTGTTTGAATACATTTATATTTTTGGTGACTGCCAGAGACAATTTAGATACCTCCTGACTGTTTGTACAGAATGTCTCAGCAGTAATTCTCTTGCTGTGTTCCCCTGGACAGTCTGCATGACACCTGAAAAAATTAACTGCTTTAGCTGATCCTCTAATTTTCTGTTAAAATGCCCTTAATTTTGATGTAGTTCACACATTTACTTGGAATCATTACTAGATGGAAATCTTTGCTTTGGCAAAAATATTGAATTTCAAAACTGTACAATCACTCTTAGGTTTTTCATTAGCATATCTTCATGCAGGGTTTAAGCAAGAAATGTTTTGCCACTTCTGAATTCTCTTAGTAGGTGCTCCTAACATACGAGTTTAGGATGCCTCAAGTGTTAGTCTCTGCATTACATTCTTTCCTAACACTGTTTGCTGGTTTTGGCTGGGGTAGAGTTAATTTTCTTCCCAGTGGCTGCTATGGGGCTGTGTTTTGGGTTTGTGCTGCACACAGGGCTGACAGTACAGAGATGTTTTTGTCATTGCTGGGCAGGGCTCACACAGAGCCAAGGCCTTTTCCACTTTTCGTGCTGCCACACTGGTGAGGAAGCTGAGGGTGCCTGGGAGGGTGGGAGGGGACACAGCCTGGACAGGTGACCCCAGTGACCAAAGGGACATTCCAGACCTGTGACATCATGCTCAGGATATAAAGTGAAGGGAAAGAAGGATGACAGGGGGCACATTTGGAGTGATGGGGTTTGCCTTCCCAAGTTATGTTTGATGGGACCCTGCTCTCCTGGAGATGGCTGAACACCTGCCTTGCCCATGGGAAGCAGGGAATTAATTCCTTGTTTTTCTTCTCTTGTGTCCATGGCTTTTGCTTTCTCTGTTAAACTGTCTTTATCTCAACCCATGAGTCTTCTTGCTTTTACCCTTCTGATTTTCTCTCTGATCCTTATGGGGGAGTGAGTGAGTGACTGCCTGGGCTGAAACCACAACAAACACTTGCCTCTAAAATATATGTACCTTGGATTTCACTGAATGCACATCTAATTTCAGTCTAATTACTTCTTCCTCCATCATACAATTAAGTTAATTTTGTGATTTGATTATATCAAGTGCCAGAGAGGTTGTCATCCCAAAATAGCAAAATTTTTCTCAGCGCCTAGTCTACTAAAAAAAAACCCTCAGTTTTTCGTGGTAAAAAGGTGGTAAAGCCCATTTTACAGGCAAATTTGTGCTCCCTTTCCTTCCCCTGGCTTTCCAGCGATCCCTGCGGCAGGCAGCGAGGTGCCATCCGGCCGTGCACCACCAGATGTCTCCCCTACACGCGCACTGCGATTCCATGGTCCGGGATGCACGTACACATCCATGTCCATAGGGATTGGGGTGTGCGGAGGGCAGGGGGGGCACACACACCGTGCGCTTCATTTCTGTAAGGCTAGAAATACAGAGGAATAAAATTTAATTTCATACGATTCGATTCGAGCACTTTCAAAACACTCCATGCAATAGCAGGAATTTTGGGGAAATAAGGTGTTATTCTTACCCCCCCTCCCCCGCCCCCCCATACAGCATATTCATAGCTTTTTGCTGCGTATGTACTGCAATAGTTATGCCCTAGAAAAAGCCTCAACCAGCATGGCTGAGATAACTTTTAGTAGTAAATATTCTTTAGTATTTCTCAATGTAGTTCTAACTATTGAACTGGTTAGTAATGTGACAGAGCAGGATGGGGCTTTCACACTTCCATTAAACTTTTTTTTTTAATTTAATCAATCTATTCTATTGAACATGTTTGACAGCAGCAATATTCATTAGAATGGCAAACTAGCGACAAAAAGCAATGGGTTTTTAAATAAAAGTAATTTATTATTAACAACCCTGTTTTATCTTGTTTCCAAATTATTGTTAAAACATAAACCCCAACTCATTTGCAAACGTTATACAATAAATAATTTAAAGATTTAATGGCTTTAAAGCTTTTGTTAAATCCACTTCTGACTAAAATTTTACCCATCACTACCCTCAAAGTTCTGTCCTGAACTTTGTATATGAAAAACACCTGGATTTCTGAAAACCCAGGAGAGCAAATGATTATGCTTTCTGAAATTCTGGGAACAGGGAGAATTTGGCTGGCTACAAAGGAAGAAGTGCCCATGCAGAGAGCGTTGCTAGCAAAATCTGAAGGAATAACATCCGCACACAGCCCCCAAGAGCAGGGGGAAGCACGTAACTTGAGCAGGCTTGGAAAATGTAAACTGAGAAAGGATTTGATTAGCATGGGAGGAAATATGTGACAAATGTATGGGAAGGAAGTGCTGGAGAGTGAGGGGAGCTTTATGAGCTCACAAGAGAGCTGGTGAGAGGGAAGTCTGAGGTGGGAAAATTTGTGTGGGAAGGGGCTGGAATGAGGATGTGAAAAAGGGCATGAGAGAGGACAGGTAGGACAGCAAATGCTGGGGTATTTAAGACCCAGTTCAATAGAAGAAGGAAAGGATTGGGATTTGGGGCACAAATGGTATGAGACCAAGAGACTGATTTGTATCTTCACTACTTCAGTGCCTCATTTTTTAATATTAAAATTTAAGGAATTATTTTAGCTTTATATAAAGCCTCTGTATAAAAGACTTCAGAGTCTGCAATGGGGTAGCTGTACATAAGTTCATACAGGCAAAGCCCTGAGATATTGTACCTGAATAGCTTAATCTGAAGTCTGGATAATGATATACAACCACCATTGTAAACCTCAGAGCTGCATTCACCATCAGCATGATCCTGTTATAACAGCTTGTAAAAAAACACAATCCTTGAAGCACCTGATATATTTACTTTGTCTCAGACTGGCAATAATGGAGAATGCTCAGTATTTTGTGGCTTCTTTTAAAAGGGAACAGAGTGCATTCTAATCATACCCAACAAAGCACGACAGCTGAAAGTAACAGTAAATATTGCAAGTTTGTTGAAGAGTGCAGCTTCAGAAGAAGAAAATCTCTGTTAAATTCAAATTGGAGCACTATTTCAGTTCAAAAAATGCTTCCATGCAAACCCATGAATATTTCTATTTTGACAGCTAACGTATTTTTTTTCCCTCAGAGTGATCCTTTCAAGTTTTAGCTGCACTATTTTTTAAAAATATAACTTTTCTAAAACAGTTATTAAACACTTCAAGATAAAGAAATTATTTTGGGTCAGAAAGCTTCCCACCACCCTTCAAAAAGGCTTGGGATTTTTTTGTTCTGCCTACTGAACTAAAAATACTGGTATTTGCAAATATATAGAAAGAGAAGAAACTTGGTAGCAAACCCATATGCTCTGGGAATAGTTTAATGCATCTCTCCATCTTCCACCCCTGTCCACCAGCCTTCTCATCCTTAAATCAACACCAAAACAAAGAAAAAAAAAAAAAAAAGCTGTTTAAATTCTGAAATTATTTAAGATCTCCATCTCTGCTCCAAAAATAACTTGTATATTTGGTTGCAGAGATAGTGACTTCTAACAAACCATCTGTGAGGACACAGCAGGAACAGGACAGCAAGGAATGGAGCAAGGCCCTTCACAGCATCCAGGAAGGAAAGGAGATGGAGCCAGCGACAAGATATATTTTCTGCCTGAGAGACTGGCACAGGAGAAAAGCTAGGCATAGAACAGGTCCAGAGACCCTCTAAGAGGCAGGACTAGATATCATAGGCTGAGCTTCAGTGGGGGTCCTCAGCTCATGAGCTGAACATCCCAGGTGAGGCCAGTCAGGGACAGTAAATCCCATTAGCACCCTCAGGGCTCTGACATTATTCTGCAACAGATGAATTGTGATTAATCAGATGCTTTTTTAAGAAGCTCCGAGCACATGACTATTATGTGTGTTTACTTAAACAAGAGTGAAAGAGGTTAATGTTTCTTACTGAAAATTTGTGACATGTTAAAGGTATGCATAAGTCGTATGTCTAATGTCAAATCTAGTGATTTTTTATTTAATTGGTTTTGGGACTGAACCCTCAGCTAGGCTGTCAAGTGCAAGATATTAAAGTGCATTGGAGCCTTTTGGAGTAAACAGATTATTTGAAAATCCCATAAGGGTATATTAAAAGAATGCAATGTTTAGCCATGTTTAAAGTTAGTCTGGCCACTCTGTGCATGCACAAGACTGGATTAGTAAAGCTTTGTTTAAGTGTCTGCAAACAAAGGGATACCACAAAGCAAACATAAAGTGCCTAAGCACCCTATATCCTTTAGGAGTTAGCTTTATAAATGGTTTTGAAACACTTAACCAGCAACCTCCCTGAATCCCTCAAGAGCTAAATATCACTAAAAATTGGCCAGAAGTGTAGGTTGCAGAGATGAAGTATATCAAATGTAATGATCAGATGTTACTTTAAAATATAGACTTATTTTCTTTTGACATTTCTCTCCCTTTCTCTCTTTACTTAAATGCAAGATGATTTCCAAAGTATTTCCAATAAGGAAATACTTCATGGTTCTAAACATTAAGAACCTTCCTGGAAACTTGTCGTAGAACCCTCACAAAGTGTTGCTTTTTTTTTTTTACTTCACGTTAGTGCAGTTTCAAGTCTCAGATTAAGCTCATAAACTATAGTCATATATTACTTCTCTATAGTTGCCAGTGTTCAAAGCCAAAAGAAGCAGGGAAGATACTTCTTTGTTTTTCTGTTTTACTTTATGGAAGGGGTTTTTTTTTTGGTCCAGTCTTTTCTGTTTGTTTCTTTTCCAGTCCAAATCTTTAGACTGGGTTGAATACATGATCCAAATAACAGCTTATTTATCATGCTGTTTGGTGATGGATGCTTGGTGATTGCCTCCCATTCTTTTCTGACTGTAAAACTGAATTAGATTCTACACCGTGCAAATGCACACAATGCACATTGTAATGGCAGCTGGTGGAGAGCTGCTGTAGCCAATTCTGGGTCTTTTTCCAGTTACAACTTCTGTTTCTTGTCTTCTGTGTGCAGTTTTCTGCCACCCCTCCTCCCAACCAGCACCTTAAAGAAAATGTAAAAAGTATCAGGCAAGGGCACCAGCTGGTCCAATTTTCTGTCCCCAGATATTCATAGTCTCTGATTGGAGTCATGGTCCCCTAAAAGCCTCATTTACACAGGAGAAGAAAAAAAAATCACTGTACTTTTTTCATCACAAAATATTAAACAGTTTAGAAAATAGGCTCATGTAGTTCCTGTTCAAAAGGTCGTCCTTCTTAAAATAATAAAATGCCAGATTCTTCAAAACATTAATGCATACATGTGCAAACACAGTATAAGCATGTAGGAGCATGACTTTGGTAACTTTTCCACATAACTGTATTTTCTTGGAAGGAATGACCTGCTGTCTATTTGTAACTAAAAGAGGTTTAAACTTAGAAGTACTGTTATTATTGGTTTTAAACACCAAAGGTGTTCTTAATAGTTATGGGAATTTGTAATACAGTAAGGAACTACAAGACTAGCAGTCCCCTGAAATCTGTGCATGGAATATAAAGGAATACAAAAAACATAACTTCAATTCATCCTCTTTTTGTTTTGTTCTTTTAGATTTCTCTCTGCTTTCTTAGTGGATTGATGTTTGGTGGATTTTTTAAGGTCCAAGATTCCTTTTAAGGTTCCTTTGTCTCTAAGCAAAGGGATACAGGGCTTTAGTTTTAGACCTCGGATTATTTTCTCGTTTCTATGAAGAGGCAGTGATCTGAGCCAATCCAGGCAGGTTCCATTTTTGGATTTCCCAGTGTAATACCACCCCATGTAAGCCTACCTTTGGTCAATATATCACAGTACATACCCTGAAGTGGCTACAGAAGTCACAGGCCAAAGGCATCTTGCAAACTGCTGCAAGGTGATTAACCATGATTGATTTACTGTTCAGTGGTGTAACTGTTAAATAGATTATCTCCTTTTAGCTGCCATTTTCTTACGGGTATTGAGACAACAGCTGAACTGCTTTTCCCATTCTCCTTGGTGAATTATCACTTTATTTAAACTGCAAAAAAGGTATGTATTTCTGAAATTCTGTGATAAAGTCGTGTCTGCTTCACTGCAGGTATAAGCATAGGTTTTACTTTCTCCCCACATTCATCATTAGTGTAAAGAAGTGCTTCAAGAACACTTTTTAATGTCTAAGGTTTTTAAACCTTAGTTCATTTGTGCTTCCCTCTGTAACAGCTTATTTTCTGCCTATGCATTTCCTCATATACTATAAAATATAGAAATTTTACCTGTATCCCCATTCTGACTAATCTCTTGGTGTCCTTTTTAATTTTCAGAGATGTATATTTACAATTTGGAGTTGGGATTAACTATATTTTTTTTAAATGTACAAAATGTAATTTTTTTCTATGAGTTTGAATATTAAAAAAGTTTCAGCTTAAAAGAAATCCTCCAAAATAGGCAATAATGTACTTTTTGTAGAGATAATTTTACCTTCCTTAATAAAAGAATAAGAAAAAGAAAGAAATACGATTTTGAGTCTATAACTCTTATACTCTTAGTTTTCTGAGGCCATCTCTTGATGTACAGCCCTGGATCCTCCATGCAGTACCATGCATCTCAGTGGTTTTTTTTTTTTCCTTTTGTGATCTCTTTTCATCCCTGAGATACAAGAGCTTCTGACACAGTCACCTTTACCAGCTTTGTGATCATTCCCCTACCCACTGGGAATTTTGCAGTGCTGCACTGACTGCTTTGGTTCCCTGTTACAGAAAATCTTGTGTGAAATGAATTTGTGAAACTTGAGACTCCAGCCTACACATCCTATTTTCTACAGTTCCCAATGCTTCCATTTTCTGATAAAATAACCTTCTATTTCATTAACTCTGTGTTCATAACTTTTGTAAGGAAAATACACATGTAGACTGTTGGGTTAACCATTATATTTCATTAAAACATTTCAGAAAAAAGACATTTAGTAAAAACTGGTCCAAAATGCAGTGGTAGGTTTAGATTCAAATGTAATGATCACACTGATTTTCTTGTGTTATCACATCAGTCCTCTTTTACAGTGTCATACTGAACATGGTACCAATTGGGGTATCAATGGTTTTAATCTCCTGTCCTCTATCACCCGCTGGTCACTTTCCATCACATTCATTGTTTGATAACTTCACCCAGTACCAAGTTCCCTAATATTATATATCTTGGTTTCTGTATAAGCTTCATAATGCCCAGACTCTCTTACTTTATGTGAAAGAGATGGTGACTACACCGAGAACAAATCACAAGCTGAAAAAATTTACTGGTCTCATTTGTCTGGAATATTTCTCTCCCTGATCTCTTTATGATCTTCACAAATATTTGCAAAGGTAAAGCATGAAATCCAATGAAAGGATTGGAGAGGATATGAAAAGTGAAAATTTGTCAGTTTAAAGCCTCACATCCAACATTATGCTGTAAGCCGTCTGCACCATGTTTAAATTGAAAGCAAGAGAGCAAAACATTGAGAATGTACAGATGATAAAGAACAAAACAGACTATAAACAGGAGACAGCTGGAGACCGCAGTTCTGAAACTATAATCTTCCTTTAGTATATCTAAAACAGAGCAATCACTTCTCTTCCTTGACATTAGCAAAGCATAACTCTGATTCACTGAAAACTCAGACTTTGTTCTGATTCTCTGTAGGTAGGTTTTAGTCCTTAGTGACACTGTAACTACTGAGTGCATTAAAAATCAAAAAGACAGTTATTCTGCATGCATTGTCACAGGGTACTGAAGATAAACATCTCTGACCTATAAAAACTGAAAAGAACAAGGAATGTTATCTGCATTGTAACAGGAATAATTAGTTAGAAATGTCATAGAAGTAGAGCATCCTTGTCAAAGATAGGAAAAAAAATTCTCCCAACTTGGCATTACCTCTTGTATTCCTGCTATTCTGATCATCTTTGTATGAATCTAAACTTCTCTGAGTTGAGCAGAGTTATCCTGATGTATTCTATCATAAGTAAATTTAAATGGGTCTATGTGAACCCAAAAATCCAGTGAGAAATGAGTTACAAAGAAGACAGTGAGATGACCCATTTTACGGAGGATTGTTTCAGACTCTCCAGACTGCAAAAAAAACACTCTTCATGGTTCAGCATCATTGCAAAAGACATGGTAGCTCAGGCCTAAATCTAAGGCAGCAGAGACAGTAGCAGGAGGCATATTTGCTGAATATGAAGAGCAAATTCCATTCCCATAGATATGAAAATAGAAAGGAAACATGAAGAAGAAAGCTGTGGGGTATGCAGGTGGTATAAGGCAATTTACTCATGAAAATGAGAGACTGGTCTTTCAAAATGTGTGAGAAATAATCTTATCAGTTCATAGTTTTACCAAAATGTAAAGCATTAAGCTTTCAATCTTCAGTTAAAAACATCATTACAATTTTATTCTACCATAAAACCTTATTTAATAAAATCCCTAATGAGTGCACTTTTATTCTTTCTTATTGTATCTATTCTGAAGAATGGATGTTTATGTCTCTGTCTTGCCTTGCTATAATTCTTCTATAAGCAGGAAAACAAAAAGCACTTAAACCCAACAGTTCTATGCTCAGTTGCTAAAAAATAAATAAATAGATACTCTAGCTATAATTTTATAGCTACAAAAATGACAGGATATCACCCAGTGCTTATAGGAACCTGGGGGAATCTATAAACTTGGGGCTATATACAGCATTTCTCCAGCTCCATCTCTCACTGAAGAACATCCCAGAGTTCCAATTACCAGGCCACTTGAGAATTCTGCAAGTGCTATTGCTTTGAAAGTGATACTTCACAGCCCTTTATTGCTAGGGTGAGAAGTTACCTAAGTGAAAAAAGCTTACTGATTTACTTTGAGAACTCACCTTATTTGCCTAAACATTAGAACCAAGCACCCCCTAAGACTTCTGCATTAAACTGGCAGAAGCAATACAGGGAATAGAGGTGTCTGGTGTACTTTTGGTCTCAAATTTCACTAGGTCCCTGTGCGTGGGTAACACTATAAAGCCAACAGGAGGAGTCAGCGGAGTCTACCTCTACTCATGTTTCTTCTGTCTTCCTTTAAGAACGGCTCAGTCATGGAAGTTCTCCATCCCTGGAAGTCCTGGCTAACTGGGGAGGTCCCACATGAGCAGGTTGGCCAATAAGAAGAGCCAGAAGGAGCATTCAGAGGACAACAGGTCGGCCAGCCTGACCTGAGTGTCCAGCAAGGTTACGGAATAGATCATCCTGAGTGCAATCACATGGCACATGTAGCACAACGAGATTGGGCAAAGCCAGCACAGTTTTAGGAAAAGCAGGTTCTGCCCCTAACTGGTCTCCCTTTATGACTAGATGACCCACCTGGTGGGTGCAGGGAAGGCTGTGGATGTGTCTACCCGGGCTTCAGCAAAGCTTTCAACACTGTCCTCCATGGCACATTCCTGGAAAAGCTGGCAGCCCACGGCTTGGACAGGTGCTCTTTTCACTGGGTTAAGAACAGGCTGGACAGCCAGCCCCAGAGAGTGGTGGTGAACAGTGCTGCATCCAGTTGGTGGCCAGTCACCAGTGGTGTCCCCCAGGGATCAGTGTTTGGCCCAGTCCTGTTTAATAATATCTATATTGATGATCTAGTTGAGGGGATCAAGAAAATTAATGGACAACACCAAGCTTGGTGGGAGTGTTCATCTGCTGGGGGACAGAAAGGCTCTGCAGAGGGATCTGGACAGGCAGGATGGATGGCCCAAGGCCAACTGCATGAGGTTTGACAAGGCCTAGTTCCAGGGCCTCCTCTTGAGCTNAGCTGGGAAGGGTCTGAGGGAGCACAAGTCCTGTGGGGAGCAGCTGAGGGAGCTGGGGGTGTTTCTCCTGGGGAAAAGGGGGCTCAGGGGGGGGCTTATCACTCTCTAGAACTCCCTGACAGGAGGTTGTGGCCAGGAGGGAGTCAGTCCCCTCTCCCAGGTAACCAGTGACAGGACAAAAGAACAAAGCCTTAAGCTGCTCCAGGAAAGGTTCAGGCTGGACAGCATGAGGAATTTCTTCATGAAAAGAGTTGCTAAGCATTGGAATGGCTTGCCCAGGGCAATTGTGGAGCCACCATCCCTGGATGTGTTCAAGAAATGACTGGGCATGGCACTCAGTGCCATGGTTTAGTTGACACAATGGTGATGAGTCAAAGGTGGACTCAGTGATCTCAGGGGCTTTTTCCAACTTAAATGATTATGTAATTCTGTAATTTAAATATGTTTGAAACCTTTCTCTAATGGTTTTTACCAATGTAGCTAGTATAAGGTATATATAGGTGTGTGATGTCTTCGATTTTACTGATAATATATTCATTTTTTGCAAAATACTTCAAATGTTAAGTATCATTTGGAATACAGCCTCCTGCTCATAATATCCTTAGTTACCTTCAACATTTGAAGAAGTTCTATTCATTTATGGTGTATGTATGTGTATATATATATATTTAATCAAAATATTATTAATAATGTAAATTAAAAATAAGAGAAAGCCTACTTGTTGTAGGATTAGATTTATTTTAAATTTCTGAAAAATAACAAGAGATAAAGCCTGTTTTTCAACCAATAGAATTTTTTTTTAATTGAGCAATATCCCAGATATGTATTCTACTTATTCTACAGACATTTTTGTACTTAACTATTGAAATATCATTGATGAAGTTGTTTAGAATTGGGTCTAAAGTCCAATAAGCATAAGCAAATCATAAATTAAGTAAATTTTTAAAAAAGTCTAGATACTGATGCCATTACAGACTTGCTTCTTGGACTAATAATTCTTTAGTTTTGAATGTTTTGTCGTTTGAGGCATGTCAGGTATTTGGGGTTATGTCTGAGGCAGGATTTTAGAACTGACACATTGTAATCCTGGCCCTTTCACATCTCTGTGATGCAATCAGGATTATAAAGAAGTTTAATTTTCCTCTTCTTAGTTGCAGATGAGCAGGTAAAAATTCATTAATACTATTATTTAGGTCATTTTATTTAATTACTATGAGGCACAGCTATTGTGTTTTGAAGAGATTTCGGAATTAAGAATTTGGAATTAAGTGATGAGGAAATAAAATCAATTAAGACTGAGGAACCAAGAAAAAAAAAAAACACAAACCCACAAACATTTTCTTAGCTCTTTAAAAGCAGAAACAATATAAATTGTCTCTAAATAATTCACATTGCACCAGGCCAGCTTCTCAGAAAGCAACATTTCCATTTTCATTTACAAGTTTCCCCAAATGTTTCATTAAAATTCAAGGGCTGTGCTGGAAAATGAACTACTTTCATTTTTTTAGGTTTGGTGGCTGGTTTTTGTTGTTTGTTTTTTTTTTTTTAGTTTTATACAGATTACCTTCTTCCCTTATCTTCTTTAGCAGTTGGCACCTATAAATGGCACAATTTTTTAAAACTCCTGGATTTCAAAATTCAGATCACTAAATAAAGGCTGGTGAGATGTGACAGTGGCACATTCTGTTCTCCCATGGCCTTTCCTCTACTGTTTTGCCTCCTCAAATGCTCAGTCTGTGGCCCTTCATTGCAGAGCCTGATTTTTCTGGTGATGAAGAGATAATGGACCCTCTGAGAAATAAGACACCATGTAATAATGGTCTGCCCTACAGAAGTAGTCCATTTTAATTTCATGGTTGTTGCATTATCCCACATGTTTTCTCACAAGACATTACAGCAGGATCACAATAATTCCACCACTGGTATGTACATAAAGCAAAATTAGCTTTGAAAGTGTTACTCTTTGAAGTACTTTCTTTCTCTAGGTTGTATAAAGCATAAATTTATAATGACTGAATCTCCCATTTTGCTCCTTTTTTTAGGTACAAAAGCATTTTTATTCTACAGATGCATGTAAGCTCAAAGCTAAATCTAAGGCCTTTTGTTTCAGTATAAGGAACGGACCTGAGACCAAATACACAATATACAGGGGCTAATATTCAATGGAAAATCATTTTGAACCAGTAACATTGAAAAGAGAGGGATATTCGTGAAAGAAAGGAAAAAAGAAAGATAAGGTTTTTTTAAGTTTTTTTCTTAAGATGTATGAAATATATTTCCTTTCTTTGGTTTTTTCAGGAATCCTGTCACAAATGGTTTATAAGGCCTTTTGTTTAGGTAATGCAGCTAATATTTTGATTATCCTTAATAAAAAAATCTGAAACATTTAAAATCATCCTTGTATATATTAATTATGTGCAAAAAATAATAATCTTCCTTAAAACAGATATATTCCTACTACTGATGTAGGCCTAGGAAACTGTCATGGAGTGTTTTTAAGATTTTTTTTATATATTTGCAGTATCTTGGTGGATGTTTTGTGTTTCAACAGAGCTCTCAAACGAAAAGCTCTTTTGACAGTGAATGTGACACCACCCCCACCCCGTTCATAAAATGTCTTTTTCTGCATGTTTTGCTGTGGCAGAAAAATTTTGAATGGACTTGTGCATGATTTCACTTTAGTTATTGACCAGTATGATGAGTTATTTACCAGTATCATGGTTTATTAAAGTCTCAGGAAAAGAATAACAGCCTAATAAAGCACTACCAAAACACCACCACAAATACTTAAAGTAACTCCTCAAAATTGTAAGTTACCCAAAGCTCAACTTAATTGTAAGCTACCCAAATCTGCACATGTGTTTGACCAAGTTCCACGTCTCTGGCAGTGGTCAGGAGCAGATGCTTACCAACAAAAGAGTGATGTTCCCTGAGGATGTGATTCCCATTTCAAAGGTTTTAAAGACTGTGGACTTCCTAAATTTGAGTCGTAGACATATATTTCCTAACAGTTCTTGATGGACTTCCATAATTTTTCCCTAAACACTTTAATCTAGGGGGTTTGATTTTCAAAGATGTGAGCATCTACATGACTGCATTGTGTATTTGCTTTTCCGATCTACAGCACTACTGGCAATATTTTTAGCAATAACAGTTACGTGGAAAATATGCAAACACAGGTATATGTTATGATGTCAAAAAGAGACATTCTATGAGCAAAAGAAAAGGACACTTACTGTGGCAAGTCACTAGCATGAAGGCAAAAATTTCATATTTGGGGTATACAAATAAATGGTGTAAGGACATTATTCCTCTTACAGATTCCTTATGCAACCCACTGGTTCAGCCTGGGTGACTTTTCCTACTTAATGGCACAATGGAGAGAGAAAAAAATGGCATGGAGCCATTGTAAGCAAAAAAAATGGTGTTATTTGAGTGATAAAGTCTTTTGGCCAGTTTTAAGATGGAAAGTTAATTGGTTTTGTTATATGACTTTTAAATTTATTTTAATAAAAACCTCTACATTTTTTCAAGCATTGATTCCTTTCTCCCTCTTATTTTCAACACTCTCCACTCTAAGGCATTTACAGATCATAAAAGATGTGAATGATTTTTTTTTTTTTTTACATTTCTCCTACTGCTTTGTGATCTAATATCTTCCGGAGGTTCAGCTGGTACAGGATCTATTCTCATCCTCTTTTTTATTTAAATTTTCCAGGTCTGTTCAATGTCAGAATTTTCAAAAGATTAAAACGACAAGACTTTTAAAGTAGGCTTCATTTATGACCACAAATCCCTCAGTCAGTGAAGGAGAAAAGGGGGATAAACTTGAAGCTAAGTCAGAAACCTGCCTTGAATGGTCGGTTTTTTTTTTTCCTGGTTAATCTTTTGATGTAGCAGTTGCATCAGAAGCAAAGGTCAAATCACATTGCTGCTTGCTGATACTGGCTGGTCATCTGTCAGTGGGCTGGACATGCCACCTCCCCAGACACATCCTGTCCTCTCACTGCAGGCCTGCAAGAGGAGAAGCTCAGGAAAGTTTTATCTCCTCATTCAAGCCAAGGAGAAGAAAGTACTTAAAGTGCAAAATACACATTTTGACCTGCATTTATATGCATTTGAACAGATATGCTTCTTAAGAACTAGCTTTTCATAACACTCTTAAGCTTTAGGTGTTCTGAGGGTTTTTTAGGAACTTCCCAGTAGTCTGCAACATGGAATCCTTACAACTTCTGCTAGAATGGGGGTGCTTTGGAGTGTCATGGGCCAGTTACTTAAGTGACGTTGAGACTGTTTTGTCCCCTTGTCAGGTAGGCAGCAATAGATTTCCTGTTAACATCCAGTACAAACAGCGTAGTGGCCAAACATAAGCAAATAACATCTAGCGAAAAATAACCCTGTGGTTCACTAGAGCTCCACTTCCAAAGTACTTTCTGTGGTGGCTTAGTATACCAAGATGTAAAAAAGCAAACAAACTAGCGGAAGTGAAAAAAGAAGATGAGAGTTGCTCACTGAGAAAATAAACTTACATTTAAAGTGGTACAATAGCCAAAATAGAAAGATAAATAAAAGCAGAAGTCTCTACCCAGGACATTGCTGGTGTAATCGTTCTACTTTTCAATCCATGCTATATTTACCCACTGCAGGATCTATTCAAACTTTATTGATCCAATTCTCATTTAGTCTCATTCCCTCTCCACACACATATACTTTTCTCCCTTTCTAGTGTACACTAGACAGAGATTTACAATAAACCAGAAAATAATTCCTGGATCCATTTTTCTACATCCCATTCAGATGTAATAGGATTACAAATTAACCCTTTACATGCACACAACCAAACATTTATAAGCAAAAATGATAAGCTTTTGTTAGATCTTGCTTTGTTAATGTCTTCTGAAATGCTTTAGTTTCATTTGATTTGATTAAGCCTAAATAATTCTATATAATCTGTACATTTTACCTATTCAGAGCATATCTGTAGTCAGAGCTCTGGTTTTACAAGAGAACATCTTGAATTTGCATATCAGTCCTTCAACTCACTGAAATGGATATGAAAAATTATGACACCTCAATAAGATATAAAGGCACGTAAGAGGCGTTGGAATGGTATCTGTCTTTCTGTAGACAGTAGCATAAATGTTTATCACCAACATAATTTTCTTTTTTTGTGACAGTCTTTAAGTAAGATTATAAAAGCAACACCAAAGTTATTGAGATAAGGTGAACTAAAAAAGTCTAGAAAATTTATGTGGTCTGATATGTCACTAGAAGGGCAATGCCTCAATATTCTTTGTCTTGTACCATTCTTGAAAATTACAGGAGATGGTTTTTTAAAATGTCACAATCAGAAATCATAGTGGTAGTGTTTTTCCTGTTCTCACACTTCCATCCACTTTTGTTTTATTCATTTGCTAAATCATTCCAAGGGGGTCAAGAGCCCTGTACACAATGTTCTCTTCACCCTGCAGAACTCAAACCCATACCTCCAAGGAATATCTCTAATTGCTTCAAGGAGGTGATCTTTATTCCTCCTGTTGTGGTTGTATTACTTTGCATAAGAGAAATAGTTAACTGGAGCATGAATGTCTAGGAAACTTTTCTGAAAACAGGTCTTACATTTCCCTTTCTCCTCAGTGCAGGTTTTGTGTTTCTTCCAATGATTAATGCAAAAACCATTCAGTCAGGAGAGTCTGGTATTCAAAAATCCTTACTCTTCTCCCCCTTTCTTGTGTCTGGAGTGCTTTAACCAGAGAGTCATGATTAAGATATGTTTGCTTGCCAATCCAAAGTGTTAACTGTATGTTCCCAAAAGAAAAGTTTTGACTACTCATCATTTTGCCTAGCATAAAATTAATTTGTGAGAATTTTCCTCCAGGTAGGGACTATGAGTTTTTGATTTCTCCCTCAAAAACTGGCTATCTTGTTTTAGTCAATGTGTGATCTTCAGGTGGGCACAATATCTTCATCCTGAGATGCATTTTGAGAACTGGTGTTTGGAATTAACTATGCAAGCAGCACCTAAGTATACTACAAATTACCATTTTCATACCAGAGAGATACAGGTAGGATTTGCTGCAGTCCCTTCTTTCTCTAAAATTACTGGTGGAACTGGTGTTTTCATGCTCTTTCCTTTTAACTGTGAGGGTTTTTTACTGTGATATTAAACTTAAGATTAAACCAATGACAAGAGCTTTATGTTCTGTTTTGAAAAGAGTGAAATGTGTAACCACATTTTTCATACATTTAGATGGGAATTTTTGAGTCTGGAGGAAGTTGCTCGAAATATTACCTCCTAATGTCTTGTGCTCTACCCATGAAGCTGGCAGTTTCATTGTTTCAGAAGAAAACTGACACAAAAGAAAGTTCTGACAAAATCAAAAGCAGTTGTTTAAAGCTGGGGCCATGCCCAGTCTTCCCATACAGAATATTAAAAGCATATGTTCAACCTTTTCCACACGGTCTGCTCTTTCAGTCCTGCTCCCTAAAGCCATAAGGAACATCAAATAAAACTTTGAGTGGATGAGGACTATAGACAAAATAATTTCTAAACTTTGTTTATTGATGATGCACAAAGACTAGTAAATGTTATTAGTAATAGATTATTTTTATGACTAACATTTGCCATAGAGTTTGTTCTTTCATTCATGAATGCTTTCAGATCGGTGACAAAAGCTGACAAATACTTACCATGCCTAATTATCAAGGTATGGGTTATTCCCTGATAGTCACAATATGTTCCTTGTTCTACCAAATGAAAAAAGTATTATTAAATAAAAATGTGATGAATAAGCCAGTTCCTGTCTGAAATTGTAGAAGTTTGCAATAAAATCTATCTATATGAGAAAATAATTGTGAGTACTTTGCAGCTGACAGAGTGTGTATGAGTTACGAATAACACAGCTCCAAACTTCAATCAAATCTGGGTGCAACACTCTGGTCAATTCTACAGTGTAGGCATTATTTTAGTAAGGTGGCCTTAGAATCATTGTCAGCCCAGGTAATAAAATCTTAGTGATTCCGTGTCTTGAGTCACTGCCTTATCCAAAACCAAAATACAGTCTATTCCTCATCACACTTCCTAGGCATCCATAAGATGCATTCTTGTTAACTAACAAACACCTGTAATTTAAAGTGGAAACCTTTCTGAAAGACCTCTTCACCTAATCACTGTATAAAATGTAAAGACAAGGTTTGCACCTGCTCAGGGACTCCAAGGCCACCAGTCAACATATCCAGGAACTGGCTCACTCATACACAGAATCTGCCCACTTCTTCACCATATTATTGACATTATTAGCTTCCCACCCATAGAAATTCTGTAAGCTGGAAGTGTGGTGGGTCTTGGATAGATATTTCAATGGAAGAGAGGAACAGAGACCTGGTAAAGACTGCAGTATATAACTGCCAGGCGGATGCTTGCCTGTCTCTTTTCTCCTGTCATTGATAGGGCTGAGTACCTTATACATTCAGGAAAGGAGGAATGGAAAAACTCCATTTTGCAAGTAGAGACTAGAAGAACTAGCACTTTCAGCACAGCTACGTAGAGACAGCAATTGAATCTCATTCTTGCAAATAATCTTCAATGTCTAATTTCAGCAGGAATACAACTTGTACAACTGCCAATACATGTCACAGGCTTTGTTTCTTTGAAAGGTCTGTGGTTAGACATTTATGAATGGAACAGATTGAACAGTGTATTATTTTCATCAGGAATATTTTCATACACACACACACAAAAATATTCACCCAGGAAGCAGCCTTATCACACATCCAGAAGAAAACATCTCAGTACAGAGGTAAACTGTTGCATCAAAAGGGACCTTCCAAACAACTAACCAAAACACTGTTCCAAATATGAGTGAACTAACTGTGGAATCTGTGCATCTAATTCTTGATTAAACAAGATTCTTGATCTCTTACCTGGTCTTGAGATTACTGAAAGCAAAGGAGCAAACTTACATCCATAAATTTAAATTGATACTGCATAACTTCTTGAACAGGATCTTATGAGCAAACCTCAGAAAATATAGACAAATTTTTCTGACACAATGGAAATTTTTAAAGGCACCTCTTTACTGACATCCACTTTAAAACCAAAAGATCAATGTGAACGAGGAAGCAAATTCATTTAAATGGTTAGATTAATCTCAGTAACGTTTTAAGTTTTTAACATTGTAAAACCTATTTAGAAAAACACAATTTGCTTATATCCAGTCTGAGTTGTGCTTTTATGTAAGAAGGGAATATAAACCTGGTGGAGTAAGCAAGAGTATCAAGTTCAGCTAATACACAGTACACACTGCATTGTGTTTCTTTTAAACATTTTATTTAGTGTTTCATAAAGCAAGGACCCCACAGAAAACTAACCAAGGAATTGAAATATGAAGCTTCTTTCTCTCCAATACATTTTTGGTTTGTTTTTAAAGCAATTATATAAAGTGCTCTAATTGCTACTTACTTTAGGAAGGGTTTAGCACTGCAAGATGCAGACTACACCAAAGATATTTTGAGAGTTTCTAGAAAAATACACGGTGATGCCAGACTATTACACCTATGGAGCATTTGGGTTTACATGGATTTTACCTTTTGAGGGCAGGGGGAAGAATAGGAGTCTGCAACTTTGGCAGTTTACTTTAGATGATGCATTCCATTTCATATAAATTTGTTACAGTAGTTAAGCAAAACAATGGTGCTTCTATTTTCAAGCCACGTTATTTTTTAACATGTACCAGAGCTGTCATGCAAGCAGCCTGCCTGCCTGCTCTGAGAGAAGGTTTCATATTCCAAAAGGCTTCCATCCCCCTACTCCCTAATGGCGAAAATAAATCAGTTTCATCTGCTGGTAGTTTCATTTCTTCTTCCCCCTCCCCGTTTTTTTTTGTTTTTTTTTTTTTTTTCCACTTCCCTCTCCTTCCTTTGTGGGCTCCTTTCCACAATGCCATATGGCAGCTGAAGGAAGGGTAGAGCAATGATCTGCATTTTCAGCTCTAACAAAAGATGCAATAGTGTCAAAGAGGCTCATGAATGCATGAGACATACAAGTATAGAGAAGTGCCTCCAGTCCTGTCAGGAAGGACTAAAGGGAAGCCTAATAAACCTGACATTGCTTTAGTGTAAAGAAAGGCAGCAGTGCTTCTCTCAGTAGTTCATCTCGCTCCCATCCATCTCCCCCCACCCCCCTCTCCCCTCCCACCCCTTTGATTCCATGCCAAAATCCCATTAGCTCTATTAATGACATGTGGTTCAACGTAAAAGCATGTGGCAGAACAAGAAAGGCACAAAATCAACCATCCTATCTATTCGGTTTTGATACATGTATCACGAGATAGAAGTATTTCAGCAGGGGCCGTGTCAACTTGGCTACGTGAACAGCAAAGCGAAAAAATGCAGCATGAGGCTGTAATCAGTTTCTCAGCTGTCCTAATTCATCTCCCTAAAGTCTTAACATATGAATAGTTGAAACTTAATTTTAAAACGCTGACAAAGTTTTCAGCATTTGTGCTCAAAGCACAGCTTGGGCTTTGTCTGCCCCTCGCCCTCCCCAAGACTTTAAGCTGGCTAAATGCACTCCTGAGTGGCTTTGTGTGGCAGAATGAATGCACCCTGCACTACTGCAACCGCTTAGGACTCCCTCAGTTAAACAAAAAAAAAGGCACGGCTGAATTCTGCTGTGAGGCTCAGAGAGATATGGCACTTCAATATGCAGAAGGTGCTTCCTCCTGGAGTGTGTTTGAGGGCTGCCTATGATAAGGTTTGCTGTATTTCTGAATTATTTAGACTGAACATGTTTGTAACTTGATTTTCCTTCCCTAAAAGTAGGCATTTCTATATGAAAATAAAGGAATGTATTTTCAAACTGAAGTAAATCCTAGCTTTGGCAAGCGAGCAAGGCAGTGTCTGTTATAAGGCAACACTACATTTTATTGCAACAAAGTTGTAGAAAAGGACAGTAGTATTGATTGACTAAATAATAAATATTCTGGTTCGTTCCCTGTGCCTCAGGATACTTCTGTTTAGTCCACAGAAAGTCAACGAACAGTTAAATTTCATTCAGAAATCAACAAGATTTTCCAAAGTCTTAGTGCAATTTTAAATAATATTAAAATTTTTTAAAATTGTTATATTTTGGAAAGTACCTGAATCACTTCCAGAGGTATAAATTCAATCTTTCAACATCTGCACAGGCTTTTCTGATTAGCCCAAATAACTCAGAAAATAACTATTGACCTGTAGCCCTCTCTAGGGCAAAAGAGTAAAGTTGAGAGTTTCTATTGGATTTAGCTGCACTTAAAGCCTGGCTGGATTTGCTGGTCATGGCATCCACCCTTTAAACCCCCAACTGTCTGTCGTAGCAAAACTGCAACAAAATAAATCAGCTATTCAACATTTCCTTTTCTCTTTAAGAATATCTGTTTACGTAGATCATACCCACTCAGCAGGGTGTGGATATTTTATCAGCAGAACAGCAGTTGGGGATGCTTAGGGATCCAGAAATCTGTCATCTGTTTTTTTGATTTTTTTTTTCCACTTTAACATCTGTATTGCTTTTAACTATGTGACTTGCACAATTTCAATTTTTTTTTTTTTTTTAATGATCATGCTATGGCAAATCTAAGCACAATTTCAAAAACAAGGTAAACATCCTCACCCAAACCCAGAACCCTGGATATGAAGTTATTAAATATTTTGATTGGAGGTACCATTAATCCCTGCAGTTTTAAAGATGAAAGTAGCTTTGGGCTCTAGACTCATCAGTGCTCTTGTGTACATCAACCATACATTACTGATTTCCTCTTGAACTCTACCAAAATTTAAGTATCTCTTTGAAAATTAGCCCCATTTCCTTGTCTATATCTGTGTATATCTACCTATATCATCTATATCTATATCTAATCTATATCTATACCTATCTATCTAGACTTCTTTGATGTAAAGATTGATCATCAGCTGTATCAGAAGGTCTTCCCTGTCTGTGGATATAACTCAGTCAATACCACGTCTGGTGTGCACGGTGGCAGCACATCCATTTTGGCACAAGGTTTGAGGCCACACTCCTGGCTTTACATGTTGGCATCTCTGTGGGCACCTCAGTCAGAGTGACTCACTGTCTGCTAACCAGAAATTTCTGTGCTCATCCTGGTCAACTCGCCTGTGGTTTGGGATTTAGCCCATACCTTAATTCACAGTGTGCCATGTTCTATATGAAGCTAAACTAGGTATTTTGGGAAATGTCTATGTCCATTTTTCAAGAGCACAAGGGATGACTGTTACTTCCCTTTCCTTTTACCAAACAACATAAATGAGGAGTGTTATTTGTGTTTAGAGATTATATGCAGAAAAATATAATCTTCGGTTTTGGTTTTATTTATGAGCACTAGTTAAAACTGAAAATATTTAGCTGGAGAAGTAGACAATTTCTTGACCTACCAAAGGTGTCCTAGATTATCTGTCAACGCCACAGCAACATTTCTTTTGGATTAGAGGTATTGTTTTAACACCTCAAATGCCAGGGCTACTTTTGTAAACCCAAAAGACATTAATGACAAGAGAAAACAGATTCAACATTTCCCTGATAATCTGGATAAGGACGAACTCAAGTGCTTCATCCAAGTGACATCCAAGCACCCTCTTTTTCCTGTTTTAGCTTTTCTCAATGCCTCAAGTCTTCAGATTTGGTCCGAGAGGGTAAAATGCTTTCTGCCAAGCTGTAGCAGGGAAGTATGAAGTATCTCCTGCCTCATTGCATGGATTAGCTAAAATACTCTGAGGCTTGAGCATAAAGTGACTTAAAAGAGAGGTTCATTCCCTGGTCTAACAGCCACACGATGGGAACTATCAGCAAAAGCACAAGATGGGGGAAAACACAGGGAGTTAAGTTATGAATTAGAATAACTTTCTTTCAATGTATTTTTCCTCCTCTTAGTCATAATTTTATCTACCATGCTTGAAATTTTAAGTATGACACCACAGGTCTATCTGGCTGTAGCAATTTTTTTCCTAGCTGTTAACAGATTCATTTCTACTAAAATTCTATTACTCCCAGCTATTTCTCTCAGGAATTGTAACAATTCCTCTGGAAACAGACTGCCAGCTTTGGTATAATCTTACTCCATGTAACTGGAACAAGGTGTGCTTCTAGTAAATCCTGCAACTAGATGTGACAAGAATAAAAAACCTCATTTCATTTCCTCCCTGCCACCCAGACAGGTAGTAATGGAAGACATTTTGAAGTTTTCTGATTCCAGATGCAGCGTTAATTGCCAGACATCAGTGAGAGAATGCAGCTAATGTTATAAACATTATTCCCTACAGCTTTGACATTAAGCAGAGACAGCACAGGAGGGGTCATTTCTCATGTGTGAGGTTGACAAATAAAGGAAGTTAATGTGGAATAAACATGTAGATTCCAACAGATTAATTAAAAAGGCATTTTCATTATCTTTGATGTTTATGAAACAGACCTTGTGTTTAGATAAATTAAAACCAGGGTATATACTATAAATTATACAGATAGACTTGAAATGTTATACATACAGAACTGAAAGAAAAATTTACATGGGCTCAATAATTTTGTCTCAAAATCCCAAATGCTGCTCTTTTTTTTATATATTTAGGTGGATTCAGTCTTGCTCAATACACATGTGGTTATGCATAAAATTAAAACTAAATGCCTCATTCTGTTAGTGGAATGTTTTGAAATATTTTTGAAGTTACTTGAATTTGGCAAGGCCTTTTATTTTTTTAATCTTTGGACTGAAAACAAGCATTTGTTGTGAGCATCTGACATTCAAATGTTTAGTATTTCAGCTTGCTTTTCAAAATGTGATTGTTCATATAGGCTATGTGAAATGTTGTTTTCCTTTGATTACAGGAGTAAGAAGTAGAAAGAAGATAAAGTAATTTGGGGTCTCAATCTGTGTTGTCAGGCAGCAGCTCTAGAGCAGTAATACATCTTAAGTAACATGAAGAATTTCAGTTCTGAGCTATCAGGAGCTTGCTCTGAGGCAAAAATTCATAGATAAAATTTCCGAAGCTATATTATGTGCAGAATTTAATTTTCCCTGATCACAAACAACTGCCTATGGATGTACAGTCCTGACTATAATGGGTATTTTCAGACCCTTGCCCAGATCAATTTTTTTTTGTCTGCTCATGATTCTGAGGAAGAGCTGTTGTAAACAATATTGCATTCCATGTAACAATGTAGTGGGAACATTTTAGCTGACAAGCCTGAGATTCGCTGAGCAGATAAGCCTGAGTTTCATTGAGCAGAACTGCCTGTAAAACCTTCTCTGGACATTCGAATGTTCAGCCAGTTGACAGGATGATGAAAAGAAGCAGAAGCAAGTCAATGCCAAAATAATTATGCAATGGTTGCAAAGCTGAAATCAGAGACTGTTTCTCTGTGCCATTATTGCAAGTTAACATAATTTCTGGACATCTCAATTCAAAAAAATACCATCCATGCACACACCACTACCACTGATATATATCTTAAAATGCCACTAAAACTCTGAGAACTTCTCTTATATATAGCTCTTATTTTCTCAAGCCAGAGTTACAAAGTGATCTCTGCCATACTGTCCCAATTATTCATAAATAATATGTATTTAGCTGGAAAGAAAGCACAGGACATTTCTGTAGTGTCATGCCTCTACCTCTTTTTTCAGGAAACACCTCAGAAATACAAAACTAATAAGTTCCAGAGGATGCAGCAGAGAAAAAGTATTAGAAATAGCATATTTAAATTTTATCCTGATGAATAAACAAGAAGCTCCAAGCAGCCTGGTAAGTCTTGAACATTGTTAGACTTGCAGCACATGATAGTAAATATATTGATATAAAGATATGCACACCCAAAAAAAAAGCACATTCTTGGCAAATTTTCATAGCTACATTGAATAGTAGGTAATTAGGAGAGTTTTATAAAAATAAGGTGAGTATTTAGCTACTCTTCCAAAGCAATGTTTTGGGAAAAGTACCTACATTTTGGAGAGAAAACAATAAATGTTCTGACTTGCATATATAGTAGAATTTATAAAGAAAAATGGTGTGCAGTGTTGTTTCCCCAATTTTCCTGTGCTATGAGGCTCTCTTCCTTTTGGAAGGAATTGTTTCCTGAAGCTCATATGGTGAGGGCCTCCAGAGCTCATTAAATATAAATATAATAAATGAAATCTTAATAATTGCTAATAAAGAGGTGACATTAATTATCCCTTCACAGGACTGGCTGGTAAGAGCAGAAAGACTTACCAGATATATCCTTTAGATTTTATTATACATTGCATCACACCTGTTTTCAATTCTGTTACAACAAAATTGCCACCCATTCCATTATCTACTAACCAAATATCATGAAAGAACAAGCCTCTCCATGTAATATTCAGATCCATGAGAAGAGAAAGTAAATTAAATCCTGTCACTGTGCTAGCAGCATCTTGGCTTCTAAGGAGATGATTAGTGCACCGAATTCGAAAATGTCACACGTATCTTTCTGGGTGTTTAGTGATATACCTGTGTCAGCACCCCTAAAAAACATAGAATCCAATGGATTAATATCTTTACACAGTTTTTGCTATAATGGGCAAAACTCCTTCATAACAATGTTTAAGGCATGAACTATTTCAGTCTCTGACAGCAGGGACACCTTCCACTAGACCATGTTACTCATAGCCCCATCAAGCCTGGCCTTGAATACCTCCATAACCTATAATTATTTCGAGGTAAGTGGTCAATATTTGTTTTCCACTGGGCACTAGAGAAAGCTGAAAGAAATTTGAAATTATATGCACCTGTTTTCAGAAGATTGGAAATAAAGAAAAAACTTTGTCCCAATTCTACTATGGGAAGAATTGCTTATTTTTACTGCTGGGTAAGTGTTATTTATTATCATTATTATTATTACTATTTTTATTATGGTGGCATATTTAGAGAGACTATATTTATATATTTTCTTTAGAGAAAAAGATTGTTGCTGATGAAATTATTTTCTTCCTTGTTGCAACCCATTCTCATTGTTTTTAGATTGTAATGTGGTCTATTATTCAGTTTGCCATTGACTTTTCTGTGCTTCCAGTTCATAATTTGCATCAAATCTGACTTTCACACTGAACAGCATCTTTCCTATTTTCACTGAAATGAAGAGACACTAAATTCAAGCTTCATCATTCAAATGACATTTTGTGAACTTCAACACAGGAACTATATCATGAAGCCATGAAAATGTCATATTATCCACCTATTTCAATCTTTCATCTGCAAATCCCTGCAGTTCAAGTGAATCTTGACAATCTTACAGGCACAGTCCCCAGTCAGTAAATGGTGTCACACCATCTCTAGCCTAGTAAATGTCTTGTTCAGCCACATCATGACTCCCCCCTTCCCTGCTCTGTTTTTCTCGCTTTTTGATACTGGAAGAACATGAACCCACCCAGAATTGCATGCTATAGAAGACATTGGGTAAGTACAGACAAACACACCTCCCCACCCCACTTTCAGTTCCCTCAAGGCTTTTTGTAATCAGAGAATCACTGGGGCCTCCCTGAACGAGTACATTTTCACTGCAATACAATGCAAAAGGAATGTGAATTGGCTGCTTCCCGTGATACTACTGTGACATTAAAAAAAATTCTCATTTCAAAACAGTTTTTTCTTCCTCCCTCTCCCCAAGTTGCATCCTTCAATTCCTACTCCTCCTTACAAGGCAGCAGGAATTCATGATCTTGCACAATAAACTAACAGGTTTTGGTTGCTTGGTAACTATAACCTCTAGGTGATTTATTAGGAGTAAAGTGCTGAGAGAAAAGAGGTGAATATTCTAATTTTCAATATATTTGGGACCATTTCTCTGCAGGTTTACATTGTGTGCTCACAGCATGTACACCTTTTCTCATTTGTGCAGATGTTGATGCTTCCTTATCCCATTGTGACAGCTGTGCATCATTTCACACAGCTTGCATGAGTAAGCTCCTATTTGTACTCATACAGGCACATTTTTCTGCAACTCTCTAGAAGTCTCTGAAAATAAATCCCGTGAAGTACATGAATGTGTAACAGTAAGTAGAATGTGGGTTTTTCAAATGTTAATTTTTCATTTAAAATTTCTGAGAGACAAGAAAAAGATGGTCAGAATTCTGTATCCCTGCCTGTAATTAAGTGATAACTCTTGTTAGTAAAAAACTTATCAAGTAATAGATTTTCAGCTTGTAAGACTTTCGAAGTAAAACAACAACTGTGTGCTGTGTGTTGCCAGTATATTTTGCTTTCCCATCTACATAACTTACAATAGCAGGCAGTGATTGCAGCAGGACTGTATGAACACAGCTACAAAGAGAAGATTAAACAGCAGCAAGCGGCTAAAACACAACACTAGGATTCCTGTCAAATTAATAAATAACTAATTCATTAAACCAGAGAGCCAAATTAGGAAACTGGCCATTTGTGCTTGTAGACACACTGCAGTTAGAGTAATTGGGACCAGCTGTTGTACTGTTTGGGCTCCTGGAAGTGATCCAACACTATTTGGAGGCAACGTCAAAACATGGAGGCAGGCTACGGAGTGATGATAGTGCTTCTGCCTCCACGCTCCCAGCCCCTTTTCTCCTCAAGCAGTTTCTCTGACAGCCACAATGATTCAAGCTCCATACAGCTCATCCTGCAATCGTAACCTAGCTGGAATGACTGCACCCAGAATTAGCTGGTGAAAAGCGCATCATTGAAATATCGCCTGGTAATTAGTTATGGAGAGAGCTTTACCATCCCAAAACATACACACACTTCTATATGTTATTACATCAGGATTAAGGAAAACCTTTGCTAAATTAAAAAAGAAAAAATAAAAGATAAGGTTTTTAATTACATTTTTTCCAAATTCCCCAAATGTCCCAAATGTTTTCCAAAGGGAAGAACAAAAAATTGCAAAACTTCATTTTTAAACTCAGAATTTTCAATATTATTGCACAGCAATAACAGTGTAAGAGCTTACATAAATGAAAGCTAGAAAGGGTACTGCAAGAGTGTCTGAAAAAGACTACACATTAAGTAATCTTTTATTCCATGACACATATTTGGGTCAAAAAAAAAAGGCTTTAAGAAAAATATTGCAAATCCATTATTATGTATACATTTGTGAATTAAATTCTCATTTCAAAACAAGCGAATCTAAGTAGAAACAGTGAAAGTGTTATGTTGTTTATATTCACCACGTAAATTTACAATGTACACTTTTATATCCTTTATAAAAGTCTTCTTGTTTGAGATTAAAAAATCCAATTTAATAGAATTAGAGATCTTTGTCGTTTTAACCGAGACACAAACATGTAAGGATCTTCAAGTATCTTTATGCTACAATTTGTTGTTAATATGTTGCAGAGAGTGGACAGTAAGTCCCTGGCCCCTACGTTTTCACCTGCCTTGAGCAACAGATTATGATACTTAAGTTGTTGACATTTTTCTACTTTTTAAAGGACTGGAATGGAATGAAAGCTTCCAGAAGAGAGGCATATCTTGGAGAGGAATGGGGGAATAAACAAATACAACTAAATCCCAAAACAAATACACTGAGCCTTAAAAAAAATTCAAATTAAAAAAAAAAAAAGGACCAAAAAAAGGTACTTGTGCACTTAAATTCTTTTCCCCCCTTGATGGAAAAGTTTTTTATTTTTCAGCTTAATGTGAAACTTTTTAATGTGAAACAACAGGCATCCCTGTCTGTTCTGTTGACTGCTTTTCATCTCTGGCAGTAGTTTGCAGCAGATAATCAGAGGAGATGGACATACCAGCTCCAGGCCATAACACATGAGGATATGTTCTACAAAGACCGATTTTCTATCCCTCAAACCAGAATCTGGGCACACTGACACAGAGCTGCACAACACCCAAGCTGTTATTGCTATTTAAAATCTGTAATTGCTACTTCAGGCTTTACACAGCTTTGAGAAATCAGGCTGGTATCTCCTTGGCATAGCACTGTGTTCCCTGGATGTGCCAGCTCAGATTAGTCCTAGCTTGGGGATCACTACTGACAAGGTGGTGTACAACTGTACACATTCATATATTTATGGAAAACTTATTGTCACAGAAAGCAGCAATCTGCTGTATAAATATTTCACTGTTTATCTAGGGAGGCATAAAATAATCTTGACTACAAATTAAGCCTCTGTTATTCCTTTTGTCTTCTAAATTAAATTTCTGAGGACAGCTAAAACAGATTTTTCTTTGATTAGGGATTCCAAATTCCCCATAACTTAAGGCACTCTCTTCTGAGTAGATCAAAACTCACACAACAAAAATAAGAGGCAGCACTATTACCTCTGTGGCTGTCAGCCGCAGTCTGTTGCCAGTGTTGTGCTCAGTCATATGTGAGGGTCACCTGAATGAAAAGACTTAGACATAAACAGACTTTAAAAAAATTAATGTAAATTATTAAAATTATATTTTCAACCATGTAAGTAAAGTCCCAGTCATGCCAAAGCTATTTTTCCTCACCAAAAGTAATCTCAGGATTATAATCTGAAATACATACCAAGTATCAACACTAAATACTATAGCTGTGTAACTCGCTAATTCAGAATAAACATCTCACTGACATTACAATCACACTTCCAACTTCCTTGATTCTTTCATCTTAGAATATAAGCAGGAAAATAACACAACTGCATATGTAATACAAAAACATTTCCTTTGTTGTAAATGTAAATAAAACTCAGCAGCAATCAAATTTAACAGGTAACATTAAAACATCTCAGGCCATATAAATCACCAGACAAATATAAGTAGATATATTTATCCCTTCTTAACAAGCTGAATTACACGTGACAAGTCACAGAACTGCTGTGCCAATATCACCTGCCCAGTTTCAAAGAGAAGCATCACAACGCTCCAAGAGCAAGTCAGGAAACAGATTTCAAGTCACAGATCACCAAAGGAACCCTGAAACTTTCTCTCCAGAAAGAGTAAAATCACCAATCCTTTATTAAGCTCCAAATACACTGTTTTCTGGAATGACTTGGCCACATCATGCTTTTCCAAAAACCAGCTCTGTGTTCCTCACCCTCTCCTGACCATCTTTCAGAGAAGAATCATCCCTCTCTTGCTGGCTGTTGTGAAATACCTCACATCACATACCACAGACACGTGGCTGTGAAAGATTCTCATATAAACTCTTGGAAACTTGAGCAATAACAGAAAAGTGTTTAAACCCTTGTATTTAGTTATGTACTAGAGTAATTTTACGCCCCAATTTCCAATTGTTTTCAACTAATTAGACAACGTTTTAGTAAGATGTTTTTCATGTGAGGAAAAACACTTTCCAGGAACTTTTGGGGAACCTCCAGCCCTGGCCCTGATGGCTGAGTCTCGCTTAGTGCTGTAAGGCAAAATTACCTCTGCAGAGGTTACTGCAATCTGGTTCTTGAAACTCTTCAATGTGCTGCATTTTCAAAAGCTGGCTTTTAAAAATAAGATTATAGAGGGTTTTGGAGGGGGTTTTTGGTGGGGTTTTTCAGTTTCAGTAAACATTATACCACTAGTAAAGACTTTAGATAAATTATGGACAGATGAATTGTGTACATTGAGCATGAAGATGGCTTTATCCTGTCAGATTAATTTGTCTTCTGGAAAGTAGAAGAATGTAAGGATGTCCTGTATTCATTTCTTCTTTACCATTGACAGTGGAAGGCACAGGACTTACCATGCAAAAGCTCAAACATACATATTTGGATAACAAAACAGGAGGATTTCTTACATGTGAACTAATATCCTGATCTCTCAAGTGAGAGCATCTGTTCCAAATTTTTCTCTACATTTTAGAGAAATTCCTGACACAGTGTCTGTCTTTATATGCAGGTTTCGATTAATAAGGATCTTAAACTTTTGTTGATTTTAGACCTAGACACTAGTAATTTTTTAGAAACTGAAGACAACCAATTTTGATAAACAAAAAAACAGAAGACGTTTGTTTCACTCTGGAAATGAGACAACCAATTTGGGCATATGCTGCAGAATAGTGAAGACAGTGGTACTTTCCTACCTCAGTCAGAAAAAAAATCAAGTCAAAACAACTGTTCTGCCTGTTTCTGGAAGAAGATTTCTGAAATATGTCTCTTTACAAGAATCTCTGTGTGTTTTTCAAGATTTAGAAGCTGACAGTTTAGGAAGATTCCCATATGCAAATCTTAAAAACACTGTGTAAGTTTATTATTCCCTCCACTCTCCCCGCACACCGTTTTTTTAAATAAATTCATGCATCAATTCTATTATCTGGGTCCATGTTTCTTTGCCTCAAGTATATGGTGAGATGTTCAGCAAAGCAACCAGCTACTTTCCTCGGGTTTGTGAAGGATTTTTCTTTCCATAAGCGTAGATTGGAGCTCCTGTGACTTCAGGAATCACACTGGCACAGACCCTCAGCTGCTCTAGATGCTGGCACCTGTGTCTCTCCACAATGTTCTCCCTTGCATCCCATTCTCTACCCTTTTAAGGCAGCACCCAAAGGTAGCACGGGGAGCTTTCAAAGTTTCCTTTGAACCATCAGGATGGGCTTTGCCCCCAGACTGTGGGGCCAACCACCCTCCTGGCACAGCTTCAGGAAGAGGCAGATCAAGGTGCTCATCCATCTGCCAAGATTTGGGGGGCTGCTCCACCCACCTTTGCTCCTCTGTTCTTTGACTGCATGGATGGGAGCCTCTTGTCACATAATATAACAATTATTTTGTGAAGAAGGGAAGAGTTTGTAAGAGAAATCCAATTACCAGGATATGATTAGGCTTTTCAGATAGATTCGTTACTGGACTGAACAACCATAAAGTTATTCCACATGGAAGTCAAATAATGTATCAGTTAAGCTAGCCAAGCAACAGATTCTGCTCAAACTGAATCTGAGCATACCAAAATAAAGTGAATTTCTATGACAATGTATAGCCTCTGAGCCATGAAAGTAATCTCGTTGCAAAGTATTTGTAATCATTTCTGGACACTGTTAAATTTTGTAGAAAGCAAATTAGTTACAGTTGTAGAAAAAAATTTGAAATGTCAACAATAGAATCTTTGTGTTTATTGCAAAAGACGTTTTCCATCTGGTCCCAAGCATGAAAATATCCTGAAGTGACCTGCATATGCCAGAGCTCAGCTGAACAAAATGATAATGTAATCCTGCAAAAGTCTCCAAACAGGGGAAAGCCTTTTCATTTAGCACTAGTTCCTTCTTCCATTGAAGACAAAGCAGAACTTTGATTGACTCAGCAGGACAGGTCTCAAAGACATCCAGAAAAATTGCTTATGGTATGCAGGCAGACACACAGAGAAACTCTGGGGACAAATTATACTGGAGGCAAACATTTGGCATAGATAAAGAAATCTCTAATAGCATTCCATCCCATTGATATCTGGAGTTTACAGTCGGAATTCACCTAAGATGATACAGTGCACCCAAACTGCATGAGCTACAGTTAATGAAAAGGATTATTTCCCATTTGCAAGGAGAAGGAGTAAGGGTTACAAAGTGGTTGCAATCTTAATGATACACGTTTTTCCCCCTCTTTATAACTTAAATTATGTGAAATCACAATACATTGCCTCCTACAACATGCACACAGTAAAACCCAGTTAAAGTGAGTCTTACAAAAATGGTCATAAGCACACTTTTGGGTGTCCAAATGGATCTTGTAACGGACACCAAAAACGTATATGAAAATCTTCCTGTCAGCCACTGCACAAGTGGACTGAGACAGGGGTTAAATTAGCCTTAATAATGTAACAGATAATATTTTTAGATATTAAAATGAGAAAAATAACTATCATCAATAGTAAGGCCATAAATCTCACTGTAACAGTGATGTAGTGAGCTACAGTAATTTCTTTATTTTTTCATTTTAGGTCATATTCTGAATCAAATTCTACATTTTTCAGCTCTAGCTGAAAATCTTACTGATTTATCTGCCCGTGTCTAATTTTTCCTATTTTTCTTTTCCAAGTGTTTCATAGATCTGTATAGAGGACATAGTGGATGGTTTAGAACACAGTGCTTCTAAACAGGAAGAGACAGTAGATTTCTTCCCATTGTCAGCAATGAATGAGTATTTTCAAAGTATAATAAAACACAGATGTGCTTTTGATATACATTTGAATGAGGTATTTTCTTCAAAACTATTTTCTGCTAAACTTGAAGTACTAGGTTCCATATTTCTAAATTTAGTTCTTTTCCGAAGTTATATTAGAAATTGCATGTTCAGAAGCTGCAGCACCTGTAGTTTCACAGACTAACTCCCCACTGCTGAAGGCTGTATCACACCAAAACGACATTAATTATTTACATGTACTTAACTAAAGAAACAACAGCCAATCAAACCTTCTGACCACTCAGACGAGAAAGGAAGATGAAAAATGTAAAATGAAGTGACTCTCAAAATATTTATCTCAGCTATTACAATATTACTTTAACGACTTGCTAATTGCCGGGTAATAAACCATCCCTTCAGGCTTAGACTTTGGAAGGATGTGGGATATGTGCCCACTGTCCTGGGGGAAAAAGAGACACAGCAGCCCCTGGCTTAATCAGCCAGGAACAAACCCCTGAGACTCCCCTCATATTTAGGAAGGACCAGCAGGAGAAAATCGAAAGCGTTCTCTGGGGTACTGCTCTTTGGAATCAATCATATTTCCACATACATGGGCTGACACATGGAAAGGCAGAATGAACTCCACTTCTCCTGCATTTTGTTTTGAGAACAATCCAAGTATTTGACATTGCCAACACTCATGTCAAGTTCCAGTGCTAAAGGTCCTGGTAATTCTTCCATATCTGTGTGAAGTGCGAGTTTTTCCTCCCTTCAGAGTCGGTCACAGTTAAGTTCTAAATTCATAACTGGAACATAATTCACACAGCAATTTACATGCACCAAGAGATTATGTGGCCTCACTCTGGAATGCTGCGCCACAAAGGAAGTTTCTATAGTTATTTAAAGCAAGCAAGCCTTTCCCCAGCTATTAAAGAAATTTAATCTTCTTATCCTTATATGGAAGAAGTCTTTGTTTATATATTTAAAAAATCCCCTTGCAACATCCTATCCCTTCACTATTAAGTTTTCCTCTCTTTTCTGCTTTGGCAAAGAAATTGTGAAAGAATGTGAAAAACTTTTATTAGGTGTTTATTATAAATTACCAGATAATGAAAACCAGCAAAGTCAATGGAAAAAAGTTATTAATGGATTTTGGGCTAGATTTTCCTTTTCCCATGGGAAACCCTGTAAGAGAAGGACAAAGGGGAAGCAATCTGCGAGGTTTCTCAGATGGTTCCAGTGAGGCTGACAGATGAACAGAGTTATTTTCCACTTCCCTCCCTCACTGAACAATCAGGGAATCTGACCCCTGTATCTTGTAAGCTGTCACAGAGAATCAGGTGTATTCTTCAGCAGAATTAGTTCAAGCTTACAGGGCTTCCTCCAGTGGCTGCTCAGGAAGACCAAAGCACAAGGCAAGGCTGGCTACCAGTGGCACAGGCAGCAAACAGAAGGGCCTGCTGGTTCCTGTTAAATTCCCTCTTTGGCAAGTGGGCAAGAAGGGTGTTAACAGGGAAAGACCTGCACAGATGAATAACTCTACCCCCAAAAAAGCTTCCTTGCAATACCTTTTATCTTGGTTTCTCAGCGAATTTGAGAGACAGACTGCAAGTTATGAAATCTATATCTCTCTTGGATATTTTGCTGGGAGTTGTCCTAAATGCCGTGTTTGTGTACAGACAGTGTCCTAAACCAGTGCTCCCATTACTATAAAGAAAGACACAACAAAAAGAATTTGCATCTCTTCCACAAGAACTAATGATACCCTTCAAATACATCTCTTTTCTTGTGTAGCTCATCTTGGAGATTCCTCTGATACTCCAGCAGAATTCCAAGGAGAAATATACCTTTTGTGAGGAGGAAAAGATATCCTATTTATAATAAAATTCTCACATAGCAAAGTAACCCCAAAAAAAGCCACAATGACTATTAACACAAAGTGCTTGGGAATGGCCATATGGATACAGGTGCATAATCAAGATGTGTGCAATACTAAAGCTGATACAAAAAAAAAATCTCTTTCATCAGAAAAATCCACCTTCAGTCCTTTTGGTTTCTAATACTAAATATTTATAATTCAAGGATCCTGCTTAAGAGATTAATGGGTTTTGGAGTTTATGAAGGGTGGAACAAGAAGCAGAGAAACCAGTACTTGAAAAAGATCAAGCTCAGTTGACATAAACACCTTTACAGACACAGAATGTTAAATTGGACACTAATTGTTAGGCATGCCAAGTAGGAAATAGCAAAGCAGAATTATTATTACATTGTGTGGATATTTTATTTCACATACCAAGGATTGAGCACAACTGAGATCCCCTATGTGAAAATATCTAGAAGGAATATTTTATTTCCCAAGTGTTTTAATAAAGGCAATAAAAATTTTATCTTGATATGCAAATGTTGGTTTTTTGGTTTTTTTTTATAAAGGGCAAGAGGTCCATATGCATTTCTTATCATATCCAAATCCAAAATTATTGCCCTAGGGATGAAAGGTCACAAGCCATCAGTAAAAATAAAATGTCATCCCAAACATCTAGGATCCACAAGTCATTCAGAAGAGATCATCATGGGTTTCCCCAGCTGTAATAACATAAGCAACATTGTTGGGTTTTTTACCCTTTATTCCAGTCTCCCCAGATCAGAAAACTTAGTTCTGTGCTGTTCTTCATGGCCTGATCAACTATTTATCAACATCAGCAGAAATAAACTATTTCTAGGCTTTTGGCAAACAAACTGTGACAAACTTAACCAGTTTCAGTAATTTTTTT
The DNA here is from genome assembly GCA_013397915.1 of Daphoenositta chrysoptera. Taxonomy (NCBI): domain Eukaryota; kingdom Metazoa; phylum Chordata; class Aves; order Passeriformes; genus Daphoenositta; species Daphoenositta chrysoptera. Next base: position 222,187 of record VZRO01001079.1, on the reverse strand, counting down.
AAACCAAAAATAAGCAGCAGGAGAGTTACTTGTCAATCTTTTCAGAAAAAACAGGTTCATAATCCAAAGTGAAGAAGTATCAAATCAGAAGACAGGGTGAAAAAAACCTAAAAAAAAACTTCCTCCCATCACATCATATCTTAAGACAATATGTATTACTTAATTCTTCCAACAAAAAGGCAATCTGTACCACATCTACAATATCTTAAATAAGTATAACTTCCTAACATAGACATACTAGGTAAATAAATTCCTGTATTTCTATTAGGGAAAACCTTTTCCAGCTTTTTTCACATTATGAGGAATGATCATAACAGTATTGACATTTTTGAGGTGACATAATACAGACATGGCCCATTTGTAAATTTGAAGGCTACTTTGCTGTCATTACTGTGTTGCAAAGTTCATCATGACCAGTTTCAGGACTGATTCTTCTTAAATCACAATGGCACCTAGAAAACACAGTGAGACCCTGACCTGTCAGAGGTGCTTAAATCTGGTTCAGTTTGGGTAAGTCCATCTTTAAACTTTTATTTCCATATACTTGAAGGTCTTAGCGCAACTCACAACACTCTGTAGTCTGGGGTTCCAGTACAAATTCCCTTTCTCGTATTGTCACTGAGGCCAAGGTTTCAGCTTGGCAATGTGATATTATTTTTAGTTTAACAACTTACTTCTAATGAGGACAGCAATTAATAACCTCTTTTGCGTATTCAACATGCCATGGACTTCAAACACAATTTCAGACACCTTAAACAGTACTTCATACTCCAAAACTAGGTGGATCTGTAAATCCTAGACCTTTATTAGAAACAGTATTCATAAAGAGTATTAAGTCACAAAATATTAACCTCCTCAGCTTTGGAAAACTAGAAAAGATTACACAAGTCTAATTAAAAACAATAATTAAATTAAAATAGTCATCTGAGTCTTGACTTAATTTTTTTTCTTTCAAACTTGAAGTAAAATATGGATTTAGTTTTAAAAGAAATACTTTCCTTACAAATCCTTTAGCTGTCATACATATCTAATTGAATACAAACAAAATATATAAAAGAAATGAAGTTCTGTAGCAGCTTTGGGGGTTAGATTACATCTCAATATATAATATTGAACAGATAATAATAACAACGAAATAGAAATGCTTACTGTATTTCATTATCCACCCTTCATTTTCAAATTAGTATTTTTGCATACCTCAGAGATCTTTCGTCAGGAGAGATAATGGTTTGTTACCAAAAATATCTCTGTTAAGATTTAAAGCTGTAATTACATATACAAACTCAATTAAGAATGTAGAATTAAATTAAAACTGTGCATCCCATAGCCCAAATTTATTGATGGCTATTGCCTGGGTATGACTAACACTTCATCTCAGCTGTACCTGGGAGAAAAAATCCTTAATGGAAGTAATACAGACTGTTTCTAGCCTGGGAGATCTTTCTAGGGAAAAAGAGTCCTTCCCAAAATTGCAGCCTCCCTAGGGGAACATGGCTATTGCTGTAGGCAAGCTGCAGGCCTGTTGCTGGTGTTAACCCTCTTATTTCATGAGACGTACTCATGTGCTCCTCCAAGCTACAGTCTCTATTTAAAACACTTGGGAACTGTAATCGTAGGGTGATGTCAGAGCAGTTGCAGCAATCCCATATCTGGGAAATAAAATTATCATACTCTCTATTATAAACATAATGAGTCAAATCCAAAGTGCATAAAAATACATTGCAATACATTTAATGAGGATGTTTCCCAGTGTTGTAGTGCAGCATGTGTTTATATTTTTTGGATGTCAGTCCACTTTCATGCCTTACATTATTTACTCTTTTCATTCCTTTTATTTCTCCCAGTTAGAAACAAGGGCAAGTAATGTCATGCAATCAATTAGCTCCTTGAGGACCATGAGGGAAGGCCCCACAGAGGGTTTGCAGTTTAGTCACTGTTATGGTTATGTTCCTTCCCCTCCACAGCTCAGAGCTGCAGCATTCCTTTGCACACACAAAGCTCCCAGGGAGCTTTCAGGAGTGTTGCTTCAATATGCCATGTTCACTGTGCCACAAACACAAACATGAGCATGGCATGATTGCTCTGGCACTTGCTGCTCCATCCCTTCTTGGAATACAAGAGATGGAAAATGCAATGGATGTGGGGAGAGAACCACCCCGCACCCAGAGCATAAACAGACAAACCTCCCATGAGTCCCCTGTACTTGTTTCCTACACCCTTGGCATGCGTTTCCTTTTTATTTCACTTATGGGGGCATCAATTGGCACAGAAGCTGACTGGGCACATTTCCTGTGAGGATACACTGCCAAGAGTACCATGTTACATTTTTCATCTCCCAGCTGGCTTGTGCCTTTACACCATCAGCTACATGAAAGAAAACAGGGAGATGTTAGTGTTTGCCTCCATGCCAACTCCGTGTGACTCTGCAGAGGTTGGTAAGGTGTCTGTAACAAATTCAACATAAACATATGAAAAGTGAGAAAAATCTTGTGTCATCAAGTCAACATACAGAACTGGAGTGAGATAAAGTAGTTTCTGATCATTTTGGGACAGAAGAAGCCTCTGAGTTTGAGGGTAGAGTGCCTTGCACATCACCCTTCATAACAAGATGGCAGAACAAGATCAAATATTTGCTCAGTTTTTGCTCAGTACTGCTGTGGGAGGACAGTCCCCTCTCTGTAGGTTCTCCTGTACACAGGGAACAAACTGGTGTTTCAAAAGCATCAGGTTTTCTCATATATTTATTTCACCCAGGTCAGAATTTGTCTTTGTAAAATCAAAATGGAAGTTTGTTTCTACACCTGATTTGGCTTTTTTTTTTTTAATAGCATTATCACATCCATCCCTCTCTCAAGAAAAAAGAATCTGAAAAATATTTGCAGCCCCACTGCTTTTGTTTTAACTCTCAGATGCCTCATCAGTATTCCTAAAAGTGCAGAGACGTTGTGAAGAGATGTATTATAAAATGGATCAACCTTTCAAGGGAAAGATGTCAGGATTTGGCGTGTACAAACATGGGAACTTTCAAAGTTGTGTGTTGGGGTTTTATTTTTTTTAATTTAAGCTGCCTTCTGTCATCAATTCATCCCACATACGGTTCTTGGGTAAGCCACCTTTTTGTTGTTCTTTTTGTTCCTCTAAAAGAAAATCTGTACCTATCAATCTATGCACAGTATCTTTTTAATCTATGGCAGGGTTCCAACTTTTTTTTACACAGCTTTCAGTTATTCAGAGCTTGCTGTCAAGTCTAATGCATGCCTATCAGTTTCTATCAATGAACAGTGGATGAATATGACATTGCATTTTTCCCAAATGCCACCAGGTTCAGCTGTGAAAAAAAGCTCAGAATTTAGGCTAAATTTTAGTACCCTGGGCTCGCATTTACATGAAGTTGCTTGGAGGGAGGATGTGGGAGCTCTTTGATAGCACTGCCACAGCACCCTGCTTTGTGCTTTATCCCTTGGACAAAAAGGAAAGTTTTGGTGTGCTGATTTAGGGCACGGAAGACCCAGGTAAAGTGCCTTGGTGTAAAGCTGACAGTCCTGCTTTCTCTCTCTATGCACAGTCAAGGACAGAGGGGCAAGTGCCATATGCTGGGGATGCTTTGCTTTTGTTGTGTCACAGGAACAGCGTCTGCTTAAACGTGATGCCTTATTCTTCATCAAGATTACAGATATTTCCTATAGGTTGGGTCACATTTTGCATCTCTCCTGTAAACTCATTCTGTTGGCATGCAGTAAGCGATGACTTTCTGGTCAGTTCCAGAGATCCTAGTTACACTAACATTAAATTCCTGTTTTAGGGAATTTCTTCAGTTCAGTCTTATTATATTAGGTCAGGATAGCTTGAGGATATTCGCACAGGTGCAAATTCAAAAAAACCCTGATCCATACATCAACTTCCCTTTATTATTTGTTGCAATATTTCTACACTCAGTAGAACAACATGGAGTACAGTGATTACCACTGGTGACTACACTGATAATTTCTCCACTAAAAGAAGTAAAATTTAATGAATCTTTAATAATTTTTAAAAATTATTCATATTGTTTGATATGCATCAAAGAAAGGTTATATCTCAGACTAGCCTTGTTTACTTATTTGTTCCTTTGCTTGTGTTCTTTATTTTATTTTTTAGTTTTGCTCTCCAGAAAGTCAGTAAAGTGAACACACTAATTGAGGAGAATCATTTGAAGAAATACTGTAGGGAATTCTGACAGAACATTTAATTGCACATAATTAAAATAGAGATAGTAAAACCCATTTGCTTGTAGCTCATGTAGTATTTAAGCTGTCGAAAGCATAAAACATAAAGAGTAACCCTTGCCTTTACTGTACTGCTAAACAAAGTCCTTGGGACTCACTGCTCAGCAACTGATGCAGATCAGGTAAGAAACAATAAGGTAAAGCATTAAGGCCTATGGCTACCCCCAATTTGGAAACAGGATGCATGCACCACCACTTGATGCAATACAGAAAGGGCCTTATCAGGTTGAATTTCAGCTGGACATGAAAAAAGTCAGGCTGCTTTGTCTCTAATTATAGAAGATGGGGAATGCCATTTAAAACAGCTTTAAGGATGATATATAGGGAAAAGCTGATGGCAGATTTTCCTGCTTCCTGAGATCTTGTTTAGTCAGTAGCAAGCCTTATGACTTGCTTGCACTGGCAGATGTCTGTGAAGATGTCCATAGCCAAGGCAGCTCTGGAGCACACCATACTTGAACAGTTACATCAAGGGACTACTCAGCACCACAGAAAAAAAATAAACAAGCAGAAATTCATCCATTTTCAAGAATGTCGAGCTTAAATGGAATTCTTACGGTGTTCATCACTCTCTTGTAATATAGTGCTTGTCATTCTCTTGTGCTCACCACCAGGGAGGAGCAGGTGGGAATGTGGTGCTCCAAGGCAGCCTCGGCTGCAGTGACCACGAGATGGTGGAGCTGGAGACCCCCAGGGCACTGAGGAGGGCACAGAGCAAGCTCACTGCCCTGGACTTCAGCGGATCAGACTTTTGCCTCTTCAAGGACCTGCTCAGCAGAGTCCAAAATAATGGGTACAAAGGGAAAGGGGAAATTTAGGCTGGATATTAGGAAGAAATTTTTTACTGTGAAGGTGGTTAGATACTGGAAGAGGTTGCCCAGAAAGATTGTGGTTGTCCCATCCCTGGAAGTGTTCAAGGGCAGATTGGACAGGGCTTTGAGCAAAAAAAAAGTCATTGGTCTGTTGGGAGGTGTATTTAAGGTTCATTCTAACTTTTAACCTTCTATCATTCTGTGATTCCTGTAGCCTGTGATGTAAGTAAAAATACTTCTTAAATGTATTGTGACACGGCATGGTTTCATTCAAGATTTGACACAATGCCCTCAAAACTTAGTCTTCATTAATATGGGCAGTGTGAATACACTGTGCTTTATAATAGTGGGGCCTTGTATGATATAAACTGGAAAGCTTATTTTGAACTTTAGTTTTCATAGTCTGAGGCAGGTTATTACAAAAGCTGTGATGAGAACATGAGCAAAAAGGGGGGAAATAGAGTTTCCACATGTGCTTTGTCTTCTCAGTCTACAATTTCTCAAGATTCAGTTTAAAAAATGAGCCTTTCCTGATTTGGGTTCTTAAGGTTTGTTTTTTTAATTGCACTTCTCTTACATAGAGAATTTCTTCCTTTGCACTTCCAGCTTGCTTTTCAACGCAGACATCTTTCACCATATGAACTTCCCCACTCAAAGATCCACGACTCATTTCTGTAACTCTATACCTGTCTTGCATATGTCCCATAAAGGAGCTGTTCCCAAGGTACTTAAACCAGCCACTGCATTCAAAATTGCCCTCAGGCTAAATCTATCCTAACATAAATTTCAGGGAAAAACTACTAGTATTTTCCAGAGGCCATGAAACTATCGTGACTATTAGAGTTTCAAAATCAGAATAGCAAACAAGCAGAAATACTCATTTCCTCATCTCCAGAGGAAAAAAAAAAAAAAAAAAAAAAAAAAA